>CM023481.1:333964985-334019985 GCA_013339685.2 Hyalomma asiaticum
GAGGGCTCCGGAAATTTCGACCACCTGTGGTTCCTTAACGTACACTGACATCGCATGTTATGCACGGGCCTCAACATTTAGCCTCCATCGAAATGCAGCAGCCGGGATTCGATCCCGCCACCGTCGGATCAGCAGCCGAGTGCCATAGCCACTAGACCACCGTGGCGGAGCACTAAACAGGATAAGCGTGGCAAGTAATATGACTGTTTAGTGACATGAACAATTCCAATGTTAGGTGTAGGATATTGCTGCTCAAACAGGCGTCGTATGGTTTCTTAATGGGGCGAAAGTGGCGATCAGAAATTTAGCGCTTCCTCAGGGTCGCACTAGCGCTTCCTCAGAGGCGCCCAGAGTCGCAGGCACTATTGAAGGGCTTCTGCTAGTGCGGTAAGTACAGGTGAGTTTTAATGTTAAGGTCGGGCGAGACAAATACCGCGGGAATGCTCATATGAGACGAAAACAGTCTACAGTTCCATAGCAATGGCTATTGAAACGACATCACAACGTCTACAAAACTTGCTCAGTGCGTTCCCGATCTTTCGTTCGTGGAGTCTGACTTGCAAGTATCTTTGGACCTGTGCCTTATTTATTCTTCGAGTTCCGGAACGGTGGTGTGTCAAATAAAACTTGCGGTATGCGCCAAGGCTAGCCAAGCGTATGCCTGGAATAAATGGGCCACTGCGGTCTGCGGGGCCGATCGCTAGGCGCCTGAGGCAATCATGTGGGATGCTTACACCGAGCAATATTATCAGCGTAAATACGCGAAAATAACCTAATTTAATATTGTTAGATAACATAAAAGTGCAATGTTGAAGTGCAATATAAGCACATGGTGATTTACGACCGCTCCTTAGCACTCATCTATTCTGATTAAACCTCAGGCGAAATAACAAAACAAATGTCACGTCATTTCATTTCTTATATGCCTACTGTAAGAAGCGATCGCACTCTATAATGGTGGTACACAAAAGAACTGTTGTAGTGTTATTAAAAAACAGAAGAGTAAACAAGATAACGTATATATTAACCAACTAAGAGAGAGAGAGAGAAAAGAGGAGAAAGGCAGGGAGGTTAACCAACTAAAATGAATGTGGGCACAGTTATGCCGGCTTCCCTGGGAAATCATCATCATCATCATCATCATCAGCCTGTTTAGGTCCACTGCAGGACGAAGGCCTCTCTCAACGATTTCCAATCCACCCTATCCTGAGCGAGTTGGTTCCACTTTATGCCTGCAAACTTTTTAATTTCATCGCTCCATCTAATCTTTTGCCTGCCTCTGTTACGTAAAGGAAGAACCTTTAAAACCTGGCCACCTCAAGTGAGCAAACTGTGATAACGTTTGCTCAGCGCGGTACGTATAAACTGCGACTCTTGGCCGCATCAATGCCGGATCGAGCGCGTTCCTCCATAAGGTTTACGTTGACGGAGCAGCGCATAACAACGTACCTCCCGATATACGTCTTGACCTTATGAAGAAACAAATCAGCTCGTGAAAGGAATTAACATACGAGGTTCCCCATCAAAACATGCAAGACATGATTATGAATCCTACAGTGCGGGACTCCCCATTAACTCAGAACATCTGCGACTTTCACGTTCACATAAACCTAAGAACATGGGTGTTTCGCTCCATGCGGCAGCCGTGATCAGGAATCGAACTTGCGGCGTCGAGTATAGTAGAGCGCCTGATTAGGCGAGTCGGTGATTGGGAACTACACTTGAACTTACTGGATTCATGATTGCTGAATGCGCTTGTCCCCGCCTTGTCGTACAGTTACGCGCGCGCAATTCTGTGGAGTAGTCAAGTTTATAGCAGCGCAGCCTCATGCTCCGAGCCCTGCTACATGGCTGGATGACTGCCTCAGGAGTCTTCGCAGAAGGCTCTTCGTATTGATCTTCGGCAAGTCTTTCACGCAAAGGACCTGCACATTATGTATATAAGCGCGTTTCGGGCATCCACGTTAGGTCCATATATAGTGTTGGTTTGGTTACCGGGAGTATATTTATCACGCTTCGCAATCAGGCGTCGCAGACACCTGATTGCCCCACGACACGTTGCGCCTTGGGCAAACGTCACCCTCCACTAAGCAAAGGCTGACTTCCGGCCCTGCAGTTGGCGCGAGATATTGTGATTAGTGCAAAAACATTATAGACAGGAGCGAGAAGGGACACACATGCACGAGCGTGTTGTCCCTATTCTTGTCTGTCCATTCTCTCTTAAGGTTTCAGCGCTAACGCCAACAATGCGTCACCTTCTTGTCTGTTCCTTCTCTATGTATAAGTTTTCAGCACTATGAAACACTAACAACTTCACCTCTCAAACTTGCAGCATATGTACCTCCAATCAGGGCAAAATATACGATTTGTATAGCGGCAGTGTCATCGGCATCGCATCGAAAATACAAACGCTCGATCGCGATCACGCCAGACTTCACAGCAATGAAAATACAGTAATTAAATTACTTTTTTTTTTTGCGTAGCGAACAATGTAAGGAGCTACTTTCGGGGGCTGGGAATTTAGTAATGTGATGAAGTACTTCGAGCGAGTAATTTCAGGAGGATTACTCCTTGCTATCACAGTTACTTTTTACTAAAATAGAGCATGCCCGCTTCTTTTATTGAATTCATTTCATTTTATTATACTGTAAGCCTGATTGGGCTCTAACAGGGGTGGAAGAGTAAAGAATACAAACATACATGCTGAGAAATAAGGACTCCTATACAATCATCTATTAAACATGTAACCGTGATTGACAAAGGATAGCCAGAAAACACTACTCAGAATAAAAAAAAATTGACCAGAAAAGGAAGGAAAACTAACAGGCAAGGTAAGGTAATCTGACTGTTAGCACTACAGAAATTTAGGAAAAGAGCATAATAACTATAGAAACCTTGAATAACGTTGTTGGAAGGCCGCGACTCTCGAAACTCTAGACGAGCTAAGGTCCGACGACGGCTCCGCGCTTTGCTGACGGCCTACAAATCAGCAACACCATGCAGAGGTTTCAAACACCTGACGGTGTCCCACTAGAGCTTTTTCCATAATTATGCGTAATTATAGTTATGCCGTCCTAGGTTCCCCACCACCCAACTATTCTTTAGTCGAACAAGGTAAGACAAGTTTCGATAAAGGTTAGAGAGACATATTCCATTAAACTGGACAATGTTGTCACTTCGACGGTTTAGCTGCAAATTTCAATGCAAATTTGCTGTAAATAAAGTGTACACGAGTTAGTGCGAGAATGATGAACCTTTGTTTTCAAATTAATTTCACTGCTGTTCAAATGTAATAGTAATGTAATGTAATGCTACATTCCGCCAGCTGCAATTTGCTACGTAATTTACGTTTCTTAATATAAAAAAATAATTTATCATCATCATCATCATTCTATCTTATGTCCACTGCAGGACGAAGGCCTCTCCCAACGCTCTCCGTCCTTGCCAGTCCTGCGCGAGGATGGACGATGCCTGCGAATTTCTTAATTTCGTCCCCCATCTTACTCTCTGTCGTCCACGGCTACGCTTACCCTCCCTTGGTATCCATTCCGTCGTTCTAACTGTCCGTCGGTTGTCTAGCCTTCTCATCACGGGGCCTGTCTATGTCCATTTTGTCTTCTTAACATCATTCATGATGTCGGCGACCCCCGTCTGCTCTCTCAACCACTCGGCTGTCTCCATATCTCTTAATGTAACGCCTGACATTTTTCGTTCCATCGCCCGCTTCGCCGTTCTTAACTTCCTCTCGAGCTTCTTTGTAATTAGTGGGTAGGTATACAGAAAACTTTAGTGAGGCCCCGCCACGGTGGTCTAGCGTACTCGGCTGCTGATCCGAAGGTCGCGGGATCGAATCCCGACTGCATTTCGATGGAGGCGAAATGTTGAGGCCCGCGTATACTGTGCGATGTCAGCGCACGTTAAGGAACTCCGGATGGTCGAAATTTCTGGAGCCTTTCAATACGGCGGGTCTTATAACCATATCGTGGTTTTGGGACGTAAGACCGCAGAATTCAATCAATTTTACTGGGGTCCGCAAGAATCTTCACCCTGTTTTTACAGGCGCAAGACTGAGGGCTATTCCCACGTTGGGACGGGAAGGCCAAGCCTCACCGCCGCATTGTGAGCCATCTGAACAGCCCGGAGTTGGTCAATCCAGTTGTGGCTCTTGACCAACGAAAAAAATGCTTCCGCCATCAAGCCATGGTCCGTGTGGTGCTGTAAAGAGGGGCATTCCCAGAACATGTGCTTGAAATCGCTAACCCTATCGCAATCGGGACATGGAGGGGAGACCTCCGCGTACCTATTGAAGACGGAGAGTGTGGGATGCGGCTTCGTTTGGATGCGCTTGAGAGTCACGGCCTTGGGCCTCGTGGGATTTCGATGTGGCAAGGGGGAAGCACTGCGACTCATCTGGTAGTGGCTAGCGATCTCGTTGAAGGGGGGAGAGATTGGCCCTTAAGCAGAAAGGCGGAAAGAGAGGGGGGTGGGAAGGGGAGGCGAACACGTCACGAGTTCACAACACAACTGCACTGCAAACTTTGCCCTGCTCTTCGACAGCACAATCACCACCTGACGCCAGTCTAAGCGCCTCAAACGCACCGTGTGTGCAGCTAAGCATGGCCCGCAAGTCACGTCTTCGTCGATGCAGAGCACATGAGGTGCGCAGGCATTTATAGATTGGAATGCCCAAATCGAATACCATGGCTGAATTTCAGATGCATGGTACGCGTGGATTGCATGCCTCTCCAGAAAGGTTGGTGGCGCTGCTCACATGGCCTCAAGATATACGATGCTATATATTCATGTCACGTGGGACGACCTGATTAAGCAAGCCTGTCTCGCTACCAAGCTAGAAGGTCGGTATTTTTTTTTTTTTGTTATCACTCTGACGCACTATTTAATTCTAGTTATTAGTCAAAACGAGACTGAAGCGTATATCGTGATAGTGTTTTGTGGGAACCAGGTAACTTCGAGTCACGTGATCCCATATGGACCACCTTTTCACGGATAGGTTGACACATACATTTTCTGTTACTTTGCGATTTCTCACGTTTCACTCGATCGCTTGAGTTTATTCTGCATTGCTGTTTCGGACGCTGCAATAAATGTCAAATTCTGCCATTACAGCGTCTTGGGCCCCACCGTAGGGCGCATAGTGGCCTATATCATATCTGACCTTTTATTGTATCTTTCTCGCCTTCGATTCTGTTGACTTCATCCAGTGGCTCAAGTGGTGCTTCGCATTGTCTGCTGCGCTACTTTGAAATCATGCTGAAGATATGTCAAAACTTTGTTTTTAACACGAACGTGTTTTATGCCGCTGTCCGCCAAGAAATCAGGGACGTACTTCCTAACCGAAGGGGATGTCTGAAAGAATGAACTCACATTTACAATGAAAATGTTCCACCCGCCCTGACTCGAACCCACGTTCACCATGGATTTGACCAAAGGAGCGGGAAGCTCTACCGATACACCACCGCGACATTCGTCATGTAAGGAACTGACGGGCATTGCGTCAAGCTTCCCTACAGCGCTTTACAAGTTGCATCTAGCTATCGTCCGGTTAAAGTAATACAGTGGGCTATAGTGTCTAACAAGAAAATTTACTTTTAAATTAACGTCGCCTCTCTTCCACTGTACTCTTGATTCGCTTAGGTTCTCTGCAGTGGTACCGCCATCTAATAACGATAGAGCGAAGCAGATTGTCGCTCTGACGCGCTCCGGCAGTCAGTGTTTCCGTAGTCTTCGCGCCTCGATCGGTCTCGTTCACTGCGGAGGTTAGGGTCGTGGCAGCATCGTGAGGGCGCGTTCCTGGGGCAAAGTACAAGCGTGGCCGCTGCTAAATTTGTCGTCTTGTGTGGCCAGGTGTGTTGAGTTGCGACGCGCACTGCTCCAGGAACGTCGACAACAACTGATGCGCCTTTCGCTGCAATGGGCTGTGTGTGCACAAAACGATCCGCTGACAACCCGTTCTGTTTCCCTTGCAAGATCTCACTCTTTGCGGACGCTCCTTGTTTATGACAGGTCTGCGCAGGGCTTGGGCGCGTGGAATTCATTGTCTCAGGAGCAATGTGAATCGTTCGAGAATATTCCCTTGAGTACAACTGTCGAGAATTCCTGTGCCGTGTTGAGGTGCCGTTGATGTCTACATGCAACGTGTTCACATATCCACAGTACCCAACTTATCTCCCGTCGCTCCATTCGCCTGACTGCCGCGCTTGCATTCCACGACTTTGAGAACATGGGCTTCACTTTCGCGTTATACCGATTCCTATGACAGAGGGATGAGCCACATTCCTTTTGTTTTTTGCCCAGTTTACATTATCCGGCTACAACAAAACACGTTGAATGTTCGGCTCGAGTACGTGAAGCTCTCTAGCGCAAAATCAGTGTGCGGGCGAGACGACCTTGATACACGATCCAAGGGATAAACGCCGCCAGACACGACAACCGGAATTCATAAAAAGTTTATATTATACATGGCAAGTGCTGTTTTCGACATTGCTATTTGTTGAACTTTGTGCTCACAAAGTGTTCTGGCGTAAACAATGCACGTGTATATATAGATCCAGAAGCTTCACTAAGCGCACTTTGAGTGAGACCGACAACATGCCATATACAGCAGAATGCGATATCGATGAAGAACTAAAACAACGCACGAAGTGGCATTGCTTAGTCCTACAATTATATCTCTTAGTCAATTATAAGGGACCCCCAAAAGGGCCTTCAATTACACAATAAAAGGAAGGAAGGAAGCGGTTCGGGAACATGGCAAGATATACTTGCATCAACAACAGATTTACTACGCAGTAATGCGATACTGGTGTGGAGCGGCCACAGTGAGTCAGCGTTCTGCACATATGAGGAGCGAACCTATATGACGTTCGCGGTCATGGTGCTATCTGCGCAGTCCATCTGCGCAGTAGTGCCAAAGCACGCCTCGACGCCAGGGGCGGAATATTGTGAAGAATATTATACTATCCGGTAAATTGCCACACACCATGCTGATCGCTATAGTCTGAAGAGTGCCAAATGCATCTGAGATTTATTGGAACGCATACAATTACTATAACGTTACAAGTGCACTCCAAGAGGCAAACGTTAGGTTTTAGCTGCGCGCCACGGTGCAAAGCCGCAGTCGGGCATGATATTGACTACGTTCCTCCTTGTCAAGGGGGCCTTCTTGATAACGAGGGTATTCCCTATAAATACTTCCTCATATTGACGGAGCCGAGGAGATGGAAGCGGTTCACCCCTCCCTTGCCAGGATTTTATTTCGAAGTGGAGGGAGTGGAGAGGGGGGGAAATCCTCCCTTCTATCCCGCCGCCTATAGAATTAACATGCAGGCGCTACGCCCCTGCTTATTACCCATTCACAAATGCATAGCGAGGTGACACTTGGTAAGAAGAAAAATTAAATTCCGGAGTTTTACGTATTGGAACCACGATACCTTTACGGGGCATGCCACAGTCGAGTATACTTATAGGGTTAGTTTTGACATTTAAGACCGGTGAGTCTAAATCAATACGTGTTTTAAGCGATATGTGTGACTATTTCGTATCGGGCACGTACAGGCATCGTGTATCATGCAGCGGGGTAACAAAAAAAAAAAAAAGGAAGAAAACGACAAGACTGAGTCACTCCTTCATTAGACACGATACCAATCAGCGGAATGATGAAGGTGCTTCAAGACCTTTTAAAGATAGATATGGTGACTATACGTGATGCCATTATTTGTTTTCATAGGCTCGGCCTGGTGCACAGTATAACACTCTCCGCAACTTGTCGCTCACCGCGGGGCTGTACCTTTTGTTTATTTTTGTACCCACCGATTCGTGCACTTGGCACAACTTTCTCGAAAGGTTTCGAAACGCGGCGCCTCCTTTTGTGCTGCTGTAGCCGCTGACAAAATCGGGTCAGGGATTAATAACTGCGGCCACTGTGTGGGGCCAAGGACGGGTATATACTGGTCCGCTGTTTAGGAAATCCCTCCGGCAGGGACGCGCCGCGGCGCTAAATCTCTCGCCCCGCGCAAACCTCACATATACACGCATTGCGAAGAACCGTGTTTATGGACGCCCTTGCGCGGTGCACTTTGTGGTGGCGCAGCTCGAAAAAAGGAGGCACGCACACAACCTTCGAGACCTGTGCCGTTTGACAGATTGGCGCCCCGGAGCCTAACCGGGCTCGGGCCCCGTGCGACCGAGGGGGCCCCGGATTTATAGCGCGTTGGCCGGAACTCCGGACTCAACAGGTCCGACGTGGACAGGGGGTCCATACAGCGTCTACGTCGTCTTTTGGCCTCGGGCGCCGGTGTAGCGCGGCGCGCTGAAAAATGTTGCGCGTCCTCGGAGGAGCTCCCGCGCGATCTTCTCGCCTTTATTTATCGAGGACCGCCGCCGCCGCTTTCGCTGCCGGACGGCTGAAATATTGCAAAAGAGGCTTTCGGGGAACAAAGCCGATTCTTCTGGCCGGACCCGGTCGCCGTTTGTCTGCGTGCTCGAGCGCGCACCAGCTGCGGCCGCCGATAAAGCTGCTGAAAACCCCGCGGGGCTGACGCGGCGCTGATGCGCCTTCTCTTCCTTCTGACCACGTCGTCCGGCGGACAACGGCTGGATGCCGCGGCGACGTGGTGTCACCACCCGCTGCTCGCCCACGTTTACGCGTAAACACGGTGTTTTTGCTGTTTAAAATTTCTGTGTGTTTATCCTAAAGTTTGGTTGTGGCATCAAATAACGGTGAAGGATGGCCGATTATATCGGTCGGGATCCTCAGTGACGTCTACTGCTGACGTCTGGCTTCTGCGCGAGGTCTGATGGATGTCGACCCGGTGAACCTCCGGTGCGGAGGTGTCGCGGTCGCTTTATGAAGCCATCCATCTATCGCTCAGGTTTTTTTTCTTAAATTCGCATCTTTCTTTTCGGATGGCGCGAGTCACCGATATATGTCCCTCTTGTGTTGCGCTTGTGGGCGTGCTTCTGTGCTCACCGGTCATGCTTTACTTCATAGTATATACCGAACTTCATGCTAAGTGTATTAAACTCTATATTTATCTTCTCATATTTCTTACATATTTCATATGTGGAACGAGAACGGCTACCTCTATTGGAAAATGAAATTATTTCGTAGTGGAGAAGCTCGATTCAAGTGATAATTGTTGATTTAATTCTCGTTAAGTGCGAACGTTTTTGGGCGAGTCGGTGACGCCTTTACTATCTATCTATCTATCTATCTATCTATCTATCTATCTATCTATCTATCTATCTATCTATCTATCTATCTATCTATCTATCTATCTATCTATCTTAGTGCTCTTGTAGTGCATTTAGTAACTTAATATATATCAGAATCTGCGTGGCATGTGATGCTCGTATCACATACTTGACGTGACATAAATGCCACTTCTGCAATTTTAATAATAATAATAATAATAATAATAATAATAATAATAATAATAATAATAATAATAATAATAATAATAATAATAATAATAATTTGGGGAAGAAGGAATGCACACAGTATAATGGGATGCTGCCTTAGCGAGAGGTGCGAACTCTGAGCGCCTGTTACTATAGACGTCAATAAAACCTATTCCAATAATAACAATAATAATAAATATCTCGTGTACTAGAATATCATGGACCGTCAAGCTGTTCTAATAGTTTTTAACTGTCCTCCCTGTAATTTTCTCTTGTTGCGGAACACTATTTCAATTTCACTTTAAGCAATCAGGTCCCCACTCAGCTAGGTGACGCACAGACGAAAGCCAGGACCTTTGGCAGTCGAACATCACGCGAATGTAATTTGGCATGGGCTATAAAGGTTAGCATTCCATTGCATTCCGGCTAACGTTCGTGTTATACATTATGTCTATATGTAAATAAAAGCGGCAGCAATTACTATTGAGCAATTTGTCGTGAGTTGGAGCAAAGCAAACATCGACTCGAGTACTAAATACCACAAGAAGACATAAGTGCAGGGCCCAAATAATTAAAAGAAAAAGGATCTTGACAGAAATACAGCATTGGGGGATAGTTACCCAGTGTTTACTAGTCAACAATACGCGAAATGAGCTGTTTTTAAACTCTCTAGAGGATGATAATGACTGATGGGGTTTTATGCACCAAAACCAGCTATGAAGGCACGCACGGTGGTGGAGGGCCCCGGAGTAACGTTGACCACCTGGTGATCTTTAAGGCGCCCGATTCTTTTATTTCGTCCCCATTGAAATGCGGCCGCCGTGGCCGGGATTCGAGCCCGCGACCTTGAGCTTCGTAAGCCAACGCCTGTAGCCGCTAAACTGCCACGGCGGGTAACCTCTCCAGAGGATGGCGGCTTAGTATTTAGTGGCATGGTGTTACAAAACTGAATAGCCGCAGCAAAGGCTCTATTATATGTTTGCAGTGGTTATCATGTACATGGAGTAGTAAAATGATGTTCCAGGGAATATATATTACGTCTAACTGCTGCAAGGTACCAATACGGTATCATTTATCGACTTGAAAACAAGAATTTTCAATTTATACTTGAATATACTGCACATCCATAATACACCTCGCTGCTAAAGTGTAACGAAGATGCGCTGGTAAGCGTTGAACTCGAAGAATGTGAGATGGATAGGACTTGCCTACATGTATAGACATTCCCCTATATTAACTGGGATATTATAGTATGAACAGCCTACACGCACAACTTAAATGGTATGAGAAACACGCCGCATCATTAATTGTACAAATCCCATCATGCCGACAGTGGCGTAGGCAGGCATGGGCTGACCGGGCTGAAGCCCCCCCCGAAATTTTTCCAGCCGGTGCCCCCTGCCTATCTATGCTGCCCATCACATATACGAACAAAGGTGCCCATTCTTGGAAAGTGCGGCTATGCGCATTCGCGTCTCATCGGTGGGCTTAAAAACGAAGAACGCGGCTCTTTCCACTCACAAAGGAAGTTGACTTGTCACTCTATGGCGGGGAATGTTGTAGTTTGTCTGCAGGAAACCGTGGTGGCAAACGAGGGGCACCTGTCATTTTTCGGCAGAGTGCTGTGATAAGAGCCTGAAGGGGGAGCTTGCAGTCTTTGAAGCACAGTGCTGCGGCAGGCAGACGCTTTTGCAATGCGTTGACAATTAGCTCTCTGCAGTGATGGAAGAACATGGCGAGTCTGCGTATCTGGAATCATGCGTGGTTTTGCTGTGGGTGAAACGTTCGCGGGCTAAGGTCATCGAGCTAGCGAACCAAGCACAAGATAAAGTATGCGGCTGTTCCCCGTGCAATGCCTTCCCCTGTGCCGCCCGACCCTTCTTCCCCTCTTATTCCTATTTCTGTGGGGCGCCGACGCTTTTCGTGCGTTGTATGCGCTCGCGTGGGGAATATGGCGTACAGTGCATGCGTTTTTTTCTTTTTGAGTAGTGCCCCTACATGGGTGGCCCAATACAGCTTCGCTTTTGCTGTTTTTCTTCACGACTTACATATGGTTACAATGTGCGCGTACGGCGTGTCCCCTTCTGAGAAGGGCGATGCGGCAGAGTGGAAATTTCGACCAACTGGACAGCACTGCTTTACAATGGTATCCACAAGCACTACGGAATAACGAGTCGACAACAAGACGCGCTGCGGTTCATCGCCGAGCGTGCACAAGGGCATGCACAACAGCTCCGCTACCAGCAGGTGGTGGTCGCGACATTCATTCAAGAAGAGGTGACCATATTCGTATCGTCGCTTTCGCGGCAATATGTCTCAAGGACGGCAGCGGCTCTCCGTCTTCTGGGCAAGCTCATCTTTGCAGCGCCCACAAACGAGCGAGACCTCGAATGCTAAGTCCTTTTCTTCAACTGATTTGTACTTACATGATGCCTTATTCCTCTGACAATACAGTGGCTTTGTAATGTGCCTAAGATGAGCTGTATGGATTATATGTGAATTCTTTGATAATGTTTGAATAGTCATTTGCTATTGCTCACATGTGGTCATATGATGCCTTATTGATTTCAGCAAGCCAGGAAATTAATTTGAAATCATTTCATTTCTTAAATACGATATACAGCGTTTTAAACATAACAGCCGAAATAAGTACGGTCGCCGAGACGATTGAACGATCAATCAATAAATGAGTCAATCAATGAGCAGCCAATGGGAAACAAAAATGAGTAAAAATCTCTTTATACCAATACCTTTCTTGGCTACAGTATCTGGTCGAACAAATCGAACAGAGAAGGCTAAATGTCAAGCAAAAGTGCAAATGAGTTCCATGAAGAAAAAAGAGCGCAAGACAACGGTGACAACAGGTACAAAGGACAGGCATTTAAAGCATGCAAAACAAACTTACCCACATCGAGCCTTTGCTCATTGAAGTAAACAGATTTATCAGGACGCTTTATTTTGAAGAAAGTAGTGTTTAGATGCATGAAATACTAAAATTTCGCGCAACTGTTAATTCAATTCCAAGTTAAAGCACCGAGAAAGTCCTGCAGTTATTCGCCATTGGAATAGTTTCAATTGAGGGTTGTATGCACTACCATTATATGCTTGCCTGGTGCGCGGAATCAGAGCCGAAAATATGGCATGTCTCTAACTCACTGAACGGGATATTACTTCTCCGTTAGGCAGAAGGAAACTCACTATTCTTGGACCTTGTTTAGTAAGGGAGCCAAATAAGTTATTTACATCAGCCCCCATGTTTTTCAACAGCAACCTAAGTGAGAGCGAAATAAGAAAAAAACGTACAAAGCCCCATGAAGGTCACAGGGAAAATATTAGCGTGTAAGAACCATAAGAGAGCTTTCTTTTACAAACTTCTTCTTTAACCTTGATGTGTCTAAATCGAGCACTAGGCATGTAGTATTGTCAACTCAGTGTAGCAAGCGATCGCGTAAGGTTAAAACAAATGAAGTTTCAGTATGCAAAAACCAGTGAGATACGGCTAGTACTAGTTGATAATCTAGTATCTGTCGATGCTGGTGCTGCATCAAGTGAGTACATTTGTGAACTTCGTAAGTAGAAAGCTTATGGCGAACGTCATTGATACAGGAAATATTTTATACCTAATACGGATCCTTCTGCCATTGTGACGCCCCGAGGGGCGTCGGCAGGGTGAAACACGGGAAGGCGGGTAGCGGGAGTTTTTGGCCTTCTGCAATCCTACTTTTCGGCTGCCACTGCGGTCAGAGAATCTCGTTAGCCGCGAGTTTTGAGGAAACCGCGCTTTGACAGAAGAGCTGACGTTTGTGCGGCGGTCCCAGATGAGAGTGTGCATTAGGCGGCGACATTGAAGACGACAGAATGCCGCCAAAGCGAACCCAGCGCGCTCATAAGTGCCTGAAAAAAGCCAACGGAGCGTCCCCGGTATGTGTCGATCACCGTGCAATGCAGTAAGCAGAACTGCTTCTCGGACGCGCACATCTGGCCGGCCACAGAGGAGCGACTCCCCACAGGCGCGTCTTTTCACCGGGCACTTCCAGCATGAGGGCGCCTAGACGGCGCCAAATTGCTTGCACCTGGAGTGTTTCGGAATGGAAGCGGTGCTAGCTAACGCTCATTACGGTAATCTGTATACAAGTGTCGCCGGTTAGGCTGTCCGACGTCGTGTCCGAATGTCGAGTTTTGTGTATGTTTATATTTTGCTTTCTATATTTTTGGAGAGGAGTTCGTACTGCGTTACACTGTGGAGGCGAGTCCCAAACAATAGTCGCACGGCGGGTTGGACTGGTGCGTTTTCTACCGGTGACGTTGCCGTAGACAACCATTGGATAGACGCCCTGGTGAGGCGGAGCTGTCAGGGAGAAAAACTCGTCTCGGGACAGAGGACAAGGCGGAATTTTGGAGATTCGAGAGACTCGAAGAGATGCAGTGACCTTCCGTCATGTGAAGAAGTAAGCTTCGTTTGCGATCCCTCATGCAAGCCTGCCCGTTCGGCTCTCCAACCTCGGAGAGTCGATGTAGTCTTTTCGAGAGCAGGATGCGAGCAGCAATGATCGGGGAGAATCCGCGAGCTACGGCGACTTCGTGGTCGACATCCGAGTTTCTAACAAAGCACCTGTGCACAGGCTGGCGACGAGAGCTATGTGCCGATGGAGCCCACCCAGATAGGCGTTCCTTTCGTTGGCGGCAGCAAGCGTACTTGAGACATTGCGCCATTAGTTTATGAGCTGTTTTACCCCTCGTATTGGCCGTTCATTGAAGAGTTTGTTTGCCCTGTTAATTCCTGTGCTGCACTATGCGTTTACGTTGCTATTTGTTTGCCTCGCATCATTACGTTGGCTACCAATTGTTAATTGTATACTTTGATCATGTTCACATATTAAATTCCATGTTTTGTGGACTTAATTAAGCCTGTTGCCTTTTTTCTTCCCGGCCCAAGCACGAATCCGGTTCGGTTAATTGGTTGTTGAGGTGTGTGGACAGAGGGGGTGAGCGAGTATAGTGGGATTACGTGAAGCATTTCGAACGGAGTCGTAACGTAGTTGTGGTACTTGTGAAGTGTTGCGGTGTAGAACCGCCTCCCCCTTTGCGCGAAGTAGGGACATCTCACCATTCCGGAGTTCACTTCAGCGAGTTCCAAATCAGATTTATCCATCGCAACTTGCATTCCGCATGCCACGAAGTAACTGTAGGGTGTTAGTCCCAACAGCACCGTGGGATTTTTAATTTACCTGGCAAAAGTGTGAATTGGCAAACCGCATAAAAAACTTTTTCAATATTAAGAGATATTTTACCACGTTTTCCAGCTTAACAAGAGTGTCAGTAATTATTCGTGAAAGAGTCGGGACGGTGACGTTTGTGAGCTTAGTGGAGAGAAAACCATGTTTCGGGAGGCCTACCATGGTAATGAGGACGGCATTTTTCTGTAACGCAATAGGCTTAATTCTTTTAAAAAAAGAAGTGGTAATATGTTCAGGACAGATAGATCTGGAGCTGCTCAGAATCACTATCGCAAGCAAATCTCTGTTCTTCCTGCAAATGTATCGAAAATTTGGTGAAGGAAGCGCCTGTATAATGTAGCGAACGCCGAACAGGTAAGTTTGGATGAGGAAACCATAAATACCAAATATATACTAAAATGCTGTCCTGTATCTCTACTAGCATGTTAAGTTGAAAAGAGTCTTCCGGAGTTTATCAGGACAACGCCACGATAAATTCATAAAGGGTTTCAAAAAATGTGTTTGTTATGGCGTCATTTTCAGCTTACCTACCTCAGGTATGCTGCCCGCTGTTCCCGGCTGCGCCTTCTATCGCGAATTCTTTCATGCGTATGTGTACATCGATCATTATAGTTCATTTTGAAATGGTCATCAAGGTAGTAGCGTGGGCAAGTGACGAATCTTCGCAGTCGTGGAGAAATAGTCTTTCTACTAGATTTCGTCGATACATTGTCGTCGGTGAAAGTTTTGAATGTGCGAGAGTATTGCTATCTCGGTGCTCGGTTGACATGGCAACTGAAGGCTGAAGTAGGCCGCACATGCTGTCCGAATCTATACTCATTGGGCGACGGTCCACGCAAATACGTCACGTGCATATTTTCGTTCCGAAAGTATATATATATATATATATATATATATATATATATATATATATATATATATATATATTATATATATATTATATATAGATACGTATATATATATATAAGAACACACCACACATACACTCTCCCTACCCCTGCCCTCGAATTCCCGCCCCCCCCGAAAAAAAATTTCTGGCTACGCCCCTGCATGCGAAATGGTTTGTTGAAGAAACTATCAAACATACATATATATTGGATCAACCATGAATAACATGCAACACATGAAAGATATGTATGCATGTATTTGACATGAGCGTGTCACCCATATACAATGACATATCATTACATGCCATGACCACACTTGCTATGATAATACATATTGGCTGCACATATTAATAACGTATCGATCTCGTTGCTCCACTAAGCACGAACTGCCATGATACACACGTATTAACATACAGAATAGATACTCGTCTCGGGACAGAGGACAAGGCGGAATTTTGGAGATTCGAGAGACTCGAAGAGATGCAGTGACCTTCCGTCATGTGAAGAAGTAAGCTTCGTTTGCGATCCCTCATGCAAGCCTGCCCGTTCGGCTCTCCAACCTCGGAGAGTCGATGTAGTCTTTTCGAGAGCAGGATGCGAGCAGCAATGATCGGGGAGAATCCGCGAGCTACGGCGACTTCGTGGTCGACATCCGAGTTTCTAACAAAGCACCTGTGCACAGGCTGGCGACGAGAGCTATGTGCCGATGGAGCCCACCCAGATAGGCGTTCCTTTCGTTGGCGGCAGCAAGCGTACTTGAGACATTGCGCCATTAGTTTATGAGCTGTTTTACCCCTCGTATTGGCCGTTCATTGAAGAGTTTGTTTGCCCTGTTAATTCCTGTGCTGCACTATGCGTTTACGTTGCTATTTGTTTGCCTCGCATCATTACGTTGGCTACCAATTGTTAATTGTATACTTTGATCATGTTCACATATTAAATTCCATGTTTTGTGGACTTAATTAAGCCTGTTGCCTTTTTTCTTCCCGGCCCAAGCACGAATCCGGTTCGGTTAATTGGTTGTTGAGGTGTGTGGACAGAGGGGGTGAGCGAGTATAGTGGGATTACGTGAAGCATTTCGAACGGAGTCGTAACGTAGTTGTGGTACTTGTGAAGTGTTGCGGTGTAGAACCGCCTCCCCCTTTGCGCGAAGTAGGGACATCTCACCATTCCGGAGTTCACTTCAGCGAGTTCCAAATCAGATTTATCCATCGCAACTTGCATTCCGCATGCCACGAAGTAACTGTAGGGTGTTAGTCCCAACAGCACCGTGGGATTTTTAATTTACCTGGCAAAAGTGTGAATTGGCAAACCGCATAAAAAACTTTTTCAATATTAAGAGATATTTTACCACGTTTTCCAGCTTAACAAGAGTGTCAGTAATTATTCGTGAAAGAGTCGGGACGGTGACGTTTGTGAGCTTAGTGGAGAGAAAACCATGTTTCGGGAGGCCTACCATGGTAATGAGGACGGCATTTTTCTGTAACGCAATAGGCTTAATTCTTTTAAAAAAAGAAGTGGTAATATGTTCAGGACAGATAGATCTGGAGCTGCTCAGAATCACTATCGCAAGCAAATCTCTGTTCTTCCTGCAAATGTATCGAAAATTTGGTGAAGGAAGCGCCTGTATAATGTAGCGAACGCCGAACGGGTAAGTTTGGATGAGGAAACCATAAATACGAAATATATACTAAAATGCTGTCCTGTATCTCTACTAGCATGTTAAGTTGGAAAGAGTCTTCCGGAGTTTATCAGGACAACGCCACGATAAATTCATAAAGGGTTTCAAAAAATGTGTTTGTTATGGCGTCATTTTCAGCTTACCTACCTCAGGTATGCTGCCCGCTGTTCCCGGCTGCGCCTTCTATCGCGAATTCTTTCATGCGTATGTGTACATCGATCATTATAGTTCATTTTGAAATGGTCATCAAGGTAGTAGCGTGGGCAAGTGACGAATCTTCGCAGTCGTGGAGAAATAGTCTTTCTACTAGATTTCGTCGATACATTGTCGTCGGTGAAAGTTTTGAATGTGCGAGAGTATTGCTATCTCGGTGCTCGGTTGACATGGCAACTGAAGGCTGAAGTAGGCCGCACATGCTGTCCGAATCTATACTCATTGGGCGACGGTCCACGCAAATACGTCACGTGCATATTTTCGTTCCGAAAGTATATATATATATATATATATATATATCTGGCCGGCCACAGAGGAGCGACTCCCCACAGGCGCGTCTTTTCACCGGGCACTTCCAGCATGAGGGCGCCTAGACGGCGCCAAATTGCTTGCACCTGGAGTGTTTCGGAATGGAAGCGGTGCTAGCTAACGCTCATTACGGTAATCTGTATACAAGTGTCGCCGGTTAGGCTGTCCGACGTCGTGTCCGAATGTCGAGTTTTGTGTATGTTTATATTTTGCTTTCTATATTTTTGGAGAGGAGTTCGTACTGCGTTACACTGTGGAGGCGAGTCCCAAACAATAGTCGCACGGCGGGTTGGACTGGTGCGTTTTCTACCGGTGACGTTGCCGTAGACAACCATTGGATAGACGCCCTGGTGAGGCGGAGCTGTCAGGGAGAAAAACTCGTCTCGGGACAGAGGACAAGGCGGAATTTTGGAGATTCGAGAGACTCGAAGAGATGCAGTGACCTTCCGTCATGTGAAGAAGTAAGCTTCGTTTGCGATCCCTCATGCAAGCCTGCCCGTTCGGCTCTCCAACCTCGGAGAGTCGATGTAGTCTTTTCGAGAGCAGGATGCGAGCAGCAATGATCGGGGAGAATCCGCGAGCTACGGCGACTTCGTGGTCGACATCCGAGTTTCTAACAAAGCACCTGTGCACAGGCTGGCGACGAGAGCTATGTGCCGATGGAGCCCACCCAGATAGGCGTTCCTTTCGTTGGCGGCAGCAAGCGTACTTGAGACATTGCGCCATTAGTTTATGAGCTGTTTTACCCCTCGTATTGGCCGTTCATTGAAGAGTTTGTTTGCCCTGTTAATTCCTGTGCTGCACTATGCGTTTACGTTGCTATTTGTTTGCCTCGCATCATTACGTTGGCTACCAATTGTTAATTGTATACTTTGATCATGTTCACATATTAAATTCCATGTTTTGTGGACTTAATTAAGCCTGTTGCCTTTTTTCTTCCCGGCCCAAGCACGAATCCGGTTCGGTTAATTGGTTGTTGAGGTGTGTGGACAGAGGGGGTGAGCGAGTATAGTGGGATTACGTGAAGCATTTCGAACGGAGTCGTAACGTAGTTGTGGTACTTGTGAAGTGTTGCGGTGTAGAACCGCCTCCCCCTTTGCGCGAAGTAGGGACATCTCACCATTCCGGAGTTCACTTCAGCGAGTTCCAAATCAGATTTATCCATCGCAACTTGCATTCCGCATGCCACGAAGTAACTGTAGGGTGTTAGTCCCAACAGCACCGTGGGATTTTTAATTTACCTGGCAAAAGTGTGAATTGGCAAACCGCATAAAAAACTTTTTCAATATTAAGAGATATTTTACCACGTTTTCCAGCTTAACAAGAGTGTCAGTAATTATTCGTGAAAGAGTCGGGACGGTGACGTTTGTGAGCTTAGTGGAGAGAAAACCATGTTTCGGGAGGCCTACCATGGTAATGAGGACGGCATTTTTCTGTAACGCAATAGGCTTAATTCTTTTAAAAAAAGAAGTGGTAATATGTTCAGGACAGATAGATCTGGAGCTGCTCAGAATCACTATCGCAAGCAAATCTCTGTTCTTCCTGCAAATGTATCGAAAATTTGGTGAAGGAAGCGCCTGTATAATGTAGCGAACGCCGAACGGGTAAGTTTGGATGAGGAAACCATAAATACGAAATATATACTAAAATGCTGTCCTGTATCTCTACTAGCATGTTAAGTTGGAAAGAGTCTTCCGGAGTTTATCAGGACAACGCCACGATAAAAAGGAGGAAGGTGTACGAAGAGAAAGTGGTTCCGTTAATGATCTTGGCGAAAGCACGTTGTCCGCCCGTGCCGTTCGATCGGTACCGGTGATTGATCTTCCCGCCGGCTGCGCTAATTGCCTCGGGAGAGGCTCTCATCTGTCATGGGAGGTTTTCGCACTTCCGTGCCATTGGACGGCGCCTGAATGGAGAGAGCGTGAGATAGGCTTTGAACCGAACTCAAAATATGATACACATGCGTGGCTGCTTTGTCTGTGTGGACACTGCGTCCATTGTTTTTGCAACATCCTATAGCGTCCGCTTTGCGCATGCAGGGGGATCGAACGGACGCTGCTTGAGGCGTATAATTGAACTTCGGCATTGAGGACTGCCGCGGTTAAAGGCTTTTCTGGTTTCTTGCTTCTATTCGTACTTTCTGGCCGGAATATTGCTTGACAGTAATGAGGCCTGCCCATTGTGGAGCATCACTCACACCACACCGGCACAAGCGTTCTGGATAATTAGACGGTAGATTTGCACTCTTCAGCGCTTTCATTTGCGGTATCTACAAGAAATAGTCTCAACAGAACAATCGATCGTCACACCCGCAAGGTCAGGACAGCACGGTTATAACTTCCCTCTGCTGGCGGTACACATTCTGTTAGAGGCTATTAGGGTAAGGACTCCTTTATGACTAGATTATGATTATATTTTTATTTTTTATTTATTTTTATTACGATGATGTTACAGCACTTAAGCGAAAAGGGGTAGCCGTCACCAAAAATGGCGACAACTCCTTCATTTATTTTTACATCACTAAAGAAAAAAGCGGGGGGTGGGGGGAGGGTGTGAGGCGGTGTAAAATGAGACACGAGGGAAACTGTGACATTTTTACTTTGCCGCCATCCGGAGGCGAATTAAATGTTGAGGCCCGTCTACTGTGCGATGTCAGTGCGCGTTAAAGGAACCCCAGGTGGTCTGAATTTTTGGAGACCTCCACTTATATGCGGCGTCTCTCATAATCATAGCATCCATGGTTTTGGGACGCTAAACCCCAGAAATCAGTCATGCTGCCACTTCTTGTTAATTCGGTAAAAATCATAGAGCGAGAAACAACAGGGGTAGAAATGCTATCCTTGAAAGCACATTGAATAGATTCCTAATAATTTTCAAAGTGCTGCGAACCAGATTGCGTTGTACTTAAAAACCTT
This sequence comes from Hyalomma asiaticum, assembly GCA_013339685.2. Lineage (NCBI taxonomy): Eukaryota > Metazoa > Arthropoda > Arachnida > Ixodida > Ixodidae > Hyalomma > Hyalomma asiaticum. Next base: position 333,985,648 of record CM023481.1, read on the forward strand.
CTAGGATTTGAATCCAACCAATTATGATTATTCATCGTGAGAATTGTAGTGAACAAGTGTATGCCTGGGGTAATTATAGTCGTTTCAGCCTATCAACTTTCTTTTTTTTCCTAGTAAGCTATACTGCGCTTATGGGAGAATCTTTCAAAGGTTCGGATGAGTTCGAGACACACAAAAGCTTGGATTAACTTAATCCAGCTTATTTGTAGAATACTGAGTGTCTGGAATGTTATTATGGCCATCACATCGATCCCTGAACAAACTGTGTCTTCGAAACTTGCACAACACATGTGTTACACGTCTTCAGCTGTACGCATAGTTCAGCAAATGGTATCGATCAGCCTGTTAATGACCGTTCAACAGGGCATGTTCACAAAAGAGTATAAAAAATAATGCGTGACCCCTCTTAGTGAGGCATTTGGTGCCTGTTTACATTTTAAACACTTGCTTTTTGCACCAGTGCCGACACTTTATCCTCGTGCTGACTCCCGCAGCCAAGCTTGCGTACACAATTCTCAGGGATAGACGTGAGGACTGCTAGATTCCACGCGAATGTGTTTACTTAACGCAGGAGTAAGTACACCGCATTCCGTATGCGCCTGTATACCCGCTAAGGTTCGAAACATTATCAAGCAAGTATTCAGCAGGAGCATCTGCGCACGACCTTAAGATGGCAAGCTCATACTTGTCCATTACGAACTTTTTGTCGCAGTCATCTATTTAACGCTCGTTAAACATTCCTATAAAAATAAGCTTGAAGCAATGAAGTCTAATTGACTTACATCCCTCAGCTGGCATACGGAGCTCGGTTAGCTCTCTCCGCTCTTCAGACTGAATGGTTTCAGTGGCATATTCCTACGAGCACCTTGATCACCCTCCAAACGGCGAATGCCACCGTTCTCGTCTGTTCTGTGATTCGGGCACAGCGCATCATTAAGGCGTCCCAGCACAGCATGCTGGCTTCCTACACGAGGTCCAGTGAGCCTCGGACATTCAACTCGCGATGTCACCGCGATCGAAGGCGAACCGCCGCCACCACGCAGGTAGCCGCGGGGTGCCTCGCGGCGACCTTCCGAGTCGCGCAGTCAGCGCGACAAGACAAATTGCGCACCATGCAGGTCTTCCTTTTGTGGCACGCCGCCCCGATAAGCCGTATCGCGCGCGGCCCGCTTTGTGCGCCGCGCAAGCCCGGCGACTTTCGGCTCGCGACGAGCCGTCACCGTTGCGGCAGTCACCTAGACGAAGCCCGGTGACGATGCTGGTCGCGGGTGCGCCGCCGGCTGCTCGCGGCCGCCGGGCCTTTTATTGGACGCACGCCGAGCGAATCCGGGGTCCAAAATTGGAGGAAAGCGAGTCGCTCGCCGATTTTTGTGCGCCATTGTTGCCGGAGCTCCCTCTACATGCGCGAGCTCGGGACGCAAGCTCCCACGGCTTGCAGCTTTCAGACTCCGAGCGAGTGGCGCCGAGACTCGGCGACGGTATATGTATACGTATGAGCGCTCGCGGCCGTGATTATGGCACCGCGGCTTCCGTGGGCCGGCCTTTGTCGGATTAGGTTTCCGCTTCACGGTTCTTCAACACCAGCCTCCCCTCTGGCTGCGTCCCCGGGGAAACTAGGGGAGCCTTGCGCATGGAGACGGTCGCAAGCTCCGCCTTTGGCGGAGGGGAACTCCGGTTATGGACTGGCTGTGGCGGTCAAATGGCCTGTTATCGCCGCTTTGGCGTTGCGCACCCCGGTGGACCCTCCCCGGGGCCCCCTTTGTGGGGTCGTTGCCGGCTGGTTCCACCGCCCTGTGAAAACGGATTCAATGCTCGCGATAGGCCCTGTTTTGCGAGTCATCGAGCGCCGTCATAACCAGATACAGATGGGAGACGCCGCTCCTGCTTCGTTTGTTGAGGGCCGACAGTTCTCCTTTCCCCGCCCAGAGAGCACTGCCGCGGGACGGCTTTCATCCCCGGGCTGCGGCTCACTCAATTACTGAAACGGTCCGCTAATGCGCTTTTCCAAGCCGCTTTCGCGATGCAAGAGTCCGGAACCGAAAGAAAGAACACGGAGCGCAGCACGATTGTTCAGCGCATTTCATTGGCAGCTGCCGCGAGAGATGTCCCTGTTCTGGAACGCTATTTCGAGGCTTCGCGGGACACATAACCTGAATAGGCATTGAATGAAAGGGTTACTTCGTACGAAAGTACTTTCAATCGCCTCAGTTATAAAAACTAATCTTGTAATCAGAGGTAAGACTCAGCTGGACGCTATCCAAACATCGCAGTTTTTCGATTAAATATATGTGATGCATCAGGAAGTTAACCTATTTATGGCCAGTCAATACGTATACTCCCTAGCAATACATGCTTGCAGCAAGGACATAGAGTTTAATTGGCGACATTTGGTGTTTAAATTCGAAGCATATATATATATATATATATATATATATATATATATATATATATATATATATATATATATATATATATATATATATTGGGAGGGGGGAAGGTAGGTTGGAATATATGATTTTTCAACGAATGCAACTATGCCCATTATTCAAACTTGCGCGGATCAGTCTGAAGGAAACAAATCCACAAAGAGACTGCTCGTAACAGAATCAATCGCCGCTTCAAAAGTGACGCAGCAGCCTATAGTCTGGTTGAACGATGAGGCAGCTGCACATCGCCAGGGTAGTTTGTCAAGGCTGTCAGCGATGACAAACTGCGACAGCGTCGAACAGCCCACCCGACGGCTGAGCGCTGAAGTATAGCGAGCCTCCGTGGTCCGCACGGGACGAGCGCGTTTTACGCTGGTTTTTCCCGCGGATTGAGTTGCCTCGTTGTTACACTGCGGCTCGCCCAAAAGCGTAAAGAAGCTGCGTAATCTTCGGGGCTGCCTTCATAGGGTCCTTCAGTGGGCTGCAGCCACGCCTATATACATGCCTGTGCCACGCGGTGACGGGCTTCTGCCTACGCGCGGGCCCGCCAACCACCACTTCATGATTACGGTCCTGCCACCGGCACGTCGACCGTGCATCAAGAAAACATTGCGCTGCCCCCCCCCCCCCCCCCACACGTACGCACGCATATATATATATATATATATATATATATATATATATATATATATATATATATATATATATATATATATATATATATATATATAGCCCCGCCACGGTATAGTCTAGTGGCTATGGTACTACTCGGCTGCTGATCCGAAGGTCGCGGGATGGAATCCCGGCCGCGGCGGCTGCATTTCGATGGCAGGGAAATGTTGAGGCCCTTGTATACTTGTGCGATGTCAGTGCACGTTAAAGAACCAACGTGCACTGACATCGCACAAGTATACAAGGGCCTCAACATTTCCCTGCCATCGAAATGCAGCCGCCGCGGCCGGGATTCCATCCCGCGACCTTCGGATCAGCAGCCGAGTACCATAGCCACTAGACTATACCGTGGCGGGGCAATATATATATATATATATATATATATATATATATATATATATATATATATATATATATATATATCGGGGATTACACCCGATATATATATATATATAGAACATGTGTGTGTGCTATGATGTATAAAGTGCGTTTTGCTTCCCCATGCGTTCTTGGTGAAGAGACGCAGGAAGGAGACCGACGTGGTTGGAATGGCCCTTTGGATCGGCCGGTCTGACAAATGGGCCTGGTCGCATTTTTGAGGTCCCGCAATGCGGCGGCGCTTCTTTCGTGCCGCCACAAACGGAATAGCTGCTCGTTAGCGCGACAGTCAGGGTAGAGAGAGAAAAATAAGTGATAAGGGGCGGCCGCTGCCGCGCTGAGCCACCTTTTTCGTCACGGACGATGCCGTGTTTTGTGGCGCGCTTTTGCCGGCTCGCTTGGGCCTGCTTGCGCCTCTTCGCAGTGGGCCCTCTTCTAAACCGCCCGTCTCGGCTCAGATTTATTGCTTGCCCTTCTCTATAGCCTCGCTGCGTCTCTCTGATTCTTTTTCCGCTGTGTTCCCAGTTTTGCGTTCGCTTCGTGTTGTGTTTTTTGAGCGGCCACATCTTCATCCTCTGGCTCCTCTTCGCAGTAAGCGGCAAGGGTGTAATAAATACGGTTCTGCTTGAAATCGAAGGCCTGTATGCGTGTTTACGGGGTCTCAGCAACGCAACTTTCAGTGTGCGTATATGTTTTTTTTTTTTTTTTCAGTGTGCCACCTCCGCTCTTTCGACCTGTATTAGCGTGTGACCTCTCGTTGCCAACGTATATAGTGAACCTCCCACATGCGCCAACGGTGTTTCTCCGCAGGCTGCGGCTTCAAGTGTTATAGCCGCAGACTAAGAAAAATGTGAGCAGCTTGCACTGTAGGCAGCTGGACTGAGAACGAAACCTGTGGTCGACCTACTTTCTCCCGGCTTCTACAAGGCGAACTAAGTTACGTGATTTGTCTCGTCACTAGCTGTTTCGTTGTCTTGGCGGGAACATGTCACGTGATTACTTCCTACACCTTTTTTTTTTGCAGGAAGATGTCACACGACTAGCTGTGACGTCATGTTACGTGATTTGGGTCACGTGTCTAGGTTCAAATTGGCTTGGCGGCGATGTCCGGTTGTGATATCCTGCTCCTGCTTTCCTTCCTCACGACCACGTCATTCCGACCCTCCACGGTGGTCTAGTGACTATAACACTCAGTTGCTGATCCGAAGGTGGCGCGATCGAATCGCGGCCGCCGTGACTGCATTTCGATGGAGGCGAAATATTGAGGCCGATTTCAGTGGATGTTATAAAGAACTCCAGGTGGCCGAAATTCCCGGAGCCCTAACTACCATGCCTCTCATGCTTATATCGTTGTTTTGGCTTGTACACCACCATAAGTTAATCAATCTCACGTCATTCCTCCTCACCCCCAACCTGTACCTTTCCCACCTCTTGCTATACTATATTGTACGTCCCTACAACGTATACTTTATGCTTCACCCTCTCCCCTCCTCCTTTCTTTATTCCTCGCCTTCACTTCTCTTTCCAAACCCCTTGTTATACTACACTATATAAAGCTGTACTATGCTTTACTTAGTCCCGTCCTGCTGACCCTCACTTCTGTTTCCCACCCCTTGCTATACTATACCAATGTATGCTATCCTATGAAACGTATCCGGCTTTATGTAGTAGTAGTGGGCTGAGTGCATGAGCGCAAGAGAAGAATGAAGTGCGTGTGCAAATGCCATGCATTTCGTGGAAGTGCGCGCGCACCTAATGATGATAGTAGTTCTTCTGTTCGCGGATTACACCCGATATTAGGCAACGACGTTGACGGGCCAATATCGCGCGAGTGGATTTTATTGATGCCGTTGTCGCGTGGCAATTACCATTCACTGTCTCAAGTTATATAAGCTGTACTTCACTTTTACCACAAGGGGTTGGCCATGGTCATGGACGTTAGTCACCGGGATGGGAAGATGTTCCACCTGGCTTAAACATGGGTGCCTCCACGTCAAACAGTGTCGTACCAGGGAAACATCGATAGCCATGCGCAAGTTCATCTCGATCTACAATAAACATTCAACTGCTTGTGTAAAGACACATTTCACTTTCGTGTTATTCCGAATTCCAGAGGGATCAACCATGTTTTTCATTCCCTTTCCCTTGCCCAAGGACACTAAGCCGTTCTCCCGTCTACAGAAAATAGCATTCTTTCTTTAACAGAACCGCAATTATGGCCTTTTTTGCTTGTTGCTGACGTATAGATTGTGCTCTGCTGTGACCCCGGCCAAGGTGCGCCCGTGAGGCAAACTCCACTTCAGTGCGAGGTTTTCCCGCGAACGCCGAGACAATATACGACTTCTGTCTGCAGAGGCAGACGATGAGAATTATGCGTGGAGCCTTTTGTGTAACCTTCTGTGTCGTACCTGTGCAGGCCAGGATACATACGCGACGCTCTGCGTGGCTTCGCTCTTCTCTGGCGACTGTCACGTTGTTACGACGGCTCGCACACAGGCACCCTTCCCGGCTTATCAGCTCCCGCAAATGAGCGCGTATATGCGACGCGCACGCGTCACCCTCTTTTAGTCAGCGCGCAGCGAACGGAACACTGTACGACAACGACGGAAGCGTTTTCAGTCGTCATTGTGGAAAGACGTCTTTGGCCGTAGAATCCGGAAAGCTGCCCCCCCCCCCCCCCCTTTTTTTTTTTTTTTCAGTGGGACGCGTTGACAGAAGGGCATCTTCCTTGCCGCGTATACGTAAATTTCTGTTCAATGTATTCGCGTAATTTATATGAACTGAGATTACAGGTGAAAGGAACTGAAATGAGCTGGACGTGTGTGCGCATTTGAGCAGGAAATGAGTATTTCGTGTTGTACTTGCCGTCATGCTTTGCTCAGTGCTTTGGTATTGACTCAACGCGGCACAACGCGACGTTCGACAACAATGTTAATCTGTCGCAACCGAGGGTACACGACGCTGAGCAACGAAGAGCGTCGTCTCGGTGTCATGCATAGTTGTCCCATGCACCGATAGGCTAACGCCTAATTTGTTGCGTGGGACAATGTATGTATATGTCCATACTTGCTGCATGGACTTGGCGTACGCGGTATATATGTATTACATGAAATAAACAAAATCAACTAGGAGGCCGTGACGTTTCTAAGGTTACTGAAATATGCAATGCCATAACAGACCATATGCGCTAATCTTCAAGCCAGGAGCGTCGCCAACTCACTGAACTGCAATGATGAAAAGTAGTGTTGCTTCGTGAATCCCTTTCGACCAAAGTGCATATACATACATATATACATACATATACATACATATACATACATATACATACATATACATACATATACATACATATACATACATATACTCATAATCTATATGACGTTTCCACTTTGCAGTCCGACCTTGATGCTGTTTCTCACTGGTATGACAAGTGGCTCATGAAACTCAACATTATTAAGTGTAAAGTTATGAGAGTAATGCATCACAATAAAGTTAGCGACAACTTTTCTTATACCCTCAACAACTCCACTTTAAGCACAGTTAGTAGTTACCGTTATCTTGGCGTACATTTAACCCACAACCTTTCCTGGAATATGCATGTTGAACATGTAGTTAATAACGGTAATCGCATGCTTGGATTTCTACGCCGTAATTTTTCATCCGTCCCTTCAGACTTAAAGCTTAAATTGTACACCACGGTCGTTAGATCCAAATTGGAATACGCTTGCTCTATATGGGATCCATCTAGCTCCGTATTATGTACAGCCCTTGAATCCGTTCAGAATCGTGCAGTTCGTTTTGTGCTTTCCAATTACTCCCGCTACGCCAGTGTGTCTTCAATGAAAGCTACATTAGGTCTACCGACACTTAAGTCACGCCGTCAGTACTTCCGCTTAAACCTTTTTCATAAAATTTTTCACACCAACCCAACACTCAAAAACGATCTTTTCCTTCCTCCAGACTACGTATCTCCTCGGTTAGATCATCACCTTAAAGTTAAGGTTCCCTTGTGCCGCACTAACACTTATTATGCTTCTTGTTTGCCACAAACAAGCAGTGACTGGAACCACCTTCCTGCCTCCGTTGCTGCTATCAAAGAACCTGCCGCCTTCAAAGTGTCACTTTGTAACACATTGTTAAGCCACTCCTCTCTGTAATGCCCTCGGGCCCTGAGAGTATGAATATATATATATATATATATATATATATATATATATATATATATATATATATATATATATATATATATATATATATAGCAGTCATGGTGGTGAATAGGCCGGAGGCGTGAAGGCAGAGATGAGTAGTAGACCCCCGGAATTGGCAACAAAAATGCGGGAATTATAAAGGCCGGTCTCCGGCTGAAACGTTGAATAAACGTTTTCCGCATTTTTGTTGCCGATTCCGGGGGTCTACTACTCATCTCTCTCTCTCTCTCTCTCTCTCTCTCTCTCTATATATATATATATATATATATATATATATATATATATATATATATATATATATATATATATATATATATATATATATATTCTTTATTATTTTTACTTTCCTCTGTCGCGCGTATACGTGGCGATGCCATGCGCATCTGCATTGGTTTTGTGGTTCACATGTTCTTGTCTCTATACACGTGCACGTACAGTACATGACCTTGCCCACATGTGTATGCCCATAAAAGCGGCTACGAGACTGTAATTGCTTCATTCTGACGAAGGCCGTGCCACGGCCGAAACGTTGAACAATAAACGTGCGATTTTCGCAAGTGAGCAATTCGTTTCCAATCTACTATATATATATATATATATATATATATATATATATATATATATATATATATATATATATATATATATATATATATATATATATATATATCATTTCTTTTCTCCTTCTTGATGACGACAACATCATGATGTTGATGGAATTCCTACGGGCAATGACTGTCCCATTCTGCAGAGTCAGATTTGCTCTCTCTTTCTTGAGTGGTGCAAGAACAATAATCTTTCGTTAAATAGTGACGATCTTCTCGCAAAACTGCACGCGCATTATTTTCGTGCTCTGTTATTCCCGCATCGTTAATTAAGGTATGCGGGATGTTTAGCATCTCCTAGCGTATCTCCCGAAAACAACAGGTTGGAAAAGCCAAACTATTTCCATATTCTGCGCATACTTCACTAAAATTCGGCACAAAATTAAGAGCTGCGAAAAGGGGCAAAGTGGTGTGTATTCATTGCAGCTGTTGACCGAACCGCGCAAATGTGGCGAAAGCGGCGGTAGCAGAATAAACGTTGCCATCGTGGACAAACTCGGAACAAAATTTCGCCCACCTTTGCCTTTTCGCGCTCGCTGCGCCCACCTTTACGAGTGCTGCTTCGAATATCCAGATTGGTTGCCACTTTATCTTACGCACGAGATTTGTCTTACGAACTTACGCACGAAATTTGTGTGGATATAGGCCCAAATAACGAAGAGAACCTGACCTCAATTTGCTAGTTTCTTAGCTGTTGACCACGTCCTGAACAGCACTATATTAATGTAAGAGTGAGTGATGAAAGGCGATGAAGGAGTATGAAAGAGTGAGTGATGAAAGTGTGTAAAGAAGGCCTACGTAGACAGGTCGGATGTTTGATATCCACCACTCTTTGCATCATAATCGTCATACGTCACAGTGTGCACTATACACAGAAAGAGACTGCTTGCCATCAGATAAAAGCGATTAGCTGCCTCTCTCTCTTTCTCCTTTTTTTTCTTTCCTTTCTGTCTCCCCTTTCCGCTTCCCCATGCAGTGCTGGGTAGCAAACTGGATATTTTTCTTTCCTTTGTCCCTGCCTTCCGCACAACGTCTATCCATTTCTATAAAACAAAGTTGATATTTCGCTATACCTAGCAATTGAAAACATGTGCATATACGGTACTTTTATTTGACATTCAAAGGTTCAGTTTTTTGTATATCAATATTCCATTCGATTAGTAGCCAAACAACTCCGGTTAGTAACGTTGTTTACCTTGTGGCCCCGGAGAACACTTTGTGTGTGTGTGTGTTACTCAAGAAAAAAAAACACGTTCATTTGAAATTCACGAATTTCATGCATATATAGAACTCTACACACGTGCCTATAGCAGCAGTAAACACCATTGTAACACGACACATGCGACGCGAGTTCTCAAGGCTGGCGATGTCCGGGTGACTTTTCTTTCCTTTGTCCCTGCCTTTCGCACAACGTCTATCCATTTCTATAAAACAAAGTTGATATTTCGCTATACCTAGCAATTGAAAACATGTGCATATACGGTACTTTTATTTGACATTCAAAGGTTCAGTTTTTTGTATATCAATATTCCATTCGATTAGTAGCCAAACAACTCCGGTTAGTAACGTTATTTACCTTGTGGCCCCGGAGAACACTTTGTGTGTGTGTGTGTTACTCAAGAAAAAAAAAAACACGTTCATTTGAAATTCACGAATTTCATGCATATATAGAACTCTACACACGTGCCTATAGCAGCAGTAAACACCATTGTAACACGACACATGCGACGCGAGTTCTCAAGGCTGGCGATGTCCGGGTGACTTAAGACCGCAGGTTCCGAACCGCGTGCTTCCACACACCAGTCGTTGTATCTAGGAATGGATCGCAAACGACCATTTTTATATCCATTCCTCTTCCTGCCGCTGAGGGGTCTGAACCTCGTCGAAGCGTCTTCAGCTGCGAGCCTCCATGGGCGGGTATAGTCGTTACGCGAGTCCGATTCGAATACGCGGGCGAAAATGAAGGAAACGCAAATGACGGTTCACCTCCGTACGCGCAGGAAGCGCGTAATAAGAGACTGCGTCATCAAATAAGCGCCCCTCGCTGCCCTTCCCCCGCAGCATACGGGGCCCAGCAGACGGCCGAAGTCGCGTTCACAGTTTCGGCGCGCGGTTTCAGCCGATTATTGTAAGCCGCTCGGTTACTGCGGCGACGCCGTCTCGACACGCGTCACACGTACATATACGCACTCCCCCCACCGCCCCGCGGCCATAGAGCTCGTGCCGGCGGGACCACAATCTCGGCGGGTGGTTACGACTCCGTAGGACTCGCGGGGGTTCGCGGCCCCGTCGGAGACAGTGGCGTCATAAAGCCCCCCAGTGCGCACGTTCACGCGTCTTGTCGTGCTCGCTTATCGAACGAGCAGGGGGTGGAGGGTGCGAGGCCAGTGTTCGAGCGCGTGCACCGTGCCGAGAGCGCTCACTAGCCGCCGGCGTGCGCCGTGCAGGATTTATGGACAGGCCGCCGCAATACCGCGCCGCCGTTGCGTTCACGATAAGGACAGCGCGCGCCTGATGACTTTACGAGCGCGTGCGGTCCCCCTGCCGAAAGAGTCGGCAAGAGGCGCGACCTTCCCCCCCTCATGAGCACGGAGCGCGCACCGTCGGCGGGACCCGGCCTTTGATTACTGCGACGAGAGCGTCGAGCCGTGCTCTTTTTTCGCTGGCACCGCAAACAAAACCGCGTCGCGCTCACGCAAGCACGCTCGCTGCACACAATGGGAGGAATAAAGGCGTTCGCAGAAGCTGGCATGTGTGCGGGTATATGGGTGCACGTTTTCGAATCTCGGCTATGCTCCAAGATGCATGAATTTCTTCTGCAGTTGTTTAATTTCATACAAACCCTCTACGCGGCCTTGTTCCTGGATCGTAACAGGCCCCGGTGCAGGAAATGACGTGCTCGATGCTCACAGGTGAAACGAGCAAGAATGCACAGCTCCGCAAAGCCAGTGAAACTCTGTGCTCGCATATGTTAGCATAAAGGCTACCTCTATTGTCTGTCTCCACTCCAATGCTGTTCACACGATTCTTGTGTTGTCCGGTTTCTCTGCACACGCTGTCGAATTCGGTGGGCTCGGGGATCGCCGGAAATGGGAGCTTCAGTCAGGCTGGGCGGAGGGTGAACTTACTTCATATATCAGCTTGATAAAACAGAGGAGCGGCCTCTCATGAGACCCGTCCGAGCAAAAGTTGCTCGCCGCAAACAGCCGACAGTGAGTCGAAAGCGGCTCTACCAAAGCTGCACTCCAGTCAGGACAGCGCCTTCGCACTCTTCCCGCGCCTTGACGACTCCGCGAATCGCTTCTCTGCAACCACCTCTTGCTGTGCGGCAAAGCTGTGTATGACTCGTATGTCGTATCCCGGGATGTCTTCGCATCCGTTGACCCCGACAGAAAACCATTCCATGGGTTGAAGGGACATGTGGATGCCTCTTTTGTAAGTTCACCGTCAAGAATAAGTTATGCTGATCTGTTCTTTGAAGTGCCTCGCTAATTACAAATAAAAGCAGCATATTCCTAACGAAATAAGAGTTAACGGTGTCTTACTCTTGTTGACCTTATCTTCACAGACATCAGCAATTACAGACAAGGCTGCATCACAAACACAAACGATATACCACGTGTACTAGTCTCCTTGCAATCAATGTGCCTCACCGGTGGCCCACTGGAATTACCCATGCAAAACACATTTCGATATTCCTTTCAGTACAGGAAAGGCCCCGCCACGGTGGTCCAGTGGCTAAGGTACTCGGCTGCTGATCCGAGGGTCGCGGGATCAAATCCCGGCCGCGGCGGCTGCATTTCGATGGAGGCGAAATGTTGAGGCCCGTGTGCTGTGCGATGTCAGTGCACGCTAAAGAACCCCAGGTGGTCGAAATTTCCGGAGCCCTCCACTACGGCGTCTCTCATAATCAGAACTGGTTTTGGGACGTTAAACCCCACAAATCAATCAATCAATCAGTACAGGAAAGCGCAAAAAAGCTTTAAAATCTCATGACAAATGGTCAGTCGCTTTCCAAAAATGCGGATCACGTATATCGTTCGCCGGGCGAGTCTCCTATGCATGTGGAAAAGAACCAGTCAAGCAACTGCATTTCACTTGTGTCGTGATGGCACCAAGGGAAGGCCACGCATCTAGTAGGCTGAGGACTCCCTAGAGCAGCGCGAACAATGCATTGCTGTTAATCGTTTTGCTGTCAATCATTTGACGCGGTGTATTTATTGCTCAGTCGTTAAAGCCTACGTCGGATCAGGAATGCCACAGCTACACTGGTCATCCATTTTCACAGGGTGGACTGCAGCGCTTTTTGTTATGTTGTTTGGACAGCCAAACTAAGCGATTGCCAATCGGTCTTGCTAGAGCGATATTCAGTGTCATCTTTATATATATATATATATATATATATATATATATATATATATATATATATATATATATATATATATATATATATATATATATATATATATATATATAATTTTTCAGATCGCATACTTGAAATCGGTTCGTCGCTCGGCGACAACCACACTATACATATACTATACATGCACCGTACGTAAGCGACAAATTATACGAAGTGCACGCAATCGCGTGTTTATCCTTATCATGCGCCGACTCAGAGTGCTTCAATTACCTCAGCGTTCGATAGCCGCGCAATCCAATTTGGGACCAATGAATGAAGGCCCTTTGCACACGGATTACAAGCTGTCCGTGTTTACACAGCCATAAGGACAGAAGCATTTGGCAGGTCAACTAATACTAGAGCAAAACCACGCCGTCCGGTTCACGCACGTGAGCTCTGCCTAAACGCATAATAGACTTCTGCCGAGGGCTATTAACGGCAATGCAATCGTGTAAACAAACAGGGACGGGGGGGGGGGGGGGGGTCGTGGGCAAATACCTGGTCGCATTTCCTCGTTAAACTGCGGAGCGTGCGCCGGAGGACCCGAACTTTGGGAGCAGGCGTAATTGCTCTGGCGGGAAGGCCGGTGACGTGCCTGGCCAGGATGTGTCCACTCGTAGGTAATGGTTGGCGCGCGGTGGGGGCAGGGGGCGCAGGAATATTGTGCTCGCCAGATAGAGGCCACAGCCTCCCAATTCTGCGGAATCAAACAAGGAGGCACCTTTTATTGGCTGTCGGCACGCATGCGAGCGCACGGAAGTCCACGAACGCTGCACGCGCGGCCGCTAATCGATGCAGGCTGGACACGGTGGACAAAGTGGGCCTCGAGAACCGTCCTATGACATACGGGTCATGTTTGATGCGCATGCCCCGTCGCTGTTTTACGTGGGAACGCGACGAGCCATGAAAACGACTTTAATGCCCTCATAAAAAGGTTGACAGGGGAAGGGTGCATTCATCTACGCACACTTTATTATTCTATTTTTTTGTCCCGAGTTGGTGCAGTGCAAGTTAAAGTGGGGTATAAGTTCGTGAGGCCATATGATCTTCGCTCTGGTTTTGCTTGAATTTGTTGTTTGTTCTTGCTAATATGTATCACCCGAGCGCTGTACAGCTAATGTCAAATTACTGAATTAACAACTACACGCGAGAGAAATGGTTCACTCACACATGGCTCGCCACGTATATAGAACATTGAGAAATTTGTTTCTGAGGTTATATGTTAAGCCCCGCAAATTTCTACTGTCATAGTGAGTGTAAGCGGCGCTAAATCGCGCGTGTGACCGGTAAATAATGCATCTACTGTCATACTTTCATCATAATCGTCAGCCTGTTTTATGTCCAGTTTAGGACGAAGGCTCCTTCTAATGATCTCTAATTTACCCTGTCTTGCACGAACTTTTAGGCGAGCCTTTATCCATTTTATGCCGGCAAATTTCATAATTTCTCTTCCTTATGCCTAACCCTCTGCCACCCTTTGCTGCGTTTCCCAACGCTTGATGTCCATCTGTGCACTGTATATTCATCCCACCTTGATCCCACTACGCCCACCACTGCGCCCACATTGATATCCATCTACGCCCACTGCAGGGCCTGTGTCCAGCTGCAGTGCGCGTAGACAGGACGATGATGATGGTATCTATTTCTCCGCTCTCACTGACCATCGGTTATCGTCTCAGGCATTACGTGGTCATTTCTTTTTCCGCTTTTAAGTGTCACCTAAAACATCGGCTGCTCCATGCTTGTTCTTAGACCGATTTTGCTTTTTTTCTATCTCTTAAAGGGGTCCTCGACCACACCTCGTTCTTGGTTTTGAAAACGGCTTGGTGTGTATCGAAGGCCTCTCAGAAATACGCAGCCAAAAAAATTTTTCAAAAAGATTTGGCGGGAGCGAAGATACTGCGACCGGAATATCTCACTTGCCCGTTCTTTCTCAACTCAGCAGAACAGGGCTTTGGTGGGCGACCGTGAGCAAGCTGTCCTGCCCACCCCGTTACCTGACGGGGCTTCAACGCTATAACCGCTTGGCTGATTGGACGCACAACTTGGAGGAGCAGCCGGGTTACTATACGGTAGAGAGAGAGAGAGAGAATGAACTTTATTTCATTGGAAAAAAAATGTTTCACAGAGGTATATGGTAGAGAATTTTAATGTTGAGGCCCCCAGGGAGCTAGGGCCCCGAACTCCTGCGTTCTTTGCTGTTTCACTTCTCCTGAGGAGACAACAAAAGGACGCAAGAACGTGAGTGCGCAGAGCGGCTTGCGTACTCAACACTCAAGATAGTAGTTTTGCCTCCGCATTGAGTTTTGCCTCCGCAGCAAATGGCTTGAAGGGAAGCTAAAGTGAAAAAAGAATGTTTCCCATATTAGTAGGTTACATTTTCCCAATTCCAAAAGCACCACTCTTCCGAGGAGAAGATCCTCGGTAAGATAGAAAACGAGCGAAAGGAAAACACAAGTGGCGACGCCGTTTTGATGTTTCAGCACTAATATACGTGACGTCATAGATGTTTGACTGCATCTTCTAAGGTTGACATAATTATTTATCGGCGAGAACGGCCACACATTGTGTTCTAAGAAAGCCACAGACTTAACACACCTAGTTTCGAAGCATTTGATGGAGCGAATAAGGGTGAAAATACAAAAAAAAAAAAAAGAAATTGGCTTTCTGACGTCATGAGCCCCAGTTCCGGCTCGAATTCCGGCGTTAAAACTTTAACATCCATTTTCCATTTTACTATTGAACATAAAATGGCGGAATTAACGACAATCGGGTTCGCGAAGCATAAGTCTCAGACTTATTCTTTTCATTTTTGTGTCCCTTTAATTTATGTCAGACATAGGCCAAAAGCTGCAAATATATGACGAAATGGAACAGCTACAGCGAGAGTAAGGAGTAGCCTCTCTTTGAAGGGAGGTCTCCTGAGTAATGGTATACACGTGTTGAGCTTGTAAACGATACGTGCCGTGCACGGCTACAGAATATGGCTGAGCTGTCCGTTGCAGCTTACGCTAGCTGTAGGATTTTTTTCGCAGAGCCCTGGGAGAGAGGGGGAGGGGATGACCCAGGCTTGTTATGCTCCATGTTTCAGCCTCATATGTCAATAATGGCGATATGCGCTCTTTCTCCTTTACTGACCAAAGTTATTCACCAGTTGTAATTTGGGAATTCCTGTCGATGCGCTCCAGCCCATACTTATTCTTCAATGAAGTTCCCTATTATGAGCATGCTCCTCTGTTAATAATTGATCCAGACACACAGATTATCGAGGCTGATTGTCCATCGTAACATTGATTCTTTAGCCAAGCTATTAAACAGTGTTTTTGTGTTCGGCATGTTTATCTTCAACCTTACTTCAGTACTTTCTCGATTTAAGTCTTCAATCTTTTCTTTTTACAGTTCGTCGCCATCATTGCTGAATAGCGCAATGTCCACCGCAAACCACATGTGCTGCTGATGTATTCTCCATTAATATTTATTTCTATTTCTCGCCAGTCTAGCCCTTCGAATGCTTTTTTTATTTTTATTTTTTATAAACACGCAGTGAACAGCATTGGAAAAATAGTATTTGCTTGCCTGACCACTTTTTCGGTCGATATCTAATATAAAACTGTGAATAGGTATCTATTTTTCACCGTTCCTAGGACAATCAAATTTAGCACGTCATTGCTTTCTTGCTTTTTTTTTTTTTTTGAACAGAAGAAAACTTTTTGCTTTAATTAACCGGGGCCACTTTCGCAGTCAAGGGAGTTTGAAGGACGGATTACATGACAGCGAAGTGGCAATACACACATGGACCGTGGTCGACTATTTTCGAAAAGCCGTAAGGCCAATCAGCCCTTGGCCACCCAGGGCAAGAAAGCAAGCTGGAAGCCATGCATTCGGCTCCCTCCGTCATGGGTAGAAAATACAGCGATAAGTTTGTTGCAGCAGGCCGTTACTGCTGTTGCTCGCAGAAGACGACGAGCACTGAGCCGTTTCTCGGATGCCTCCTTTCAGCCGCGCTGTCGGCGGGAGGGTTGGCGGCGGAGGAGAGCCGGCTATCGGACCTCGGGGGGAGGCCGAGGGGACTTCTGCAGGGGGTGCGGCAGCGCAGACGCGTTGTGCCCCTGCGGTGCATTAAACGAGTAATAATACGCGCCACGATACGGAGCTGTCGGATGGCGTTGAAGCCCGCGCGCAGTGCTCGGAGCCTCATTTCCGCTCCCACCCACGTGGTTAATTTCCAAAGCTGCCAATCACGCGCTCGTTGCCAGAGCCGCGCCGGAGACCAGGCGAGCCGCCGAGGACGTCAACGCCGCTTGTGCTGCTGCTCCCGCTGCTGTTCCTCGGAAGAACGAAAACTAGTTGGCTCCTTTTTCTTCTTCTTTTTCGTTTGCTGGCCTTCCTTCGCTCTTCCTCCGGTACTGGCTTCTCCTATAGCTAGGCGCTGTTCTGTGATTACCTGGACAGAAAGTTTCCAGCGGGGAGCCATTGCTGCTTTTGTGTAATAGGGCCACGCATGAATAGGGCGAGTTTTATTTTGTCTCTCCTTGTTTCTTCCTTCAAATCCGCCCCCTCCTCCTTTATTTTCTTTTTCTCTGTCTCTCCTTCGTTTCTCATAGTGAATGTAGTGGCCGGAGTTGGGCTGACAAGTAACTTTGGATTGTGTCACGGAGAATTACTCCTGAGTGAGACGCCTCGCTTACAGAAACGTGTACGCTGCAGGTGACCAGCGGCATACAGCGATGTTTATACGCTGTAAGCGAAGTCTCTCGTTTCTTTATAGTGTATGTGTATACGTCGGAATTGCTTCTTTAGAAGCGCAGGCTTCGCCCTCCGCTGCGTGAGCAACCAACCAGACAAACAGGAAACGTTACACACTTACGAAGTTTATTGGCTGATTGCAAAGGTTCTGTTACCGGCAAAGCACACAAACTTATATATATTAAGCTTTACTTTCTCGTTGGTGCTGTTTTTTTCTTTTACATTTGTCTTCTTTCAATGCTTCGAATATTACATCTTTTAAAACCTACGTTTGCTTTTGCACATTGTTGGAACAATCGTTTGGGTCAGTGTATTAAGTTGCTCGCGCGTCCTTTATGCATTCGTCATGGCATACATACGTCGCAAGGAAGAGAGAGAACAAGAAATAAACCGGAAGAAAGGTTTATGCATGTTTTTTTTTTTCTTGGCGTATGAAGGAGCCAGTGTTCATGTGATTGTAATAGACGTATCATGCTCTTTTTGTTTGTCTGTTTGTTTGCTTTCGCTATAATTTGGCGCGCCTGCGTCCTTGGTCTCCCTCTATAACACACTATGGTACCGCGCCCGTCTTAGTGGTAAGGTCTGCACAGATGTCACACAGACCTTAAGTGAAATACGTGTCACCTGAAAAGAACAAGCAATGGACCCACGTAAAAAAAAGGTATCCCACTATCTCTCTCTTTCTCTCCTGCTTTCTTTTTTTTTTTACGGACGCACCGCAGAATTCGATAAACTCCGTCGTGAAATAAGTAAAAATGCGCTCTTCGACGCACCTTTCTATACTTTGCACTTTTATATAGTGGAGCGCAGAATCGAAACTCGGCGAGATATAATCCTTTAGCGAGTCACTGTTTCTTTTTTTTTAATGCTCTACTTTATTTATATTTTTTACACTCAGAACAGGAATGAATAGCATTCTTACTGAAAGCCGATCTTTGGCTCTTTCAAGGCATTCAGAAACCCCTACGTTTCGTTTCGTCCAGGCCGAAAACTAAAGGAACGAATACAGTCTTGGGACAGCCATCCGACCTCTCAAGAGCGCATTTAAAAGGCTAACTTCAATGATATTGAAGACGCAGCGTTGACCACACCGCAAAGGCGTTAAACAAGTTTGCGGGAAAGCCACAGACTCTTTTCTTTTTTTTTTTCTCATCCTCGTCACTGCCACTTAGGAGGGAAATAAACGTGCGTCTTCCTATCTGCTGGCGTTGTGCGTTTGAAAGAGGCTGAGCTCGAGTTTCTCTCCATGTATCCTTTCTCTTTTTCTTCTTATTTTTTTCCCCCATCTCTTCAGCATTACGGCCCTCGTTGGAGGGGGTATAGATCCTGACCGCATAAAAGTTACCGCTGCATGCTTATTTGCAGGAAAGCGCTGGTTTTGTTTAATATTGCATTTTTTGTATTTGATCGGGGAGAGCGAGAGATGCGCTGTCCGGCAACATGGTCAGCCGTGGTCCGAGTGCGCACCGGCCGAACGAATCTGATCACGTTGGTCACACCGGAAACATTCCACTCGGGGCGCCGGCCATATAAGGGGAGAGATAAAGAAAGAAAAAAAAAGAAAGAAGGAAAGGAGTCCGAATTTCCCTGCTCGCATTTCTCCTCTCACCGGGGAGCTTATGAGGTCAGCGGGATTCCGAACGACGAGCAAAGGTGTCTCTCTCCTCCGGCGCACTAATGTCGTTGCGCGTGAGCCGGCTGCTGCTTGACACCCGGCGCCGCCGATAAGCCGGTCCGCGCGGCGGGAGCCGATAGCAGTGGCCGCCAATTTACTGTCACTCGCACCGCGACTCGTCAAGCGAGCCTCGTTTGCCGGAGCGGACCGCGCTTCCTGGAGCTGGCGACCCCCCCTCTCTCTCTCCGCCTTCTTTGTTGGGACGCCTGTTTTTTATGTGTGTGTGTGTATACGGGTGCCTAGGCGTGCGACGCGGGCATTATTCGGAGCCCCCGAGCGTCCGAGCCCCGGGTCCGAGCGCCGATAAGCCCCCGCGGGGGGGTTTTTTTGGCGCGGCCCTAAGTGGGTTTCTCGGCGCTGGCCGGCCGCCCGCTGGCTCCATTATTGCCAGGGCCGCGCAATTTGTTGGCGCTCCCCGCACGAGTCACGCAGTCTCCGAAAAAAAAAGTCGGCCGCGCGTCACGCCGGCGCGCACTTCCTGCGCCGAGCTGTCGGAAGAGCCGTTCAGGTGGCTTGACAATTAAAAGCGACGCGTTTATCGCGCGCCACGCGTCACTTTTCATTTGGCGAGGAGGAGAGGCGGAAGCGGCGCGCCGGGAGCCGAGAATGAATTAAGCGGAGATTAGAGCGCCCAACGGCTTTTGTGCGCCGTCCACGTCGAGGGGAGGGCGCCGCGGAGCGCGCGCGCGCGCCTTATCGGCTCGCCGATAAGGCGCCTTTTGTCGGCCGGCCGGAATTAATAGCTCTATTACAGCGTCCAGCCTCGTGTCATTGTCGAGGAGAGAAAGTCGCATATTGACTCCCCCGATAGGATTGTGCGTCGCCCTGCGGTCGCACCGGCCTCCCCGAGCGGATTAAGCGAGCACTGGGAGAGCATATGCGACCGCCGACACTGCCACTTTTCTTTTTTTGCCTCACTCGGCGCGCTCACGACGGATTATCGCGTTGCCTGTCCGTCACCGAGCTAATGGATTCCCGGCTCGGCCAACGCTCGCGCGCGCCTGGCCACAATACAAGCGCGCGACGTCGACGCGACCGGCGGGGTGGTCCCCAATCGTCGTGTGAAGTCGGGAACGGCTTTTGTCTCGGAGCGTGACGTCCGCGTTGGCTGTCTGACTGCGAGGCGCGCTGCTCATTTGCATTCGGCGGTGAGCGGCCGGTTGAGGACTCGCCTCGACGCTGACGTCAGGCTGTCACCGGCGACCCGCGGTGGGCGACGCCGGTTAAACACTCCCCTTCCCTCCCTCCCTCCCGTCGAGATCGCGCGCACGTGGGAAAAGTGGCCGCCGGTTTTCACTCCCGCCCGATTCGACACTTGACTCATACGATATTGCAACCATTATCGCGAGAGATTGCGGATGGGGTTTATATACTCTGCCGCTCTTTCGGTCTGCCCAATTCGGTTATTATGTAAACTTTCCTCGTTTCCTCTTCTATCTATCTCTGTTGTCGCAATGGATCAACTGTCCATGCTTTTTTTTTTCTATTTTTCGTTTTCGTATGTTCCCATGTTTCCTATGGCGCTGCTCATGGGTTGTGGTGAGACCGTTATGAGCTGCTTTTAGTTTAATGAAATTTGAGGACCGTTTCTTTTATGCTTCAGAAATTTTGTGCATTACTGAGGTGTTAAGACAGTAACAGCGATGATGAACACCTGCTTAGTGTGTTAGTGTAAAGGTTAGTTCAGTAATTACATGATTAATTAATGAGCTTACTAATTTCATACATCGTACAGCAGTGCTACATTTCACTTTTGCTTGCCCGAACACGGAAGTTGAACATTTACACTGCACTGGCCTGATGTTTGTGGGCCAGTCTCGCAGTTTGAAGCGCAGGCCTGACCTGAGCCTACTAGAAGAACCTGCGCGTACAAGGGGGCGGATGACATCACTTAGGTGCTAGAGCACATCGGAAGACATAGCAATATAATTGCTACGACGTAAAACATTGCGAACGAAAGCATTTTTTTTTTTTTTTTGACAGGGCAATGCGAACAGCTAGAGTTTGAAGGGTCGTGGCTTTCGAAGAACGTTATTCAAGGCTTCGAGTTTTGATGATACGCAGGTTCACTGAATTTTTCTGACCCTGCCACTCAAATTAACTTGTCTTTCCTATATTTACTTCTCATCTTAGCCATGTTTTATCTCATTAGGGGTTATACATTTTTGTAAAAGTAATTGAAAAAGTAATGGATAATTTTCTTGAAGTTGCTCACTTGAAGTAATTCATTACGTTACTGAACCAGCTCACAAAATTAATTCATTGCATTTCTCCTTAGAGTAAAAAGTAATTTAATTATTGTCATTTCTTGACTGTCTGTGGTTTGGGCACGCAAAAGCACACTAATTATTATATAATAACGAGTTGCGGTACTTTTTTTTCGTTTACTTTCGTCTGAACTGCTTCTTGAGGGAAAAAAAGGGGGTCTCAACTTTAACAATACTTTAATCTTGTTCGCTATGGTACATAGAGCCATGTTAACTTCACGCAGAATTCTTTGAGCTTTCGACTTAACTCGCGCCAAGCTTTTAAAAAAATCCACGTGCGCGTTACGAGGGTGCAGCCGACTTAATGTTGTTTACTGCTGCGGAGACCATCTCAGGCTATTTTTCTTTATTTTAAATGAGCGTAAATAATTAGTTATGAATCATTTGGTCAACTTTCAAATTGTTGAGTTAAGCGCAATCTGGACGTACGGAGGTATGGACAGTTTGGTTCCGGAATAAGGGGATGAAGGGCGTGGCCCAGGCCCGTTGAACTTAAAAACGTAGCTGTGCAGGGCGTTGGGTCGGGCTCACATTTCTAGTTCAATGGCCTCAGTGTTCACCTTCTTCAACCCCCTTGATCCGCAGCTAAACAGCCCTCGTCACCTTGATCGCCATCGCTGTATGTCGTGCACTCGCCACCTCCAATGTCTCCGTGCAAAACAGGCCTCTTCTGATATTTTAGTTCCGGTCAGCACATGTATGAGCGTGTCGCGCGTTTGCGCCCTCGTTGAAATTTCTGCGCAAAAGAGAGCTCGTAGTGACCTGGTCAGCCTGGAGTCCTAAATATAATTACGTCGGTGTTTTTTTTTTTTTTGTCTTTCGGCCTCATCCAAATGCGACCGCCATTGCAGGGAATCGAACCCACGTCTTCTTGCTTAAGGTATCGCGACAACTTAGCCGTTCAGCCTCCTCGTCATGTTTCTTTTTAGATTCCATTCAATGACCAAGATAAAAAAGACTAGCCGTCGCCAGTGAACAGTACCAATCATTGATATATTTATAATTCAGCAAAAAGATGTTGACAAGTCAGCCAGTAAGTGCGTAAGGTGCACTGCTATACATTTTACATAGATTGCAAAAGTTCTACAATTATCGCTAAAATTATTTCAATCTCACCTATGGTTCTATTGTTTGCATCGTATAATTATTCTTTTGTATTCTTTCTTACAAAACTATACAAATTACAACATATTACCGCGGGGCCTTACTTATCTTGCAAATCTGTAATATGCGCTAAACGTGCTAGGTTATCACATCTACAGTGCATTCGGCCTCCTTCTAGATTAATTTTGTTTTTGTTATAAGGGACACGTGAGTCATTTTTTTTTTTTTTTTGCCCAACCCTTTTACATTATCAAATCATGAGGACACTACGTACAACTTTGCCTTCTTCAGTAACAGCCAATCCTAACCTTTTCTCACTGGTCGGTGTTCATCCTCATATAACTTTTTTTTTCAAATTATGTGTTACATCATATAACTCATTCAGATGGTGTGAGCAAGGGACTGTGGGACTTTCGGTTCAAAGCTGCGGAACTCACGAACTATTGATATCAAACGTTTAATCATCATTTATTCTTCAAATGTTGCGTGTTGATATGGTATAGTCCTAAGCAGTCTTACGTAGCATCGCTTATTCGCATTTTTTTTTAAATTTTTGGCGCTTCACTTATTTCATTTATTTTGTTAAAAATGATACCATTTCTGCACAACTATGCGGCCATCTGGCATGTCATTGATATTCATATGTTCCACGTATTTAGTAAGAGGTCCCATTTCAAAACCGACACTCTGGGCCGAACCTTTTGTTCGTATACATACCAACATTAAGTTTTGAGGTCGATATCCGAACCGATAATACATGTGCAATGAAGTTTTGGTAAATGTTTTAATCAGTTACATACCTGACCTGTTTACCTCGGTGAAGCGGCTTTGGCTATGCGGTGCTGCCGCAAGTAGTGATGCAGAACTATCGTTAAATGGACTATCGATAGTATCGATAGTTTAAAAATAATTATCGATACTATCGATAGTCCATTTACCGATAGTTCTAACAGTCACAATAGGCTACTATTCGCAGTACTTGGCTCAAGTTCATTTATGAGCAATTCCCTTGTGAATGAAATTACCTCAGTGAAAATGCCGGACTATGTCCACTAAGAAATTATAGCTCGAAACCAAGCAGTCGAACGTTACAAAAAAAGTAAGTTCGTGATTTCTTTTATTTCAAACCACAAAATGCAACATAAATTCGAGGTCTTGCAGTTCCGTGACATGAACGGCTTCCTTGCCGCTACCGCTGAACCATTCAATTTAAGTATCATTTGTAAGCCAAGCATTTTGGTGAAGGAACACAAGCATGTCAACCTTCTCTCCCTTTAGCCTGCTCCTTCTTTCTGAAATGATCTGTCCAGCAGCGGAGAACACGCGTTCTGCAGGTACTAACGTTGCTGGGACGCACAAATACTTCCTAGCCATTTGAGAGAGCGGCGTTGTTCCGCATTGCCAAGAGTGCCAGAATTCTAAAGGACTGATCTTCCTTTCCTCTGGAGGTAACTCTAAGTACTGGCGAACCATTAGTTCTGCGTTTGAAGTGGTAGTTGAGGGCTCCAGTTGTTGCCTCTCAAGGAACTGCAGAATTCGGCTTCCTGCCGCAACTTCGTTATCAACCATATGCTGTCTAGTTGGTTCAGCTGCAGGACCAACTGGCTTTGTCGACAATCGCTCGCTTAGTTTACCAATTAAACAAGCTTTGGCGCGTCCTGCGTTGGTTCGATTCGAAAACGCCCGCTCCCTGATAGTATACTATCAATATTACCATTGATAGTGCTATCGATAGTTCTTCGTACCATCGATAGTTCGATAGTGACTCAACTATCGATAGTATCGATAGTGCTATCGATAGTTCTGCATCACTAGCCGCAAGGCGTGCCCGATACTTCTATACGTTTACAACAGGAGAAATGAAATCGCGGCGTTGTCGCAGTTTGTTCACGTTCAATGAAAACAATGGGCGCAGCAAGATCCATTACTGAGAAAACTAACCAAGAACTCAAGTCGCACCTCAAACTGTCACGCAGATATGCAGCTGATACTCTACATATACGTCACGGCAAATGCGCTCAGGCACGTTGCCGAAAGGGGGAGCCAAGAATGCGTCAAGAAACGGCTCAGCCACAGGGAATCGGTTGTTGGCGCGCCAGTGTTCAACCGCTCGCCCAGTCAGGCTCATACACACGCGAACGCCCTCAGCAGAAGGCCGTTGACTCGCCGGCGAGTGCAGCGGGAGCGTGCTACATCGCAAAGGCATTACAGGAACGCGGCCCTGGGAAGCCGTGCCCATTGAGTCCGTCAATGGACTCGTAAACTGGCCGCCGCTCATTGATTCCTAATGATTTCCCATCAGCGCCGTCGCCGATACTGCATTGTGCGGCCGCGAGCATCGATCGGGTCGGCCGCGCTCTGTGTCGAGGATGCGACAGTTCGTCCCGCGGCACGCTGGCTGCTGCGCTGGCCAATTTGTTGACCGGCGGCCGCCGCGTATGCTAATAGCGGTCACGACCCCGCGCGCCGCGTGGTGCCTCTTTCGCCGCGTGCCCCTCATATTTCACCTCGCGCGGGTAGGGAGCCGGGTGCCGATAAGACGCCGGCGATCGTTCATTATACGCGAAGTTCGGACTGTTTGTCCGGCCGTCGATAATTAAAGTGGCCGGCGCCGATTGTTTGCGCAAGCAGCGCGCGTGTGTACCGCGCCCGCTCGCCTCCCCGCACCATCATCATCACTGCGTGGCGCCCCGTACTGCCATCCCGCTGAGGGAGAGTGAGTCAGCGCAGCTCGGGCCATAGTGCAGCGTTGGGGAGGAGAAAGGGGGGGGGGCGAGGGGGGGGGGAATGGACCCACCGTCGTGACCTGCAGGTGAGCCACCAGTGCGTCGTTGGTCGGTCTGTCTGACGCCTATTGACGATCCCGTAGCTGGTCATGAACAGGGCACCGTATAGGAGGGAGATTGATGCTCGGCATATAGTGGATAATCTCGAAATAACTGTCACGCACTTGGCAACAAGTAAACTGCATATTATAATTAGTATATGCATACAAGAACGGCTATACATATAGGAACAACAGAGAGAGTGGGCACGCAAATAATACGGCTACATAGAGTTAGTCTGTAGTTGCACCTCAATATCTGCAATAATCCCTTACTGTGTCGACAGACACCGTATTACGTATACGTAACTTTTACGTAACGCTTTCTGAACGTTCGAGATGTGCGGCGCTTGTAGCCTCGTTTCAAGCACTGCTGTCACCGAAAATTGTCGCTTCAGAAATGATTTTTTGTATCTGCATTCAAGTGAACGTTGGCTCGAAGTTCTTCAAATGTACCGAGTACTCATATTTTAATATAAAGTATTTTGCAAAAAAAAAAAATCAGCTGTGGCAGATACCACAATTGTTATTCTTGAACTGGCTTATTCGAATAGGCGGCGTTACTTGAGCAACAAATCAAAATTAGTAACCGACTAATTTGCAAAAGTTCAGTAATGAAACTTGTGACTGCTTATGTTACAGCACAAACTGCAAATGCGAATTTTAACCGGTGAGGGCACTGGCCGTGTCCAGTTGGGACGAATTTTCAGGAAAACATTAATTTCTCAACATTAATTTCCTTCGAACTGTCTGTGACGAAACAAGTATGCGTTAACATAAAATGACGCTTTTAAAGGCAGTATATGGGGCGGTAGTGCCTTCCAGAATGGCGCACATGTATCAAAACCGGCAGAACTCATTGATGGCCTGCCAAGTATTCTTTTTAAACTGGTAGGGAGCACAGAAAGGTAGACACCCGAACATTGATTTGCGAACTTACACGAACCACACTGAACCATGGTAAGTAAAGAAGTGTTAATTATTCATGACGGACGTAATATTCGTCCGCAGTTCAATTCAGCAATTTAAGCTCATGCGGCTTGGAATTGTTCCTTATATAGCCTCATAGTATGAAAATGATTGCCACCACGATCATGCTCAGTGTGTCGCACGAAGTTCTCGTAATGACTCATATACAACGTGTAAACGAGATTCCTATGACTCTTCGCGTTGCCAAGTGTTGATGGGAGGACAAGGGAAAACATGAGCGAGCGCGCGTTTGTGTGTGTGTGTGTGTGTTCTTGTATAGTCAAGCCTTGGCAACATCCAACAGTCATATTCATGCCAACTAGACCTCATTCAACTTTACGAGATCCCTGTAGCTCAGTTAAGTCTGCAGTTAAGTCTTGCACTGCGGCTATGAATTTTCAGTCGCAGCGTAAATGTTATCTTGGTGTAATGACGAAAAAGCGTTGAACCAGGAATGTCCCTGCATGCAGACGCAAGGTTTCCACGCGCATCGACTGATCTTCGTGCGGGCTCTGCCAAAGACTTCCTTTGCCGAAACGTTGGCTGCATGAAGCGACGTTTCCTTTTCAAAGGTTTTTCATCGATTGAAGCCTCTGTCTCCCCACACGTCTGTCTCGATTGGAACTTGGTCTTACGTTATTCTATATGCTGTGTAGGACTGCACGCTAAATGCGATTTCTGATCACAGCGGTCTAAACAGCAATGCACTTGCCTGTGCCGAAGCGATGGACTCTCTCGACGATTCATACAGCGAACTCACACGATACCCCATACCATTTGGGTTCTCAAATGGAGGTCCGCGATACCCGCGCCCGCAAAAGAAAAGCGTGTTTCCTTACGCCATTTTAGTATAGGATTGCGCGAACGTTCAAGCACTTAGAATACTAGAAAGACTGTTACAGTATTCGAATTCGCTTCACCAATGTAAAATTACGAAATTCCGAAGTATTCAAAACAAACGGATACCCTTTCAAAAAAAAAAACAAAAACAAATCTCACTGCCGCGATGCCATACTTTATAGTGAAATATGCACATTACCGGAACTCCAACCAAATTTTTTTCCGAGTCATAGAGCGGGTGATATGGACTTATATTCGCGAAATATGGCAAATTCTAAACCAAACAGTGTATTTTACGTCTGCTAACTCGCACTCTGATACTATTCAAATCTCAGTGCTATATTCGAACTTCGAAATTATTCGACAATGATTATCATTCGCTGCGGCTTTGCTTCGAACCAAAATATCACTGACTTGCACACCCCCGTAGTTAGCCTTCCATGACTCACTCCAAGTTGCGGGGCCCCGCCACGGTGGTCTAGCGGTTATGGCACTCGGCTGCTGATCCGAAGGTCGTGGGATCGAATCCTGGCCGCGGCGGCTGCATTTCGATGGAGGCGAAATGTTAAGGCCCGTGTGCGATGTCAGTGCGCGTTAAAGAACTCCACGTGGTCCAAATTTCCGGAGACTTCCACTTCGGCGTCTCTCATAATCAGAGCTGGTTTTGGGACGTTAAACCCCTCAAATCAGTCAATCAAATCCAAGTTGCGGGACATGTTCTCAGAACTGGAGCACTAGTCCGTGCAAGATCGCCGTTGTTGGTATTGGTCCCTATAACTTTAATTCCGAACGTTGTGTTTATTTACAGCCTTCCTCCCCTTCTATCACTAAAAACGGGATTCCCCATCGCTTCCAGAGGTCCACAAAGGGTTCCGGACACACTTGAGGCCGTGTGAGAAACACGGCCTTATACAGGGTGCTTTTTTTTTAGTTGCAACACATTTTGAAAATTAGAAAAACATAAATCGCGGGAATGTCTTGTGCACCATTCGAGTATACGGATTGGCGGCCTCTAGATACAGAACAATTTCCGCACTTGTAAGCATAATTAGCGAAATTACGCTAATTAACTTTTTAATTATCTGTAATTGGTGGCTACAGCAAATGAGTACTTTGGAGCGCGTCCTCGACACTACCTATCCTAACGATCAAATTTTGAATAGCGGAGTGCATGTTGAAGCTACGCGAACAATTAGTTCGCCGTGGTAGGCTCCTTGAAACCAAAAGTGGACGGAAAAAGAGCGTCTGTGACGTCGATGTCACCGCCTCCCCGGATTTCGTCCCTCGCCCGCGGCGGCCGACGCCGCAGATAACAAGGAGATAACGCAAGCTACTTGCGCGGCTGAAGCAGCCGGAGCGGCGGTGACCACGGGTGAGTGGCGAGTGACGAAAGCCGTGGGGGCGGTGACATCGACGTCACAGACGCTCTTTTTCCGTCTATTTTCGGTTTCAAGGAGCCTGCCACGGGGAACTAATTGTTTGCGTAGCTCCGACATGCACTCCGCTATTCAAAATTTGATCGTTAGGATAGGTAGTGTCGAGGACGGGCTCCAAAGTACTCATTTGCTGTAGCCACCAATTACTGATAATTAAAAAGTTAATTAGCGCAATTTCGCTAATTATGCTTACAAGTGCGGAAATTGTTCTGTATCTAGAGGCCGCCAATCCGTATACTCGAATGGTGCACAAGACATTCCCGCGATTTATGTTTTTCTAATTTTCAAAATGTGTTGCAACTAAAAAAAACACCCTGTATACAGGTATCACTGAAGTGGTCAGTAGAGACTGAAATAGATGAAGAAATACTGAAGGATTAGAAAAAGAGCGAGATAGTCTAGCTGGCTCAAGGATGAAAAGGCAGGGCGCGTGCGGTCCAGAACAGAATTAAACGCCCAAGTGCGGGAAGTTGCTTTTCTATTAGTTTTATTTTCCTGTTGCCAAGAGATAGAGAGAAAAGAAACTTTATTTAACAAGTAGGTCCGGCGCTTTGGTCGGGGTAGGGCCACAAGCACGACCTCGAGCCCTTGGACACGGGTGCCAAAAAAATTCCGCATTTAAGAGATTATAAAAGAGAAACAACGAACGACATTTTTTTATATCCATTCTTTGCTTCCTGTCGACTTCGCGTGTGTGTACTTAATTGGATAAGAAAACAAATAAAATCCGTGGTTTAAACATGTCTGGAGGGCGTGAAAACCACACGACAGCAATGGCGTTTTTTTATTTATTTTTTTTTTATTTTTTCAAGAACGTGCGTTCACTCTTCGCGAAGTGGCTGCTCCGGAGCATGTTTGCCGAGGATGCCCGGCGCTTTTCTATGTCGGATAGTCAAACGATCGTTTTTGCTACGTCTTCTGCCGTCCGCCCGTGAGGGCATCGAGGTGCAAAAAAGCATCCGTCATTCCGAACGAGCATTAAGCGTTAGAGGTGTGGCCCAAATTAATGCTACTCCACTGTGTACAGTACAGTTCTGGCGGTTCCACTCGGTGCCCCGTAGCATGGGCCCATTATCCGAAGTCCGACGCGCGGAAAGGAGAGGAAGAGTAGCAAAAAATAGAAGCTCCGGAACAAACGTTCCCGTAGATGCCTTCCTCTCGGTTCGTAGACGCGCCGATCTCGGCGGGCGCCACGCGGCGGCGTACGACAAAAGCGCGTGGGCCGGGCCCGCGGTTCTGGTCGGCGGAGTCGCGCGCACTCGTTTATTAAGAGCGCGCCAGCGGCCCCCGCCATTGTGGCTGATGAAGCGTAGTGCGCGCGGCATTGTGAGCGCCGCGGGCGCCGTCGCCAATCCAACGGAGCAGCCGCTTTGCTTTCGCGATGCGATGGCTGTCTGCGCGCATAATGGCGCCGCGACACGGGCTGACGCGCACGTTCCTCCGGGCGGCGCTCTCTCTCTCTCTCTTACTCTTATTATTTTTTTTTTTCGCTTCGACTTGCCCGGGCGCGCCGGAAGTCTTTCTCCGAACAGCGGCACAAAGTCGGCCCGAGCTTTTCTTCGGCGACTCCTGGTTGCCACCGGTGATGGGGGTGGAAGGTGCTGAAGCGTGTACACACCGCGAGCATCCTTTGTCATTTACTTATTTATTTATTTTTGTTCATTTTCACTTCGGCATCACGTCGGAGCATTTGCTGCGTGAGAGCTCAGTTCCTCCGTTCTGTGATCTCTTCGGAGCTAAACTTGTCTCGAACGCGAGAAGGATTTCTCTCGGTTTGCGCTTCTTTTTTGAACTCGCAGTCGAAATTGTCCCACATGAGCTGTCGATGTTCGTTACAACACGTGATGTGCTTTCGTTAGCAAACAAAACACAGTAGACAGCATACATAAAGCAGCAATTTCCTGGCAACGCATACTTCGCGTCGAAAACCATGAGAAATTTCGTTATACACAAAAAATAGGCGCTAGTTTATTATAACAATTAATCGTGTTAACGAATCGTTTCTGGAGACCGTTTACAAGTGTGATGATGGAGCCAGTAACACTAAGCCACATCCATTTCAGAGAAATTCTCAAGTAAGCACATATAAATACCCTGCCACCGAAATTAGCTGCGAAATTGAATTAGTTCAAGGTGTGATATTTACCGTAAATCCCCGGTTGATGAATAAGTAATATTGATGACGAAGAAGCAATGACCGCATGCAGTGTGAAAAATAAATTAATTGTGGTCGATGTTGGCTTTCGAAATGCGTCGGTGACACGCAGTATGCGTTTACGCATGCCATAGAATGCAAGAAAAGCATAATTTTCCCATTTCCAATGCGTATGTATTAGATGTAGGCACAGTGCGGCAGAAATTCGATAATTACTAAAGTGTTCAGATGCGCGCGCGCGTGTGTGTGTGTGTGTGTGTGTGTGTGTGCTGCACTGTAGAGAGAGAGTTCGACTAGTCGGTACGAATTGATGATTTCAGGCATATCTACTCAGCGCAGAATAACTATGGACAAGACAAAGACGCATACAGAACTCTGCGCTAAACTTCCGTGCATGCACCTTCTGGTAATACATGTCACGCTAATCAAACCATCACGACGGCTTCAAGACCTATACATCGTGCCATCTGTGTCATTCATCAGAGTCATGACTTGTTACGTTTTACACAAGCGCACGTCGTGTGATGCACATTCTGGTACTGCATGGCAAGGTAATTAACGAAACGACTGCTATGGCACGCATAACGTGGTGCCAAGGAGTCCGATGTACTGATGTTTTGTAGGAAGTCGATGGCAACGTCTCCGCCTTCCTGGCACTTCGTGATGATCAGGACGACCGTAAAGAGCCTCTCACATCGTCCACTCTTACGAGACTGCGCCGAAATGTAGCGCTCGATCCTTTATTGCACCACATTCAAAAGCCGGTTCTAATCAGCACAATTCTTCCTCTTATGCTTCCACCAATTTCGCGCTGTGCCAGAAATGATACTTCTTTCTCAGATCGTTGCATTCAAGTCATGATCTGTCATTTGCGTTCACCGTAAATTCATGCCATGTCAGGCCAGTTTTGGTATATTGGCCTGGCACCACCGTGCAGAGCCAGGCCAATTTTGGTTTATGTCAGTCAAGTTAACGAGGCGACTGCAAGACCATCAATAGATAGATAGATAGATAGATAGATAGATAGATAGATAGATAGATAGATAGATAGATAGATAGATAGATAGATAGATAGATAGATAGATTTGACGACTGTCCATCAATAATTTTTTTTATTTTCTTTTTCTCCCTTGTCACGCGAGAATGAATGAGATCGTTTCTTACATCGACGGAAACGGCCATACATGAACTGCATCAAAAAGGAATGATACCTTTAACGGGGCCCTGAAAGTCATGCAGAAGGAATGACCACGAAGATGGAAAATCTTGCCTTTAAAAATTTCTACTGACGTTCAGATTTCAGCGAAACCACGGCAAGCTTTTACACTTCGAGCCCTACGCTACTGGTTCTAACAGAAAACAGGCTAATGATGAAAGACGACAGTACTCTTAAAGCGCCTTTTCTGCTACCCCCCCCCCCTCCAAAAAAAAAAGGAAAAGAAAGAAGAAAAATTCACCTCTGACAAAAAAAAAAGGACAAATAAAAGAATCGAGCCTGCCAGGATTCGAACCTGGAATCTTCTGATCCGTAGTCAGACGCGTTATCCGTTGAGGTCCGTGTATACTGTGCGATGTCAGTGCGCGTTAAAGAACCCCAGGTTGTCCAAATTTCCGGAGCCATCCACTACGGCGTCTCTCATAATCACAGCTGGTTTTGGTATGTTAAACCCCGGAAATCAATCAAATCACATCGGATTGCAATTATGTTACGATGAAACTGTTATTTCTGTTGCGAGGAAACTTAATTATGTTACGACGACACTCAATGTATTCCAGCAGTTCATAGAGAAGGCGCCAACGCGGCGCCTGTGTGCAGGACATTTGCATAGGCGTGCAAAGCTTTCACTGTTCGTGGATGCCGACAGAATTACGGAGCTATCCACGGAGCTACGACGTCGGCGCTAGGGCAAAATGTGCCGCACAGCGCGCTCGTTATTGACACTCGTGTGAAGGATTCGATAATGCGTCCTGGTGACCCGTGCACTGCTGAGCCTTCTTCGTCGGTGATTGTTGTTTTGTTGTTTTGTGGGGTTTAATATCCCAAAACCAGCTCTGATTATGAGAGATGCCGTAGTGGAGGGCTCCGGAAATTTCGATCACCTGGGGTTCTTTAACGTGTACAGACATCGCACAGCACACGAGCCTTAACATTTCGCCCCCATCGAAATGCAGCCGCCGCAGCTGGGATTCGATCCCGCGACCCTCGGATCAGCAGCCGAGTACCATAGCCACTAGACCACCGTGGCGGGGCTCTTCGTCGGTGAGTACTGATGAGGCATCTACGTCAACTTGTACCCGTCCTCTAGGGAGGCCACGCAAAGATGGAGGCAGAGAAGGCGGAGACCAAACAATTTTATAGTGTGAACTAATAAAGGAATGTTGTGCCGTAACGCCTACACAGTCATGTGACTCAAGAGCTCCTCAAGCGAATGATAACGCAATGCAAACAGGGCGCCAGAACGCTGTCGCGTTCCACTCTTAAAGGCTAAGCTTACAGGTGTCTTGAAATGCAAATTAGGCACTTTGCTTTTATTGTGCGTTTCCTTGATGTGGGACTCAATGATGACCACAGAGCACCGAAGTCAAAGCGCATTATATTTTAATTTGTACACGAAATCTGCTCCCGCGCCGACTGCATCGTCGTACATCAACAGCCTCTTCGAGCGGATGTGACATCGCTGTGCCGGTTACGCTGTCAGTCCTGATTAGCCTGGAACAGTCAGGAATAAAAATTTGTCGCGCACATACTTACAAAGTACGGGCTGTAAACCATTTTAAGATGAAAACATGTAGTATGCTTGCTAAAGGTACTAAAAGGCGCAAACTTGTGCATTAATATTGCATTTTCCGTGCAACTGATACGGCGCGCAGTGCAAGCCCACGTGGTCGCTTTGGTAGGAAGGTCAAACCGTCAAAGTGGGCAGAATGGTTCCGGTACCGCAAGACGTAAGCGTTTTGATTCAAAGCAGCGTGACACGTCTCTGGGAGAGTGAAATGCAATAGGCGATGCCGATTTTATTTTGTATTTGTAAGTAGAATAACTTCCGTTTGTCCGCATCGACCTCGATTTTTTTTTTTTGCATTTACTTCAGGACAATGCAAAGAACCCGTTTAGAAGCAAAACCTAGCGAGTAAAATTATAGGTTTCAGGGCTCCTTTAAGCGCATGCTAAATATTCTTCGTTTCTCGCCGCCAAATTCTGTTATTGTAAGGAGGCCATAACAGTTTACGTTGCAAATGTGGTTAACGAGTGAAATCGATGCAAGGTCAATAAGTGAAAGCTGCCAAGGTATAGCAGGTTGAAGGGCTTCCTGACCCCGACAATGAGCAAAAAAAAAAAATCATTCGGGCCTATAAATCAGACAAAAAGACGAGCTTATAAATGAGACAAAAGAAAAAAAAAAGCGAGCCTATAAGCGAAACAACAAAAAAAAAATCGCTCGAGCCTGCCAGGATTCGAACCTGGAATCTTCTGATCCGTAGTCAGACGCGTTATCCGTTGCGCCACAGGCCCGGGACGTCGAAGCAGCCCCAGTGAGGAGATACCATGGCTTACCTTCACTGCCAATTGAAATGGCAAACGAAAAAAAAAAAAAAAAAAACAGAGACGAGCCTGCCAGGATTCGAACCT
>CM023481.1:334024985-334056022 GCA_013339685.2 Hyalomma asiaticum
GAATCTACTAAAAATTTGATCAAACAACGCCAACAGATGAGAATAGCGAACTCAAGAGACAGGATAGAATTTGCCGAGCTGTCTAAGCTCATCAGTAAAAGTAGAGTCAGGGACATACGTAACCATAACGTGAAAGAAATAGAAGCAGCCGTGAAAAAAGGAGTCAGCATCAAAACAACTAAAAGGAGGCTTTGCGCGGGAAAGAACATAATGCTTGCCGTGAAAGATAAGCAGGGCAGCACCGTTACTAACTTCAGTGATATAACCAAAGTGACCGAGGACTTCTATTCTGAACTATACAGCTCAAATACGAGTCCCTCCACCATGAGGGTAATAAATGTCGATCAGGACAGCGAAATTCCATGCGTTACTGCGGACGAGGTTAGAAAAGCAATTCAGGGCATGTCCCGCGGAAAAGCAGCTGGAGAAGACGGTATAACAGCCGACTTGATCAAAGACGGAGGAGACTTCCTAACTAGAAAGCTCGCGACACTATACACACAATGCCTCAACACTTCAAATGTACCAGTCAGGTGGAAAAACGCAAATGTTCTACTATTACATAAGAAGGGAGATGTTGAAGACTTGAGAAACTACAGGCCGATCAGTCTACTCTCAACACTTTACAAAATTTTCACAAAGGTTATCTCCAACAGAATAAAGGCCACACTTGAATTCAATCAACCAAGAGAACAAGCAGGGTTCAGGAAAGGATACTCCACCATAGACCACCTTCATGTGATAAATCAACTAATCGAGAAGTCCGCGGAATACAACAAACCCCTCTATATGGCTTTCATAGACTACGAAAAGGCTTTCGACTCGGTAGAGATACCAGCAGTTCTAGAGGCATTACGCCGACAAGGAATATGCGATAGATACGTAGACATAATAGCCAACATCTATAAAGATTCTACAGCCACCCTGCTCCTCCATAAGAAAAGCAGAAAAATCCCAATACAGAAAGGTGTCGGACAAGGAGATACAATTTCTCCAATGCTGTTTACTGCATGTTTGGAAGAAATCTTCAAAAGGCTAGACTGGGACGAGACAGGGTTAAGGATTAACGGCGAATATCTAAGTAACTTACGATTTGCAGACGACATAGTACTCTTTAGCAATGATGGCAACGAACTGCAAAAGATGATTGATGACTTAAGCCGAGAAAGCTCTAAAGTAGGATTAAGGATGAACATGCAGAAAGCAAAGATAATGCTAAGTGGCACGGCGAAGAAACGTGGCTTCACGATCGGAAACCAGACATTAGAAGTCGTAGTAGAATACCTCTATCTAGGACAGCTACTGACAGCAGAAGCCGCCCATACAAAAGAAATCCACCGTAGAATAAACATGGGATGGCGCGCGTGCGGGAGACACTCCCAACTCATGAAAGGAAATCTACCACTATCACTCAAGCGGAAACAATATAACTGCTGCATTTTGCCAGTACTGACATACGGGGAGAAACTTAGAGAATTACGAAGAAGCTCGAGAGGAAGTTAAGAACGGCCCAGCGGGCGATGGAACGAAAAATGATAGGCGTTACATTAAGAGATAGAAAGAGAGCCGAGTGGATCAGAGAACAGACGGAAGTCGCCGACATAATAACCGACGTTAAGAAGAAAAAATGGACATGGGCAGGCCACGTGATGATCGAGGATAGATAACCGATGGACAGTTAGGACAACGGAATGGATACCGAGAGAGGGCAAGCGTAGCCGCGGACGACAGAGAGTAAGATGGGGGGACGAAATCAAGAAATTCGCAGGCGTCAAATGGAATCAGCTCGCGCAGGACAGGCAAGAATGGAGAGGATTGGGAGAGGCCTTCGTCCTGCAGTGGACATAAGATAGGTTGATGATATATATATATATATATATATATATATATATATATATATATATATATATATATATATATATATATATACACACTGGAGAAGACTACTACTACTAACGTGGTGACTAAAAAGAGAGTGGAGACAGTTGCACAGAGGCGGCTTCATTTCTACCAGACCCTTAGTGGGGCAGTATCATATTTTCTCAAAAATTGTTAAGCTTTCGATTGCACAGAATACGATATAATGCAATTACAACCGAATGTGAGCTGCGTTGGGCTTTATCGCTAAGCACTGACGTTTCATACTTTTAGGGACTTCACACCCTCTCTTTTTTTTCTTTATTTACCGTAGCCAAACTTTTTCAAGTATAGGAATCCCTCTGTTGAACACGTGGCAGCAGAGTTCCCCGTGCTACCACAGCATGGCAATGTCATCTAAAATATTCATTAAAAAAGCACCTGTGTTGTTCGCAGTCTCCGGGACGACGCTTTCTCCCAATACATCGATTGAAGCACATCGGAAACAACTGCTGATTTTCAGGTCTCCGCAAAATGTCACGGAATCTTTCAGCTGCTGGTCACATTCGCCATATATGCTCAGAAACATCGCACACTTCCTTAGCCGGAGTGTAAATATAGGTGATCCGCTTCGCATGGCACACATTTATTTCCACGAATGTCGCGAAGCAGTGTTCTTTCTATTCTGCCTCGTACGACACCTTGTATATATTTTTACTTCATCACCAGGCGGTTCAGCCTCATGTTCTTTTTTTCCTTTTTCCTGGGCTTCTGATTTCTGTTTATCTTTATCTTATTGTTTGAGGGATTGGACAAATATCTCTGACACCCAGTAAATACTGTCAGTACAGAATGAAAGCACAGGCGCGCGGCACAGAAAATGACACTA
Organism: Hyalomma asiaticum; assembly: GCA_013339685.2. Lineage (NCBI taxonomy): Eukaryota > Metazoa > Arthropoda > Arachnida > Ixodida > Ixodidae > Hyalomma > Hyalomma asiaticum. The sequence goes on from CM023481.1 coordinate 334,027,732, forward strand.
TAGTCAGATACAACTCAAGTCTGCAGTGAAGCCCCTCACATGCCCTTATAACCGCCAGCCACTGTACCTCCGCGAAGCTTCAAGTATATACCTTTTTTGAGCTTTCCATGTTACCAAAATAAAGCGAGGGTGGCAGCAATAATGCATGGGTGCATAAATTCTTATGTCGTCATTCGTTTATTGGAGTGGAACATGGTAAGGATAGTTCTTTATTGAGTTGAAATGAAGAGCTTGCAATGCAAAAAACCCGGTGCCCTACAAATACCGCCACCTGAGTTTTTCAACTCACTATGAGATTCTATACATTTTGTCTATGCCTCTCGAGCACCACATGGCTCCTACCGATGAAAGGACTCAAGCACAGCAGGCGCTCAGCAGGTACCAAAGGCATAAATGCGGCGCCATCTTGAAAAGGTCGCATGACAACGACTTCGTTTGCTTCTGTGATTGGCTGGCGGAGTAACACCGACGAGCGCGGTCCGTCGGCCCTTGTTGCCAATTGCTGTCCTTTTTATTAATGTTGTATCCTACTATAGGAGCACATTGCCAGCTATCGCGTTGACGTATAGGACTTTGTTCGCTCTATGCAGGGCGATTAAAAACGGTGTGCCTACAGTTGGTCAAACCTAAATGCGTGGCCGAGTCCCACGACAATGATAAAAAAAAGAAACCGCATGCATGTCTACAAGCGCAACACATAAGTACGTCGGCAGTAAACACGTTGTGCAAGGAGTTCTCGTTTTAATCATCGCCTCTACGTTATAAAATCCAAGCGTAGCGTACAGTGAAAAATAGAGAGTGCCGTAAAAGCACCACGCCTTCATATACGCTGTGAGCACAAGATACTTGCAAATTAAGCCGCACAATGCAAAAACACATGCAACGTGCCTCCAACTACGACGCACACACAAGCACGTCTAGCAGGGACGCTAAGCAAGGCGAACGACCCGTCGGACGAGTTGGACGGTAAGCAGCTGGTGACGTGAAATAATTGTGCGTAGACCAGAAAGCTTGCTTAGGAGGCGATACCACAACTTTCCACCGCTTGAAAGTATAAACGGCAAGAGACAGTGAGCCTGTCAGCATTCGAACCTACAATCTTCCGATCCGCAGTCGGACGCGTTATCCCTCGCGCCACAGACCCGGGACGAGAAAAGAAAGAGGCTTCCGGGAGGCGATACCATAGCTTCCCTTCTCTGCAAATTAAAATAACAAAAAAAAAAAGACGAGCCTGCCAGGATTCGAACCTGGAATCTTCTGATCCGTAGTCAGACGCGTTATCCGTTGCGCCACAGGCCCGGGACGCTTAAGCAGTCCCAGTGAGTCGATACTATAACTTTCCTTCACTGCCAATAAAATGACAAAGAAGAAAGAAAGAAAGGAAAATAATACGAACCTGCCAGGATTCGCACCTGGAATCTTCCGAACCGTATAGTTACATGCGTTATACGCTGCGCCAAAGGCCCTTTTTTTTAGCAGCGAAGCTGGTTATATCGGAGGTTCGCCATCTGGTGTACGCACAAAACTATCATCATCATGAGATAAGTGCATATGCACTTCTATAAAAAGACCAATGTGCGATATTTGTTCGCGCACTTTCTTCTCTTGTGCTCATCCCTTTAGCCCTCTATACTAAATAAAGGCATTCACCAGACTTTTTTTTCGCTCATGACCTCAGACAAATGTAAAGGCGGGGGTGCTTCATCGGACGCTATAGCAAAATATCAGCGCCACAGCTATACGATAGCTTCGCCGAGCCACGGCGCCGATGCATGGCGCGGGGAGTCTCGCCATGGTTGCGGAAGTGACGTCACTGCGCCTATCCTCGCAATAAAAGCTTCGCGTCGCCAGTGCGGCGACAAAATGCCCCACTAGTCAGCGCCGAGCACATCGCCGTGAAGATGGGTCGATCGAAGAAGCGCGTTGCTCCCGAAGAAGCGCGGCGCGAAAGCCCCTGCGTTGTTACTCGAGAGCGTGTGAGACGACTTCGGACCGACCCCGAGTATCGCGACGGTGAGTCCGTGACGGAACATCAGCGATGAGCAGATCCAGAGTTACGAGGCCGTGAAAACGAGCGAAACAGGCTGTATATGCAGAGGCATCGCGAGGATGATCTGGGCTTGCAAGTAGCACCACCGGACGTCTACGAAGGGGATGACTGTCAATGAAAAAAAAAAAAAAAAACACTGTACATACGCTGTTCACGTAATGTCTGAGTGTTCTTTGCGGTTGCTGGTGATGCCGCGCAAAAACATAGCGAAAACTAAGCCCAGCCGAGATAAAGCTGCTGTCCCACCCAAAGGCGGGACAGTCAGCTTCGCTGCTTGCAGTCCTCGCACCTCAGAGTGAAGCTGAGCCCCAATTCTTTTTCTTTGTTTTTGACAAAGTACAAACAAGACAGCGAATACTATTTACATAAACTCATGGACAGACCCACAGACAGACAAATAACTATATTGAAGTCTAGAGAAATAGAGCAGCTCAGCGGGCTGCTTCCATGTAGGGACGGGAGGCCAAACTTCCCCTTCTAATAGAGGGCTCTCTGGACAGCCCGGAGTTGTGGGAAAAGATTGGAACTCATGACAGAAGAGCCCCACTTCTCTATGGTGTCTTCATCGGTCTCCCGTAAAGGGGCACACTGCCAGAGCATGTGGTCTAAACTGCTAACCGACACGCAGTCCGGGCAGGTTGACTCGAAGGCTTCAGGAGCAATAATGCTGAGGAAAGCTAAACTGATATATATATATATATATATATATATATATATATATATATATATATATATATATATATATAGTCGGCAACATTATGAGTGATTTCCTGACCCCTGGAGTACGTTAAAAACATTAGTCCATCTTAGACTAATGTGTACATCCTAAATGATGTGTTTCATGTGTTGAAGGACTGGCACATCTTGAAGTTTTTGCTCAACAAAGTGGGTTATACTTTTTTCTAAGTACTGTCGTGCCGGGCGGGCATCCACATTGGCGTGTCGTTCGGTCATCCTGCAATTAATATGCTATGACGCACCGTCAGCATTCTTAAATGAAGCAGTGTGCCGTCGCCACTTTCTGCCAGAGAATACTGAATGTCCGGTGGGTCTGACGGGAATTCTCTTTTTTTAACGGTACGCTGCTGGACGCTCCAAACAAACATAGCGTCCCAAAAGTCGAGGAACGCAAGCTTTTTTTTCCTCTTTCCTGCAAATTATGCAATACGGTTCCCCATAAGAAGGACAGGCACCCTTTCTCGCCACCCAGGGTTTGTCGGGAAGTATTCAGATATGTAGTTGGAAAAAAGATGTTTTTACTCCTGCAGGTACCATTGCTGCCTTCACCCTTCTAAAAACATATGTAAACTGTCCCATATACAGAGGTACAGGCAACGCCACCTATAGGCTAACAAATCCTGCGCGCTCCTCTGTGACGTCCGAGCACCACACTCAGCCTGTACGCGGCGCTTCTCGACTGTTTTGCAGATAAATATGCAACCGCTTTTGAGATTCACGCCGTCTTTTGCGATGTTTATCGCTAAAGTGACTGCAAAGTTATCTGCAAAGCGGTCGAGAGGTCCCCCACTCGGGCTGAGTGTGGTGACGCCGCAGAGGAGTGCACATGCCTTGTCAGTCTACAGGAAGTGCAACACCACAAAGATCTGTATACAATTTTTTTCCGTGCCACTGTAGAAAGGTAATCAATAGACAACCTATATAACGGAAATAAAATTGCCAATTGATAAAACTACTTCCGGACAAAGGTTTCAAGGATACAATAAAACTAGTGGTTTGCTAAGGCGAAGCTGACAAACTGTGCCCAGAAAAGGCATTCTGCCCGTCCCGTAAGAACAAGTAGCTCAGGAAGGAGGTGTATCGATCCTTCTCCCGCATTTCGAACTCTCAAGAACAACTTAGTCTGGCTTGTTCTTTCCCATATGGATCCCCACACGCAAACTGCAAGAAGCCGGTGAAGTTTCAGAACTTTCACTCTCGAACACTGCAGAACCTATAGCACACAAATTTTACTGATTAGCAACAGTTTACAAACTGTCGCTCCGAGAAAAGATGGACCATTTCCACCCAGTGCACTTGCTCGTCCTTTCGCGCATTTCGGCGGCCTCTGCTCCAAGGTATTTCACGGGCGTTTTAACAAAACTGATATTAGCGAACATGTCAGGTCTCCTAGAGGCCAGTCACCGTGCCTGAACCGCAGGCACTTCAGCCAATTCAGAGCACATCCACTAAAATATTTTTTAACCTTTCACATCGCATGTCTCTCACAGTCCGCACAAAGAATCGCAACTTCAGCTGCGCAGCCAAAAAGTCCCACTTCTATACTTCGCGTAATCTGAATCCACGCACGCAAATACTGTTTAAAACGCTGAGAAAAAGGACTCAATATGCAAGCAGAACAGCGGTGATAAGGGGGGCCCCCTCTACAGATCTCTGCGCACTGATCGGCGCACCGACCACCCTATAGCTACAATCGAGTTTGTTAATTGAGCACTCTCGATATGTCATAACCACACTGTCTTTATTACGCTTCCTACGTTAAATACAGAGAATTATTTCATGAAGTACTCTGCCAAAAACTTTTCCAAATCAATTTGAAGCATTGCCACCGCGCCTCACACAGCGTCACAGAACTCCACTACACTGCATGCTATTGAATATCGTCCGACCGTTAATGCAGCACGCCTGATGTGGCCCTGTAAATTGTGTAACTACAGCCTGCATACGTTTGGCAAATGTCATTAAATGTTTGTAGTGGTTCGCCGTCCGCCCGAAGATACGACGCCGCTGCCGGTGCCAACAAGCTGAAAACATTAGCACTTATGAGAAAAGTGAAACTCGAAACTGCTAAGTGCACAATCAAAGCCAAACACAAGGACCACACTTCCTATACTGCCGTTCATACAACTGGGTGCACACCGCACATTCTCGCACTTCCTACAGATCCGTCGACGACTCCCCTGGGAGCGCGTAACCTCTCGCTTTTTGAAGCGGACGAGTGAGCAACGCGCATCGCCAGTACGCATCACGAGCCACTCATAGCCCAGGCTGGCGATGGGCGTTGCTCACCCCCCCCCCCCCCCCTTCCGAAAATAAAAGGAGTTTTTATGCAGGTGGTCATCACGGACACCTTCCGCAGCACCGTTACTAATGTTAAGCTTGACCACTGTCGTCGGGCGTGCCGGCGACGTCGACCTCGTAGCTGTCGATGGCGCCTTGCCAGCCGCCTGCCTTGCCTTGGCGGCAGCCTCCTCGCTTTCCTGTCTTCGCGGCAGCCGCCGCCACACACTAAACAAAAATAACCAGGAACGGGAGTAAACAGCTTGTCCTCTAGCGCACTACCTTTTCTGGGTTTTTTTTTTTTACTACGTAACAGTCAAGGTAAAAATTTACTCTCACGCTAACCGAGTTTTTGAACGTAGAAAGGGCAGTAATTATTTACCCCCCTGTAAGTTTTCAGCGACTATACGCGGAGTAATTTTTTACTGCCTAAACAATGTTTTCTCGGCTTTTTTGGGGGGTTATTTTTAAAGCTCATTGGAGGTTTACTGTGGCTGGGTAAGCACTAGGCTTACGCAAAATGCAGACATCACTCAATTTATTGAGCAGTAAACGAGGACTCACCCTTCGAACTTATAACATTGGAAGCACGTTTTCACTCGTTGAGAGCGCAACAAACACAGGCACAAGCGTGGGAGCAGAGATATCCGAAAGTACGTTTTCACTTGGCCGCCGTCCACCAAGACCGGCGCTAGGACAGCCAGCATCGCTCGAACTCAGCACAAAACCACGCCGCACTGGTAACACTCGGGGTAGTTCGCCGTGTCGTTGTCGTACTGGTTGACGATGCGGTCAGTCAGGAACGTTTGCGACCGTAGTTTCCGTGCTTTCTCAGAACTCGGCGGTGCCTTCGAAACGACGGTCACTAGGCATAGCTACCGGAGATGTCACGGTAACACATTGTGGTTCACGGACGCCGGCGTACGCGTATCGGCGCGTGCGCTGATACACGTACGCGCTGATCACACTCACGCCGTACACACTCACGCCCCGAGACATCGCGTCCCCTCTTCCGCGACCGACGCTTCTGACGAACAATTGCTTGCAAACGCGTACCATGTGGCTAGGCCTAAATAGTCATTCGAGGGCTATCACGGCCTCCGCCCCTGCGCCACGGCAGTTGGAGTTTTTTACCACGTGGCGTGGTACGTAGTTTTTGATCACGTGGCTTTAAACTCTAGACTGGGGTTTTTTTATCACGTGACACAAAACCCCCTACGTAGTAAAATAGGGCAATAACGTCCTTTTACTACCTTTCTAACAGGTGGTAGTAAAACTATGTCATATGCTCATTTTACCTCAACGAGACGTAGTAATTTTGAAAACAAGGGAGTTTTTAAGGCTCATGAGCCGCAAAAACCCAAATATCGGGCAACTTTTGCTTACAGTGCAGAGCTCCAATCCTGGCCTCGGGCTTAGCCAGAGGGCCACCAGAATCCCGCTTCGTGCACTTGGCCGTTATTGTCTTCCACGACGAAGCAACGGCGTACGCTGTGCGTCTTGCCCGTAGAGACGACCCTGATGGACACAACGTTACCGCGATCGTCGAACACGCCTGCAGGTCCGCCCCTCGTGTGGTGTCAGCTAGCCCAGTCACCCCGAGGTTGCAGTGTACGCGGACCTGTACGCGGCCGCTCCTGCCGTCGTCCTCGCTGCCTTGCTGGCAGTCCGGCCTCTTTCGCCCGACGTCCCTCTTGAGCTCGGCTTTGCCGCCCTTAGCGGCATCCGTCGTGATCTTCGCCGTCGTTGCGACTCAGCGTCCACACACTCGCAGGTCTCGGTGTGTCATTGCCTGCACTCACTTTCACGGCAGCGGCCTGGTTATCGGCCTCTTTGTCCGTGTCCACGTTGCGGTTGTCGCCGGAATGCGCGACCATGGCTCAGCCACGTGACTCATCTCCATCCGCTGTAGTCGAGTCTTCCGCGGCGTTCTTGTCCTCTTATGCAGCCGTTGCAGGGTCCTGATCCGCTGGCAGCTCATCAACTGGAGCCTTTCGGTAGGCATTACCATTTTTGCCGGTCTCTTCTGTGCTCCCGCCATCGAACATCTCGGCTTCCTGCGGCGTGCCCCCTTGACCAAACGTCGGCGCCGGCCATCGTTGTGACTGCAATGCCCTTCGCTGCGCAATAGGCTGCAGAAGCTGCGTGTCTCTGCACCGTTCAGTAAGCTGCTATCATCACGTCGACGCGTTCCGCGGCGTCCAACAGTTGCTTCAGTGCCGCGCCCATCTTTGGTAGTAGAAGGCAGTTGTCGTTGGGCGCCAGTTGTAGGGATTCGGGCTGTCTTTCGCCAAGGGTAAAGCCGCTGCCGATAAACTCAACAAGAAGAACGTTTATTAAAGCTAACTCAGAACACTATAAACACTGAACGAAGAATATTCGTGGGCACCCGCACTTGCCCCTAACCTTCACCCCGGCGGTGCACACAATCCCCACGCACGCCGCAGTCCATCGCCAACTTTCCCGGCCCCGCTTCCGCTGTCGTTATTTAACGAAGCAGTTGAGGGCACCGCACGCGCATCGCCAGTGCGCAGCACGTGTTGAGCTGAAACCAGCCTGGCGATGGGCGTGGCTCCCACAAATTTTATAGTCACAGTTCGTTAAAAAAAAAAGGGCTGGTATGTTGACACTGCATTATACGGAGCACCATCGGGCATTCTGGTGTTGGACACAGGATTGGGTGTGACGTCGGAAAGTACGGTGACAAAACGCCCAATTCGAAGGCTTCATTGTACACATCGACTATAGTGCTTGTGAAGTAGAATGTTTGAAAGTTTGATAAAATTCCGGCCCAGGCAACTTCCTTGCATTCATAGTTGTTATTGAAGGTTTTCTTAGTGGCCTTTACCTGAGCAAGATTGACAGCAGCTTAAAGTACTGAGAAGTGAATTTTCAGTTAGCGTAATTTTTTTTTTTGTAGTGAGGATGAGTTTGAATCCGTTGACACCTTTGTAAGCGAGCAATTTAAACTTAATGGAGATGGTTTAAAGTTTACAAAAGAACTGCCTCAGGGAGATGTAATTCAGTTTCTAGATATTTGTTTGGTAATTAAGTGAGATCACGTTTGTTAGGAATACTCCCTTAGATCTTCGATGCCGTTGCTAAACTTTTATTCCAAGCATTTCAAAACAGCATCGAAAACGGATGACGTGTATGAAGTCATCTCTCTAACAAAATCCTGTGTGCATAAAATGAACGCAAGCTTTAACGCGCAAGTCATGCGCCTATTAGACGCAGGTTATCATATTGCCACGGTAGCTGAACGCCTAAAGAAGGGGATTTCACCGGGTACTCTCACTGTCGCAGAAAGCAATAATATCATGAAAAGAGCCGTATGTATATTCCGTATATCCATTGTTTCGTACAGGCTTAAGAAAGTCGCCAGTAGATATGGTGTTGAAGTTGTTTTTACTGCTCCCAATAAGTTAGGTATTGGATGATCACCGGAAGGTCCGACACCAGGTAAGTAATAAGATATGCGCTGCCATGTAGAGGAAAAATGAGCAGCCTTAATGATGATTTTTGGAATTTTTAGTACCAAAATTAATATATAATTATGAGCGATGCCGGGCTCTGGAAGAGCAGCTTTACAATTTTACGAACTGCCGCATGAGTGTGGTATATAAGCTTCCCTTTAGCTACGGACGATTGTAAGTTGGACAAAACCGCGTGTTGTATTAACCAGACGTTAATTGAACATTAAAAGTCGTCAACCGGATGAACGCCTTATTTCCTTGCGCGGCAGGGATTGTAACTGCACGCACAAGTTCGATGAATGTGACATCCTGTACAGACATAATTGTGACGAAACGAGGTTAATTGCAGAGGTCTGGCTTATCAATAATAGTGCAAGGGCGTGCGTGCATCAGCATTCGATTGGCTTACAGAGGGAGGAGATATCATGACTTAATCCCGGCCGCTCAATCGAACGGCTGTGCCTTCACAGTTGTCTCTCACGTAGATGGGACCGTGTACCCGTTTGACAGGTGGCGATACCATTCCTGGGCATGCGCAGAGAAGTTTTGTGTCTCTTGTTTTTCGCCTCGATGCTCTTCTTCAGTAGATGGCCGGCTTTCGTGTTGTCTACTCTTCTTTTGCGTCCGTGTCGGCGCGCCTTTTCTTTGCATAATGAACCCTTACCAACATATGCTTCAGCTTTCTGTCCTTGTAAGCTTATTGAAGATTTATATTTTTTAGCTGTGTTATATGGACATTCTAAAACTGCTTCTGTTTCATCGCTAACTTTCGGCATCATGTGAAGAAACTCTCTTTTAAATATTTCAGTATCAACAGCTGCGCACAAAAATTATTCCCGATAGTGTTCGAAGAAAAGATCCCTTACTTGATCAGCATCTTCAACGAGCGCATCTTGCAGTCCGATTTCTCTAATCTGATTGTGTCGGGCGGGCATGCCACATTTCTGCTCCAAGTTCCCTCTTTGTCGGCGTTTCCCTCGCTATCATGAGGTCCATCCTTTCTCGCACAAATGCGCCGCGGTATCTGCCGGTGTCGAATTGCTCCAATTTTTGTTTCACTGTACGAATGTTTTCAGCGAACCATTCTTGGTCTTTTTATACTCTCTTCCATCAGCATTTCCAAGTTCCCTTTAAGAAATGATTCTTCTTTTCCTTTCGTTTCACATTGGTTGAATGTTCCAGAGCTAATATCTTGTTTTAAAAAATTCCCACTGTTCTCCGTACGTACACTGTCTATCTTGACACAAACTCGGTAGCGCAAAAAAAAACACGGACGAAGAAAAGAAGGAACACGGACAGGCGCATATGTTGGTGTCTATCACTCTTTTTTTTCCTATATAGGCTTTCTGCGACATCCCTCGTGAATACGCCATCTTTCAGTAATTTAGAATTGAGCTTCTGCTGCTGCCGGTCAAGCATTTTTTTCCCTCGATACCATTATGCGGAAGCTGACTAAACAGTGATCGCTAAAAGGCACGCTGTTCACATTGTAATAGCTAGAGAGAGGTATGAGCTCGGGCCCTACATATGCCCCATCCAAGCGGGCGTTAACACTCCCCTGCAAGTGAGTGAAAGATGGCGTCCGCCCACTGTCGAGACACCCAGCCACGTCAATAAAGTTATTCACATCCAATATTTCACTATAAAAACAGCAGTGCTTGCCCCTCCCAAGGGCCGCTTATTTCATTTAAGTTGTGCGCAAAATACAGAATTAAAATACCCAAAAAGAGCGATTGATTTTCTCCGGTTTTACGTCCCCAAATCAGCTGTGATTGTGAGAGACGCCGTACTGGAGGGCTCCGGAAATTTTGACCATGTGGAGGTCTTGAACGTGCACTGACATAGCACATTACACGGGCAATATACCCTAAAAGTATTATGTGCTTTTCACAAGTACAGTGCTAAGTTCATCGAAAAAACTGCGCCTCTCCTGTACAGTGGGAACATCCAGGCAAATAATGCTCCACACTAGCTACTCCAACACAAAATCACACACCATGGTTCGTCCCCAGACACATGGTTATCACTGCTTGCAGTTTAACTTTAGATGCATGCCGCACAAACGGTGCGCATCCACCCGGCGTGTCGACTGCACGATTAACCAGCTCATGATATCGAGCTAGGAATGGTTGCATAATACTCTCGGTCTCCGCTTCACCGTCAACTTTTGTTTGTTGCACCACTAGCAAGTCCAGTTCATATTCACAGGCTAACCGGGGCAACTGATTCAGTTTTCGCTTTGTTGCAAGCCGTCTAACGTTTACGATAGCGACGCGAAGCGTCTTGTTGAAATCCATGGTTGGTGCGGAAATCGGAAGCCGTGAGCATGGTGGTTATACCTTAGCAAACACACTGTGCCTGAGCGAAACATGATGGTAACGGCTTATTCGATTCGCCCCATTCCGTGCGGCCGAGGTGTTCAGCCGTGATCGATAAGGAGTCCTCCACGTCGCTCATCGTCATGTCCGAAACGTCGGCAGGGGCGGACCGCGGAACTTGACAGTCCTGCCGTATATGGCCCGTGCTCTTGCACCTTAGATACAGAGGCGCTCTGCCGGGAACGACGACCAAGGCCAGCTCACCTACTCTCTTGAGCTGATGTATGATGTCAGTTATGACGCCGCTCTTCAGCTTTATCATCGCCGTCTGAGTTGTTGGCGCTTTCTGCGTGATACCGTAGACTCGCCATTTCTCGCGCGTGACCTCTGCCCCAACGTCCCATAAGGCAACAATTCCACACGCACATCTTAATCAGGGACACCATGCAGCACCCAATGAATATTGGCGCACACGTCCTGGCTGTCCGGGTCGATAAAAGGACATGGGCGGTCTTTCACTTTGACGTCCTCAGCGGCTACAAGCTTCTTCGTTGCCTCGACATTTTTCAGCGTATACGCTGAAAACCATCTATATGCTATTATAACAGCATATGCATGGTACATCTGATAAGCCCCAAAGTAATAACTTCAGCGAGCGCACCAAGTATGGCCAACGCGTTCTTTGCGGAACGGCCTGGTCCTCGGGTCGCCGTGCACAAACACTGTGTTAGCTAGGATACGTTCTGTCGGCAAGGAAGGCAAATAGACCTGGTGGTCGTCGTCCTTGACGGAGAAAGTCCTGTTTCCGCGGCCCGCCTGAGCCGCTATGACCGCTTCATCGGAGCGAGCCATTCCGCGACCGATGCCCTCGAAAGCTGAAAGTGTAAACCTAGTGCCACATGCCCGGGACGCGCAAGTGGCAGCAGGTAGGCGGTACCATATAATCATTGCAAATTAAAAAAAAAAAGCAGTACGAGCCTGCCAGGATTCAAACCTGGAATCTTCTGATCCGTAGTCAAACGCCTTATCCGTTGCGCCATAGGCCCGGGACCTTTTTTTCTTTTTTTTTCTTTATTTCCGGTTTTGCAACACTGATTACAGACTTATGTAGTGTGAATTAACGAACAAAAAGTTGCAAATACACACATGCTGTCAGTCACTGCGTGACTAACGTTGTCATTTAAAATTCTTTTATGGTAACCAGTGGCTCTGCTGTGGTTATCCATGATGGAACACATTCTCTTGTTTTCGCAACTTCAATAAACCGAGCAATGCTTTCTCGAAAATACAGTCTTGCTGGTCTCCTATCAGGGTCACAGTGGAATCCAGCCATTCGTGAGCGCCATATACTGTGCAGCCCAGTTAGCATGATTAGGTCTAAAGGTACTTCTTCATTGTCAGTTGTAAGGAACCTGATACCATGCGGGTCTAATGGAAATTGTTTTTTGATTGTCCTCTGCAGCACACCCCAAAAGTATACCCCCTCGCAACAGTGTAGAAAGACATGATCAATCGTTTCTGGTTGATTACAGATCAGACATTCCGATCCCTATGGCATATAAAACCCTCGTCCCTCTAAACAGGTCCTTTGCTGGAAGTGGTCCAGTATGTAACTTAAAAAAGAATGATTTTGTCGATAAGGCTACTTGCATTCGTTTAACACGTTTGAGAACATTTTGTCCCTGGCCTGCACTATATAGCGCTCTATACAGTGCTACTGGCAGCACAACGTCACACACATCCTTATACAGACTCTTCTTTACAACGAAAAAAAAAAAGGTATTCAGAAGGAAAACGAACACTGAAAAAGCGCACACTTGCCAAGACTTCCCTTAAATAACCCCGTACAGTCCCCGTCATGACTTGAGTGGCAATGACATACTCGGGCAACAGCCGCCCCAGTCTTGCTTGGCACGCTGATCGCAGGAAGGGGTCGCTTACCTCGCGAAAAAATAAAAATCTGTTTAATACCTGCTTGATAAAAAGTAATTGAGAAGTACGCGGAATATAACAAACCTCTTTATATGGCGTATATCGACTACGAGAAAGCATTTGACTCCATATAAATACAAGCAGTTATAGAAGCTCTACGACGACAAGGGGTACCTGGCGTATACGTGAAAACCATAAACAACATATACAAAGATTGCACAGCCACACTACTCCTACATGAGAGAAGCAGAGAAATCCCGATCGGGAGAGGTGTGAGACAGGGAGATACGATATCCCCGATGCTATTCACTGCATGTTTAGAGGAAATCTTCAAACGTCTAGACTGGGAAGACAAGGGAATTCGAATAGACGGAGAATATCTCAATTTAAGATTTGCAGACGACATTGTACTCTTTAGCAATGACGGAGACGAACTACAAAACATGATTGATGACCTAAACAGGGAAAGTATTAAAATTGGGTTAAAAATGAATAGGCAAAAGACCAAAGTTATGCTCAATAGCCTAGCTAAGGAACAGGAATTTAAAATCAACAATGAACCCTTACAATGTGTAAGCGAATACGTATACCTGGGACAGTTAATAACAGGAACTCCTAAAAAGAAATTCTCCGTAGAATAAGGATGGGCTGGAACGCATTCGGAAGGCATTACGAAATCATGACTGGAAACTTACCGCTCTCACTAAAGCGAAAAGTGTTCAATCACTGCATTCTCCCAGTACTAACGTACGGTGCAGAAACGTGGAGGATAACGAAAAAGCTAGAGATGAAACTAAGGAGCGCGCAACGTGCAATGGAAAGAAAAATGATAGGGGTAACGCTAAGAGATAAAAAACGAGCAGAATGGATCGGAGAACAGACAGCAGTAGCCGACATTATCTTATCAATTAAAAGAAAGAAGTGGACCTGGGCAGGACATGTCATGAGGAGGAAGGATAATAGGTGGACAGTAAGAACGACGGAATGGATACCAAGAGAAGGAAAACGCAACAGAAGCAGGCAAAAGGTTAGATGGAGCGATGAAATTAAAAAGTTTGCGGGCATAAAGTGGAACCAACTCGCTCAGGATAGGGTGGATTGGAAATCGTTGGGAGAGGCCTTCGTCCTGCAGTGGACCTAAACAGACTGATGATGATGATGATGATGATGATGATTATTATTATTATTATGATGATGATTATGATGATGATAAAAAGATGTGCCAATCCCAGCCCTCCACACTTAACACGCCTGAACAAATGGGTTCGACTGCACCTTTCCCATTTTGACCCCCACACAAAGGTCGCGAACACCCTATGCAGTTTCTGCACATTGACACGTGAACAGTACATCACTTGCATTACGTACCACAGTTTAGACACAAAAAACAAGTTGCATACCGTAGCCCTCGCGAACATGGATAGATGACTTGCCCTCCAGTTTTTCGCATTTTCCTTTAGCTCTTCAGTTTGTTGCTTCCAGTAGTCATCGGTGTTCTTGTAGGACTGCAGCAGTGCACGGGCACGCCAAGGTACTTCACTGACATGTTCGTCCAGTTGACGTTGGCAAAGAAGGCAGGAGTAGACGGCCATGCTCCGTGCCAATACCCAGGCACTTGGCCCAGTTTACACGACTTTCGGTAGTCTCACAGAAATGTTTCGCTACTCTAACTGATTCTTCTATGCCTTCATAAGTGGTACTACAAATTGCAACATCATCAGCATACGCAAAAGGTTTGACCTCTGAGGACTGTAATCTAAAACCAGGTACCCTATCGTTTACAGTCATAGACTGGCACAATGTTTCGATGTATATGCAAAACAAAAGAGGGCTGGCCGGGCAGCCCTGGCGCCCGGAACGCTCAATTTTTATGGGGGCCCCCAATGTCTTATTAATTACCAATTACGGTACGGCAATTCCGATACGCCAGGGCAACAACGTCCGTGATGATGGCACCAACATTGATATGCTCCAGAAGTGCAAACAAAGTAACATGGGCGACACAATCAAAAGCCTTCTCATGGTCCAATTGGAGCACGGCTGCAGAAGCTTGGGTGATATCAACACACTCCAGGACAGATCGCATCTTATGAACGTTTTTTGTGATCGTACGGCCCTTTATTCCGCACGTTTGGTGCGGCCCGACCAGATCTTCTATTACTGACTGAAGTCTTGCTGCCAGAACTTTCATTAGAATCTTGTAGTCTACATTCGTAAGTGCGATTGGTCTGTATGCTGTAACTTGCTTAAGCCTGTCTGCGTCCTCTGTCTTCGGAATGAGCACGGTGTGCGACTCCCCAAACGATGGTGGTAAAGCTTTTTTTTTCTCGTACGCCACGGTAAAAACCCGTGTGAGTATCGGTGACAGTTCTTTTTTAAAACGCTTGTACCAAGCTGCACAAAGACCGTCCGGTCCAGGATACTTGCCGGGATTCAACTTATCGATCGCCCGTTCTACCTCGAATGTAGTTATTGGTGCCTCTAATGCCTGTTTGGTTTCATCACTCAATTGGGGCATGCGTCCCAAGTATTCTACTTTGAATATTTCCAAGTCTGCCTCCCTACTTGCGAAAATCCCTACAAAGTGCCGAGTAAACGTACTTAAAATGCTATAGTTATCTGTTGCTTCGCGACCATCGGCGACAATCTTTTCAACGTTATTCCTTCGCGCATGCGTTTTTTCCATTCCTAGCGCCCTTTTGGTGGGCGTCTCCCCAACAGCCAACGCCTCAGCTCTAGCGCGAACAAGTGCGCCGCGATAACGCACTTCATCGTGCACTTCAAGTTTCTGTTTGATGTTGCGAATGTCGGTCTTGTATGCTCCAGGCTGTTGGCACTCCAAAGCTGTTAACTTTTGCAAGAGTATTCTCAGTTCCTTCTCTTTCTTTTTCCTTTCATAACTTAATGCGCAGGAACGATCGATGGCTTTTCTTTCTATTTGCTGTTTAAACGCTTCCCATTGTTCTGCCAGTGTGTCTTCACAGTTAACATTCATTGAACTAATGCAGTCCAGGGCTTCGTCTACGAAACATTCGTTACCTATTAGATTGGAATTCCTCTTCCACAGCTCCCAGAAAAAACTGCCCGCTTTTAATTTGTGGCCTATATCAAATTTCACTAAGCATTGATCACTGAAGGAAATAGGACAAACAGCGTAACTCGTACAATGAGAGATTACATCCGGTAACAAGTATATGCGGTCTAAGCGCGCGTGACTTACCTTGAAAGTGCGTGAAACGCACTTCACGTGCCCCGTCCATGCAATAACCCACATCTTCTAAGTCGTACTCTGAGATTATTTCGTTCAACACACTGGTGCTTTTGTCGAACGTTGCCCGTCTGTTTGACCTGTCCCGCATACTCAGTACGCAATTAAAATCACCGAGAAGTATGAGCTTCCTCTCGAAACATAGGTGCTCCTTCAACTATGAAAAGAAAAGGGCCCTTTCCTCTAACAAATTCGGTGCATAAATGCACCCAATGCGCCATTGAAAGCCGTCTAAATCACAATCGCAAAACACTAATCTACCAGACGGACATAAAAAAAAACTGTGCACTACAAGACCTCGTAACTTCTTAACAAACAAAATACAACCCGCCGATGTTCCTGTTGTATGGCTTATCATCGCGTAATACCGCTCCGTAAACCTGAGCACCATGCCCCGGGTGTCCTCGTCACCATCTACTTTTGTCTCTTGCAATGCCAGTACATCAAGGACGTGGTCCACCAACAGCCTATGCACTTGGCTCTGCTTCCGCTTGGCAGCTAGACCTCTCACATTTTAGCGTAGCCAATCGAAGTACCGGTGCTTGAGCCATGCTTACTTAGTTAAGAGGTTAGCCCGGGGCATGATGCTTACCTTCAGCGTCTAGCCCGCACCTAGACGTCCTCGGGAAGACCAGGTGGACCGGAACCTCCAGGTGGGCCAGAACCGCTGGAGTGTGGTGGTGGCCTGTCCTTTTCAGCGTGAACGTTGGGACGCGGTCGGATGCTGTTGCGCCTGAACGGAGGCGTATTTGCAGGAGGCCCCTCATCAGTCTTTCCCCGGGACGCTTCGCTTCCTTCTGCCGACTTTTCGTGGGGCCTTTTGCCCGGTGCTCCAGCGTTGCTGCTCTCTTCCATTGCTCCTTGGTGTTCGGTTGCTTACATCGGTTCAGACACCTCCTCTTGAATACTTGAGTTTCCTTCGCCTGTTTGGGCCGCTGGCTCTGGCGCAACCACCACTGGCTCTTTGCCTTTAGGCACCGTTGCACCGTCCCCGCCAGCCGGTGCCGACATCCCTCCTGAAACATTTCGGCTCGCCTGGCAACCAGCTCCTTTCGCCGCGTCCTCAGCCTCCGTCGCGTCCATCATCAACCGCGCCGTATCTTCGCCTTCCGCTGGGCCAGTTGCCGACGCGTACGTACGCACGCACTGGTCTTCACTATGGCCGAAGCGGCGGCACTGTGAGCACCGGGGCACCTTACACTCCCTCCTGACATGGCCCGTGCCGTGGCAGCGCAGACATTGCATTGGCCGGCCCGGTGCCACTACCAGGGCTAATTCGCCCGCCACCCTGATTTGATGCGGGAGGTCCTCAACTCTTACGCCACTTTTAAGCTTGAGCAGCATGGACCGCGTTGTCGATCCCTTGTCGCTGACTCCTTGAACTCGCCACCGCTCTCGGGTCACCTGGACGACCTTTCCTAAGGCCGCCAACGCCGTACTTACATCTTCATCGGCTACCCCATGAAGCAGCCAGTGAAGACGCAAACGCACCTGCTGATCTTGCGGGTCGACGATGATGCAGCGTCGCCCCTTAACCTTAAGTTCCTTGACTTCCAGCATACGTTTTGTGGAATCTTCATTGCACATGGTGACAGCCCAGACGTGATTAATTTGGTAGGCACCCAAGGGAACCACCTCCGGCAGTAGTCCCGTAGGGCCGAGCGCATCTCTGAAATGTTCGACTTGATACGGCCTGCCTTTCACATCGCCGTGTAAAAACACGGTGCTCTGCCCAACACGCCCTTTTGGCAGCGGGGGCAAGATAATCTGATAGCCTGTATCTTCGGTATCGTCGTCCATCCTGTTTCCGCGGCTAGTCAATGCCGCAAACGCCGCTCCACCGGAGCACATGATTCCAACAACCGCTCAGCTTGGCTGCCGGAAGCAGGATGACCAGCGGCTCCACGTTCCGCCACGAGGAATGCGGAATGCCTGCATAATAAATTAAGCATCAACGGGGAAAAAAAACACTGCGCCGCCCGGGAATCGAACCCGGGTCGCAAGAATGGGAACCTTGCATGACACCACTACACCAGCGGCGCTTTTTTTTATTGCCGGTCTTTGGCCCACATAATATATACACATTTACAAATATACATAGTATCATACACATGTACACATACTATATACACATCTACAAATACACAGCACGGTGTCTGTTAAAACCGCCCGCTCGAACTTTGCGGACGCCGGCTTGTTAAAATTCTCGCATGGTCAATAGGAATTCCACACGTGGCAACCACACTGGTATACACTCCAGCATCTTTTGTTCCTCAACAAAGTACCTTATGCTTTCTTTAAAATACTGCCTAGCGGCTCTTGCATCGAGATCAGCGTGCCGGACTGCCATTCTGCATTTCCAAATGCTATGCAAGGCCATAAGCATGATCATGATCATATGGGGTGCCATCGTCACTTTCTACGGGCAAGTAGCGAATACCATACGCATCGATGGGGAGCTCTTTTTCGATTGTCCGCTGGAGTACATCCCAAAGGAAGACTGCGTCCCAGCAATCAAGGAATACATGCTCAATTGTCTCCTCCTTTCTGCATATTATGCAGTGCGTGCCCCAAGGAACAAAGAAGCCCCTGTCAGCCATCCATGGTTTGACAGTCAACGTGCTAGTGTGCAATTTAAAGAAAGGTCTTAGCACCTGGCGGTATAAGCATTGCCTTCACGCGCTTTAGAACACTGTTCCCGTGAGCTGCGTCATAAAGGGACCGATATAAAGGCACAGGTAGAAACACATCGCATAGGTCCTTGTACAGTTTTTTCCGGTTAACGTCGCTCAAGTACTCCAGTGAAAACCGCGCTGACAGAAACCTGCAAGCATCAACAACCTCGCGTAGATAACCATAAACGCCACCATGCACACCTTTAGTTGAGACAACCATGTTGGGCAACTGTGGCCCCAAGCGAAGTTGACAGACAGTTTGTAGGAACGGGCTTTTTGACATCCTTCAAGAAAAACAACCTTCAAGAAAAAACCGGTTAACTACCTGTTTCAAAAACAAGTGCAATAAACCAAGTCCTCCCTTTCGGACTCGAAGGAACAAATTGGTTCGACTTGACCTCTCCCAAGTCGATGCCCACACAAACACTGCGAACACCCGATGGATTTTCTCGATGTTTACCCTAGAGCAATGCAAAACTTGCAGAACGTATCGAAGTTTGCTAACTAGAAAATATTGCAAATAGTAGCTCTGGTAAAAATAGCCCAATTCCAGCCATTCCATTTGTTTACTCTGTCCCGTAGTCTGTCCGTCTCGCCCCTCCAGTACGCTTCACTGTCTTTGTAGCACTGGAGAGGAGCACCCAAATATTTAACCGGCGTCCTAACGAAACTCACGTTTTCGTGGGTATCAGGGGTTTCCGACCACTCTCCGTGCCAGAATCCCAAACACTTGCCCCAGTTTACCGAGCTGCCGCTCACAGCACAGAAGCGTTTAACACATTTGACAGTCTGTGTTATACTGCTATAGTCGGCACAAAACACTGCAATATCATCTGCGTAAACCAGCAAACGGACTTCGGCATCATGCAGTTTAAAACCGCGTACACGATCATGCTCAATGACACTCAAACAAAAAGGCTCTATGTACAGACAAAACAACAGCGGCGAGAGTGGGCAGCCCTGACGCACCGATCGCTTGACTTGGATGCGTTCCCCCACCGCTTTATTCACAATTAGCCGCGTTGAGCAGTCTCGGTACGCCATGGCAACCCCCTCTCTAATTATTTTACCAAGATTCACATGATCTAGAGTGCACAATAAAATTTCATGAGGCACCCTGTCAAACGCTTTCTCTAGATCTATTTGAAGCATTGCCACTCGGGCCCCTATTGCGTCACAACATTCAAGAATGCTCCTCGCTGTGTGTATGTTAGAGAAGATCGTTCGGCCCTTAATGCCACATGTTTGATGCGGCCCCACAAGCTCTGTAATGACTGTCTGCAACCTTTTGGCTATAATTTTCATCATTATCTTATAATCTCCATTAGTGAGGCAAATTGGACGGTAAGAAGTTACTCGGCGTAGTGCAACGGGGTCTTCTGATTTCGGAATAAGAACTGTGTGGGACGAAGAGAAGGACGGGGGTAACACTTTGAGCTCAAAGGCTTCATTGTATACGTCGGCTAATACTGGTGATATCACTCCTTTTAAACATTTGTAAAAGCCTGCTGTTAGGCCATCAGGGCCCGGGGACTTCCCCGGATGCATACTTTCAATGGCACTTTTCACCTCATCTTCTGAAATGGGCTCCTCCAATATCTCTTTCGCACTGTCCTCTAGTCTTGGCATCAACGTTAAGAATTCTTTCTTAAAACGTTCAGCGTCAACTGAACAATCGGTGAACAAGTCACTGTAATGTTCATAAAAAGCGCGCTCGATGTGTTCTGCCGTGTCGCTGACTTCCCCATCGCAGTCAATTTCTACTATCTGATTACGTCGCGCGTGCCACTTTTCTGAGCCTAACGCTCTTTTGGACGGAGCTTCTGTCGTTATCAGCCTTTCAGCCCTTGCCCGCACCATAGCGCCGCGATATCTTTCGATATCGAACTGTTCTATTTTGCGCTTCAAGGCACGAATGTCGTCTATGAACACGCCGGGCATGCCGCATTCTTCAGTCATCAATTTCTGCAAGGTTCTGCGCATGTGTTTTTCTTCTCTTTCTTTTTCTCTACATATAGCGCTCGAGCGTTCTAACGCTTTGATTTTAACTAGCTGCTTGAAGTTCTCCCATTTTTCCCTGCATGTCGTGCTACCCATTGCTTTCATTTCCTCAACTTGCTTCATTACTTCCGCCATGAACATTTCATCGCTAAGCAAGTTCGAATTGAGTTCCATAGTTGCCACTCAAAGTCTTTTTTCTTATCTTGTGTACTGGCTACTGAAAAGCTGACTAAGCAGTGGTCACTAAATGAAACTGCTGTCACATTGTACTGCTTGCAAAAGGGTATCAAATCAAGGCTTACATATGCCCTATCTACTCGCGCATGGCTGGCGGCTTGAAAGTGGGTGTACTGCGTAGCCCTCCCGCCACCAAGTCATTCAGCCACGTCCTCCAGGCCATCGATCCTTATTATGTCACTCAAGGCAGCAGTACTTGCATCCTTGAAAGGACGAGTGCTAACTTATCCCATGCTGAACGAACGCAGTTAAAATCACCGATAATAATGAGGAGCTTGTCACACTGGGTATACTGCTTCAGCTGTTCAAAAAACGTACGCCTTTCGTCAGCAGCATTTGGCGCGTACAAACAAATTACACGCCATTCTAATGACGAAAACAGAAAGTCGCATACAACAAGCCGGCCAGACGGGCTTATAGTCACACTTTCTATTCTGGCTCCGAGACTATGTCGGACGAACAACACACAACCAGACGAAGTCCCCACGGCATGGCTAACTAAGGCGCTGTATCGCGCTAAGAATTGGCGCACCATGCCCCCGGTTTCCTCGTCGCCTTCGACTTTTGTCTCCTGCACTGCTAGAATGTCAAGATCAACATCACTTACTAGTCGGTACAGTTGACATTGTTTCCTCCTTGAGGATAGCCCACGCACGTTTAACGTGCCCACACGCATTGGCTTATTAATTACCGCCATCGTGAGGCTGTGGAAAACCCGGGGGCGTGGCGCTTACCTCGCAACCCTTCCTCGATACCCTGCCGCCGTACAGTCCTCACGGTGGCAAAGGCGGCGCTTCCGCCGTCTTGCGCTCCGTCGGGAGGTTCGGCCGTGGCCGAAAGGGAGGTCGCCGCACGTGAGTCGTCTTAGTGGGCGGCTCGTCCGTTGCGGCAGCACTAGGCCCTCGCTCATTTTTCCCTCCGTCGTGGGGCCGCTTCCCAGTCGCGTTGCCGCTCTCACTGTCAATCCCGGTCATCGGTTCTGGCTCCGGCTGGGTCTCTTCTGCTACGCCAGAACTTGTACGACCTTCCCTGCTTGCGTCCACCTTTTCACCATGCCCTTCCATGACTTCGTGTGCAGGCCCGTCTTCGGGCTTACCTGGTGGTTCGAGTGGGGCGTCCCCTTGATTCGCCGGCGCTCCATCTTGGTTAGGCGAGCTGCAAGTCGCACCAGCCGTTTCCTCCGAGTCTACCTCGTCCATGAGGTGGTCCGATGCGTCGTTCGCCTGGACAGGTCCGGTCACGCTAGCGTATGTCCTCGCGCACTCTGCATCATCGTGGCCAAACCGACGACAACGACTGCAGCGAGGCACCTTGCAGTCGCGACGTATGTGTCCTGTGCTCTTACAGCGCAGACACAACGGGGCGCGGCCGGGTACAACGACGAGCGTCAACTCACCAGCGATTCTCAGCTGATGCGGGATGTCGTCGACCTTGACGTCGGAGTGTAACTTCAGCCCCACGGTGCGCGTCGTCGATCCCTTTTCAGCTAAGCCTTGCGCTCTCCACTTCTCTCGCGTAACTTCTAACACTTTCCCGAAAGGGGCCAGGGCGACACGGACGTCCTCGTCGGACACGCCGTGCAGAAGCCAGTGCAGCTTTACGCGCACTTCCCTGTTACTCGGATCAATAAGTATACACGGGCGATCCTTCACCTTTACGTCAACAGCGGAGAGCAGTTTCCGAGCAGCTTCAGCGCTCGTCATTGTCACGGCCCACACGTGGTTCATTTGATACGCCCCCAACGCCAAAACGTCGGTAAGCGCACCAAGCTTGGCCAAAGTGTCCCGGTAGTCTTCAACACGGTAGGGCCGGGCTCTTGGGTCGCCATGCATAAAAACCGTGTTCGCCACGATGCGTCCGGAAGGCAGATTCGGCAGAATGACCTGATAATCTTCAGCGCCTGAAGCAAAAACCCTGTTACCGCGGCCCGCCTGGGCCGCTATCACCGCTCCTACGGAGCAAGACATCCCGCGTCCGCTGCGCTCGAAAGCCGGAAGTGGAATGACTACACCAGCGGCGCCACGTTCCACCACGAGGAATGCCGAAAGCCTGATAATAAATTAGGCATCAACGGGGCAAAAAAAAAAAAAAAAAAACACTGCGCCGCCCGGGAATCGAACCCGGGTCGCAAGAATGGGAATCTTGCATGATACCACTACACCAGCGGCGCCACGTTCCACCACGTGGAATTCCGAAAGCCTGCATAATAAATTAAGCATCAACGGGGCAGAAAAAAAAAACTGCGCCGCCCGGGAATCGAACCCGGGTCGCAAGAATGGGAATCTTGCATGATACCACTACACCAGCGGCGCCACGTTCCACCACGAGGAATCCCTAAAGCCTGCATAATAAATTAAGCATCAACGGGGCAGAAAAAAAAACTGCGCCGCCCGGGAATCGAACCCGGGTCGCAAGAATGGGAATCTTGCATGATACCACTACACCAGCGGCGATTTTTTTTTTTTATTTCCTGTTTTTCTCACAAAATACACATTGGACAAAAATTCATGGCTCTGAATTCATCATTGGGACACACACTCTTTTCTGTACATTCTAAAACCAGGAGTAAGTAAGTACTTACTTACTAAAACAGGACTTACAACTTGTCCTGCGCTGTAGTGTTAGTAATACTTCGCCGTTAGTAATTTATCCATCACAGGTAACCAATCAGGTGGCTCAGGAAGTTCACGGCAATACACTTCTCACGTACAACAGATATTCATGTAGGTATACCTTAGCCGGTTTTGCGTCTTCGTGTTCATTTCTTATATCCATTCGAGTTTTCCATACACTGTGCATAGTTATCAGCATTATCAGGTCACATGGCACGCCCTCGGTTTCTTCACATGGCAAGTAGCGGAATTCCAAAAGGCGTGAGCTGAAAGTCTTTCTTTATCGTCCTTTGAAGGACGTCCCACAAGAACACAGAATCGGAGCAGTCCAGAAAGATGTGTTCAATTGTTTCAGCCTTCCTACATATCATACAGTTAACGCCCCATGGAAAATAAAACCCTTTGTCTTTCAGCCATGGTTTAACCGGGAGCGTGCCAGTGTGTAACATAAAAAAGAATGTCTTAGTTGATGATCTGATAGGCATTCTATTCACTCTTTTAAGCACGTCCCTTTCTCGTCCTAATACATATATTGCACGGTATAAAGGTACAGGGCACATAATATCAACTAAATCCTTATACAGTTGTTTCTTTGTTACCAAGGACAAATAATCAAAAGAAAAATGCACTACAAGGAACTGAAAAGCATACACAACTTCTTTTAAAAAACCTTTCAATGCTCTCCGCTGCGAGCTGTATGCCGATACAATGTAGCCTGGTAACTCGTCGCGCAGTCGTACTTGTATAACAGCGCGTAGGAAACCATCACTTTGATCTCTCAGATAAAAGAAACGCAAAACAATCTGTTTGAGGAACAAATGCGACAAACCAAGTCCCCCTTTCTTTACCTTGCGGAAAAGATTAAGTCTGCTAGTACGTTCCCAAGTAGATCTCCATATAAATACGGCAAATATTCGATGCAACTTTTGTACACACACTCGCGACATAGATAATACCTGCAGCATATAAAACACTTTCGCAACAAGAAACACATTGCAAACCGCAGCGCGCGCAAACATGGAAAGCTCACACCCACCCCACTTTAGTCGTTTTGGTCCTAATCTCTTCAGTTTCGGCGGCCCATTGCTCGGTGGTTTCCTGATAATATTGCAGAGGAACGCCGAGATACTTGGACGGCATATTTGTAAATTTGATCCCTTGCATTTGTGCTGGTTTTGCACTCCATTCACCGTGCCAGAAACCTAGACACTTGTGCCAACTAATCGCACTTCCTGTGAGTCTACAAAAGGTTCGTGCATCCCCTATAGCCTCCGCTATACTCTTCTCATTTTCACAAAATATCGCGATATCATCAGCGTACGCTAGGACTTTTACTTCCGTTGACAAAAACTGATACCCTGTTATTTTTGTATTATTCAACACTTTCAAACACAAGGGTTCTAAGTAGATTGCAAACAACAGAGCTGAGCAAGGGCAACCTTGACGCACGCTAGATTTCACAGCTATGTCCGGGGTAAGTCTTTTGTTAATTACTAGTCTGGTAGAGCAATTCTTGTATGCCATTTTCACTCCATCTCTTATTACAGCCCCCACACTAACGCGAGCCAGTATCGCAAATAGTATTTCTTGACTTACTCTGTCAAACGCTTTTTCTAAGTCTAATTGTATCATTGCTATTCGTCCATAGGACGCGTCACAACACTCCAAAATTGTTCTTGCCGTATGAATATTAGTGAAGATGCTCCTACCTTTTATTCCACAAGTTTGGTGTGAACCAACAACGCTCGTAATCACTGTTTGAAGTCTTTTGGCCAAAACCTTCATAAATACCTTGTAGTCTACATTCGTGAGACTTATATGCCTATAGTTTTCCACCGACTGCAACTTCTCAGCATCATCATTCTTCGGGATGAGTATAACGTGACTTGCTCTAAACGATGGAGGCAATTGCTTTAGATCGTATGCTTCTATTAACACGCGGTGTAGTATCTCCGATATTTCAGTCTTGAAACTTTTATAAAATCCTGCCCCTATGCCATCGGGCCCAGGCGACTTACCCGTCCGAAGGTCATCAATTGCTTGCCCATCTTCTTCTATCGTTATCGGCGTCTCAAGACTTTCCCTAACGTCATCATCCAGCGTTGGCATCAGTGATAAAAACTCTCTTATATATTCATCTTGCACTTCCATTTCTATACCCAGTAATGTTCGATATCTTTCTAGGAATGCGTTTTCGATAAAATCCTGCTCTGTTGATAGCACACCCTCATAGCGTATTTCTTTAATCTCATTTCTCATTGCATAACGCTTTTCCTCTGCAAGCGCACGTTTTGTGGGCACTTCGCCCATCATGAAGCGTTCCGCACGTCCTCTTATCACTGCACCCATATATCGTTCTTCAGCGATGCGTTCCATCTGTCTTTTAACATCTTTGATTTCTTTACTGAATAATCCGGGTATTGTGCTGTCGGCATTTAGTAAGTAATCGAGCGTACACTGTAATTCTCTTCTCTTTTTGTTTTTCCTTATATCGTACGATTCCTGCTCTCTCGATCGCATACATTTTGACATCATTTTTAAATTGCTCCCAAACGGCTATAATGCTCGTGTTCTCAATGGAGAGAGCGTCCCTAGCTTTCTGGCTCACAACTTTCACGAAGGTCTCATCTTTCAAGAGTTTTTCGTTTAACTTCCATAATTCCCAGTTAAACTTCATATTTTTCTTTTTTCTGCCAATTTCGACCGTGACTAGACTGTGGTCGCTGTAGCTGACATGCTTCACAGCATAATTCGCGCATAAAGGTACGATATTTTCAGCCACATAAATGCGGTCCAGTCTAGCATGGCTTTGTTGCTGAAAATGCGTAAACTGCACATAGTTGCTACTGAGAACATCACCAACGTCTACTAATGCACACTCTTCAGCTATTTCACTAAGCCGCAGGGCACTTTTATCACGTACTGGTACACCCTTAACACTATCCTCAGGCATACAGACACAATTGAAATCGCCAAGCAAAATAACGACTCTGTCGCATTTTAAGAAGGTGGCTACATAATCAAAAAAACACTTTCTATGGGACGCAACGTTTGGCGCGTACACACAAACAATTCGCCATTTTTCCCCAAATACAGACATATCACAAAGTACTAATCGTCCGTCCTCAGAAGTCACGACCCTCTCTACAATTATACTGCTAGAACGTTTTAAAAATAGAATGCACCCTCCAGACCTCCCAACGGCATGGCACACACATACGTCATAATTAGCATTAAACATATTTACCATGCGGTCCGCTTGCTCCTCACTCTCAATCTTCGATTCTTGCAGGGCTAATATGTCTATTTCATCTTCGATGAGTATTCTCTTTACCTGCGCTTGCCTTTTTTTCGCTGTTAAGCCTCGTATATTCAACGTGGCTATCTTTAGTGCAATTGCCGAATTCGAAGAACCAGAGAGTGATGAGACAAGCCCCCCACATCGCGACTCGTACATATTGCCGGGTGACAGACTCACATCTAGCCGCTCTTCTTGAAGTGGCCTAGCCATCTCTGGCCAGGCAAAGGCGTCTCCTCTTGCAGCGCACATCTTTAAACTCTGCACGTCTGCCCCCAGGCCAGTCGGGAAGTCTCAAGAGTGCACGTAACCGCTAAGGCGGATCTGCTGGCATTGTCTTCGTTGCTGGTGGTGTCGCCCTCCTATCAGGCGGCACCTTGGGTTGTATCTTGAGGGTCGGACGTCTGGTGAACTGCGCCTTTGGGAGTGGTTCGCCAGCAGAAGCTTCCGGCTTGCCGTTTTCTTCGGATACTTCAAGCTGTCTCTTTCCGACCGCTGGAGTAGCACTTTCTTCGCATTCCATGTCAAGACCCTCCTTAGCTGGTCCGCCCGCACAGGCCTCTGTGGTAGCCTGGACAATGTTTTCCCTCTTGGCATCTTCCTCCCTTGCATCAGGTGCCTTTATGCTGGCAGCGAGTACAGCTGCGCCGTCGCCTTTTTCCTGGCTGTCACCGGAAGCTTCCGTCTGTTGCTTTCCACCAGTTTTCGCCGAATACCCGCCTTCCTTGGCGGTCGCCTCCGCATCAGCCTGGTACATGTAGTGTTCTTCCATGGCTTCATTTCCTCCGGGGCCCGTCACGTTAGCGTAACTGCGCACGCACTGGGTCTCGTCGTGACCGAAGCTACGGCAGAGCCCGCAGCGTGGTACTCGGCACTCGCGCCGTATGTGCCCGGTGCCGCGGCACCGGAGGCAGAGCGGTGGTCTGCCTGGGACGTGCACGAGTGCGTGGTCTTCTCCAACACGAAGTTGATGCGGCAAGTCTTCCACGGTGTATCCCGCCTTCAAGCGCAAGGACACCAGACGCGTGTGAGACCCTTTGTCCGCACAGCCTTGCACACGCCATTTTTCCCGGGAAATTTCGGTCACAGTACCGAAGGGCAAGAGGGCGGTTCTCACAACTTCATCCGGGGTTGTGTGCAAAAGCCAGTATAGCTTCATCCTGACATCTTGATTACAAGGGTCTATCACGACACACTTGTGATCTTTAACGCTTAAGGCTTTGGTGGACAGCATCTTCTTTTTTCCGTTTTCATCCTTGAACGTAATCGCCCATACGTGATTCATTTGATAGGCACCTAGGGCCATCACTTCCGGCATAAGCTGCAGGCGGCTTAAAGCATCGCGGAAATGCTCAACTCGATAAGGTCGCGCCTTCACGTCAGCGTGTAAAAAACGGTTGTTGTTT
>CM023481.1:334056122-334148720 GCA_013339685.2 Hyalomma asiaticum
GCCATCGGGCCCAGCGACTTACCTGTCCGAAGGTCATCAATTGCTTGCCGAACTTCTTCTATCGTTATCGGCGTCTCAAGACTTTCCCTAACGTCATCATCCAGCGTTGGCATCAGTGATAAAAACTCTCTTATATATTCATCTTGCACTTCCATTTCTGTACCCAGTAATGTGCGATATTTTTCTAGGAATGCGTTTTCGATAAAATCCTGCTCTGTTGATAGCACACCCTCATAGCGTATTTCTTTAATCTCATTTCTCATTGCATAACGCTTTTCCTCTGCAAGCGCACGTTTTGTGGGCACTTCGCCCATCATGAAGCGTTCCGCACGTCCTCTTATCACTGCACCCATATATCGTTCTTCAGCGATGCGTTCCATCTGTCTTTTAACATCTTTGATTTCTTTACTGAATAATCCGGGTATTGTGCTGTCGGCATTTAGTAAGTAATCGAGCGTACACTGTAATTCTTTCTCTTTTTGTTTTTCCTTATATCGTACGATTCCTGCTCTCTCGATCGCATACATTTTGACATCATTTTTAAATTGCTCCCAAACGGCTATAATGCTCGTGTTCTCAATGGAGAGAGCGTCCCTAGCTTTCTGGCTCACAACTTTCACGAAGGTCTCATCTTTCAAGAGTTTTTCGTTTAACTTCCACAATTCCC
This sequence comes from Hyalomma asiaticum, assembly GCA_013339685.2. Taxonomy (NCBI): domain Eukaryota; kingdom Metazoa; phylum Arthropoda; class Arachnida; order Ixodida; family Ixodidae; genus Hyalomma; species Hyalomma asiaticum. Next base: position 334,056,790 of record CM023481.1, read on the forward strand.
AGTTAAACTTCATATTTTTCTTTTTTCTGCCAATTTCGACCGTGACTAGACTGTGGTCGCTGTAGCTGACATGCTTCACAGCATAATTCGCGCATAAAGGTACGATATTTTCAGCCACATAAATGCGGTCCAGTCTAGCATGGCTTTGTTGCTGAAAATGCGTAAACTGCACATAGTTGCTACGGAGAACATCACCAACGTCTACTAACGCACACTCTTCAGCTATTTCACTAAGCCGCAGGGCACTTTTATCACGTACTGGTACACCCTTAACACTATCCTCAGGCATACAGACACAATTGAAATCGCCAAGCAAAATAACGACTCTGTCGCATTTTAAGAAGGTGGCTACATAATCAAAAAAACACTTTCTATGGGACGCAACGTTTGGCGCGTACACACAAACAATTCGCCATTTTTCCCCAAATACAGACATGTCACAGAGTACTAATCGTCCGTCGTCAGAAGTCACGACCCTCTCTACAATTATACTGCTAGAACGTTTTAAAAATAGAATGCACCCTCCAGACCTCCCAACGGCATGGCACACACATACGTCATAATTAGCATTAAACATATTTACCATTTGGTCCGCTTGCTCCTCACTCTCAATCTTCGATTCTTGCAGGGCTAATATGTCTATTTCATCTTCGATGAGTATTCTCTTTACCTGCGCTTGCCTTTTTTTCGCTGTTAAGCCTCGTATATTCAACGTGGCTATCTTTAGTGCAATTGCCGAATTCGAAGAACCAGAGAGTGATGAGACAAGCCTCCCACATCGCGACTCGTACATATTGCCGGGTGACAGACTCACATCCAGCCGCTCTTCTTGAAGTGGCCTAGCCATCTCTGGCCAGGCAAAGGCGTCTCCTCTTGCAGCGCACATCTTTAAACTCTGCACGTCTGCCCCAGGCCAATCGGAAGTCTCAAGAGTCCACGTACCCGCTAAGGCGGATCTGCTGGCGTTGTCTTCGCTGCTGGTGGTGTCGCCCTCCTATCAGGCGGCACCTTGGGTTGTATCTTGAGGGTCGGACGTCTGGTGAACTGCGCCTTTGGGAGTGGTTCGCCAGCAGAAGCTTCCGGCTTGCCGTTTTCCTTCGGATACTTCAAGCTGTCTCTTTCCGACCGCTGGAGTAGCACTCTCTTCGCATTCCATGTCAAGACCCTCCTTAGCTGGTCCGCCCGCACAGGCCTCTGTGGTAGCCTGGACAATGTTTTCCCTCTTGGCATCTTCCTCCCTTGCATCAGGTGCCTTTATGCTGGCAGCGAGTACAGCTGCGCCGTCGCCTTTTTCCTGGCTGTCACCGGAAGCTTCCGTCTGTTGCTTTCCACCAGTTTTCGCCGAATACCCGCCTTCCTTGGCGGTCGCCTCCGCATCAGCCTGGTCCATGTAGTGTTCTTCCATGGCTTCATTTCCTCCGGGGCCCGTCACGTTAGCGTAACTGCGCACGCACTGGGTCTCGTCGTGACCGAAGCGACGGCAGAGTCCGCAGCGTGGTATTCGGCACTCGCGCCGTATGTGCCCGGTGCCGCGGCACCGGAGGCAGAGCGGTGGTCTGCCTGGGACGTGCACGAGTGCGTGGTCTTCTCCAACACGAAGTTGATGCGGCAAGTCTTCCACGGTGTATCCCGCCTTCAAGCGCAAGGACACCAGACGCGTGTGAGACCCTTTGTCCGCACAGCCTTGCACACGCCATTTTTCCCGGGAAATTTCGGTCACAGTACCGAAGGGCAAGAGGGCGGTTCTCACAACTTCATCCGGGGTTGTGTGCAAAAGCCAGTATAGCTTCATCCTGACATCTTGATTACAAGGGTCTATCACGACACACTTGTGATCTTTAACGCTTAAGGCTTTGGTGGACAGCATCTTCTTTTTTCCGTTTTCATCCTTGAACGTAATCGCCCATACGTGATTCATTTGATAGGCACCTAGGGCCATCACTTCCGGCATAAGCTGCAGGCGGCTTAAAGCATCGCGGAAATGCTCAACTCGATAAGGTCGCGCCTTCACGTCAGCGTGTAAAAAAACGGTTGTTGTTACGGTCGTACCTGTAGGCAGTTGTGGCAAAATAAGCTGGTATTCCTGCGTCGGCGTATCCATGAACCTGGTACCGCGACCCAGCTGGGCCGCTAAATCCGCCCCTTTCGAGGAGCACGACATTCCGCGTCCGCTCACTACGGTGGCCGGAAGTGGAATCCCGAAGTCAGACGCGTTATCCGTTGCGCCACAGGCCCGAGACGTCCAGGCAGTCCCAGTGAGGAGATACCATGGCTTGCCTTAATCACTGCCAATTGAAATGGAAAAAGAAAGAAAAGGGGAAACGAGCCTGCCAGGATTCGAACCTGGAGTCTTCTGATCCGAAGTCAGACGCGTTATCCGTTGCGCCACAGGCCCGGGACGTCCAGGCAGTCCCAGTGAGGAGATACCATGGCTTGCCTTAATCACTGCCAATTGAAATGGAAAAAGAAAGAAAAGGGGAAACGAGCCTGCCAGGATTCGAACCTGGAGTCTTCTGATCCGAAGTCAGACGCGTTATCCGTTGCGCCACAGGCCCGATTTTTTTTTTCTTTATTGCCTTGTTTTACAAGAATGACAGAACTATACAACAAAGGTCAAAGCAAATGAAAATACTCAGAACAATTTAAAGCAAATCAACTCATCGAAAATTCCAACCCATCCTGGTGGTTCTTGTTGGCTCTGATAATGTTGTCGCATGTAGCTCACATGTTCAATGAAATGTTCCCGAACAGTTTTGGGTTTGACGTCTACGTGTCTTACTGCCATTCTAGTTTTCCATATACTGTGGAGGCTGAGCACCATTATCAAATCGTAGGGCACATCGTAATTCTCAACCGGCAAATATCTGATTCCATGTGGTGTTATAGGCAACTGCTTTTTTATAGTTCGTTGAAGGATATCCCAATGAAAAATGGGATCCCAGCATTCAATGAAAACGTGCTCTATTGTTTCCGGCTTTCTGCATAGCAGGCAGTTCACTGTCCATGGTACAAATATTCCTTTCTCTTGTAGCCATGTTTTAACAGGTAATGTATTTGTGTGTAGCTTGAAGAACAAGGACTTTACGTGGGATCTTATTGGCATTTTCTTAATTCGTCTTAGAACGTCCTGTCCACAGCCTCCAGAGTATATTGTTCTGTACATAGGCACAGGCAACATGCTGTCTAACAAATCTTTATACAATGTTTTCCTTCCTACTGCACTTAAATATTCTAAAGAAAAACGTACCGCAAGCATTCGGAAGGCGAGAACAACTTCCCGCCAATAACCTTTAAAACTTTGTATGGTGGTTTTGCTGGTTGTCACAATAAAATGAGGCAGTGCTTTTTGTAGGCGAGCCTGTATAACGGCACGCAGAAATGGGTCGCTCTGATCCCTTAAAAACATGAACCGTGAAACAATTTGTTTTATAAACAGATGTGACAAACTAAGTCCACCTCTTTTCACAGTCAAAAACAGGTTCGTTCGACTAGTTCTCTCCCATGTTCCTCCCCATATAAACATTGCGAAAACTCTGTGGATCCTTTGTACATTTACACGCGACATAAACAGAACTTGCATGACATACCAGAGTTTTGCTGTTAGAAACACATTACAGGTTGTTGCGCGTGCAAACATTGACAAATTACGACCCTGCCACGCATGAATTTGGTCTCTCATTCTTTCAGTCTCTTCTCTCCAATACTGCTCTGTATCATCGTAACTCTGCAGCGGTACTCCTAAATATGTCCTAGGCATTGCTATCCATTGCATACAAGCGAATAATTCTGGCTTTTGACTCCAATCACCGTGCCAAAATCCCGCACTCTTCTCCCAATTAATCTTGCAACCCGACTCCCTGCAAAAGCTTTCCGTTAATTTGACTACCTCTTTTTATGCTTTCTCGATCGTGACAAAATACAGCAATGTCGTCAGCATATGCAAGCACTTTTATTTCTGCTGTATTAATCACAAAGCCACGGATACTTTTGTTTACTAATTAAGCTTAAGCAGAAAGGCTCTATGTAAATATCAAAAAGTAATGATGAGAGAGGGCACCCTGACGAATGCTTGAAAGAATCTGAATAGGTTCAGTTAACTTCTTGTTTATGATAGCACGTGTAGTGCAATCTGAGTATGCCATTTTCACTCCCCCTAATATTACTTCACCTACGTTGACATATTCTAGTATTGAAAACAGGACTTCGTGTGATACATTGTCGAACGCTTTCTCCAAGTCCAGTTGCAACATTGCAACTCGACCCGAGAGAGCATCACAGCATTCCAGCACGCAACGGGCTACATGTGTATTTGTAAAAATTGTCCGGCCTTTGATTCCACAAGTTTGATGTGGTCCTACTAGACGCGTGATGACGCTTTGAAGCCTTTTTGCTAGTACCTTCATGAATATTTGTAATCACAATTTGTCAGGCTTATTGGTCTGTATGATTTTACCGATAGTAGTTTAACCGGGTCTTCACTCTTTGGAATTAAAACTATGTGGGCAGTTCTAAATGTCGGTGGCATTCTTTCTGTTGCATACATTTCCTTGAACACGGCGAGCAATACATGACTAATCTCTGCTTTGAAGGCTTTGTAGAATGCACCACCTACACCATCAGGTCCCGGGGATTTTCCCGAACTAAGTGCATCAATAGCATCTCCTATTTCTCGCAATGTGATCGGCGATTCGAGACTTGCTTTATCCTCGTCTTCTAAGCGTGGCATGACATTCAGAAATTGGCTTTTGTAGCCCTCTGTTACATTTTTCTTGTTTCCTACTAACTCGCGGTAGTGTTCGACGAACGCTTTCTCTATCAAGGCAGGTTCGGCAGTTGTCTCGTTCTTATATATAATCTCCTGTATATCTTTTCTACTCGCATATCTTTTTTCATCGCTTAGCGCACGTTTTGTGGGAACTTCCTCGCTCCATAATCTTTCTGATCTGGCTCGCACCATTGCTCCTTTGTATCGTTCTTCGTCTATAAGTTCAAGTTTAGTTTTAATCTCGTTGATCTGTTTCATACACGATCCAGGATGTGCCTGCTCGATGTTCATGAGCAATTCTAGATCGCGAGTTAATTCTTTCTCTTCTTGTTTTTCCTGCCGTTTCAACACAGTTGCCCTTTCTATAGCTTTCATTTTAAGATCAGACTTAAACATTTCCCAAGTTTTAATGACGTCATCTGCCGGCTCTGTATTCATGGAATTGATCATGCCTTTTACATCTCTCACGAAAACTTCATCGTGAAGAAGTTTATCATTCAATTTCCAAAGATCCCAGTTGAATTTCGATTCCCTTCGTTTCTCTCCTAAATTACACATGACTAGACTGTGATCAGAAAATGAGACATGTTTCACGCTATAACTTTGACATAGTGGTACCAATTCTAATGGAATGTACAGTCGGTCCAACCGCGCATGGCTTTCACCTTGATGGTGCGTGTAAGGTGATGCTTCTGCTGTTGATAAAATGTGACCTATGTCTTCCAAATCATACTCACATACAAGTTCATTTAGTACTTGTGCACTTGGATCTGCACGCTGCTGTTTCTTTGCGCGGTCTTGTGGTCTACACACACAATTAAAATCGCCCATCATAATTACATATCGCTCACACTTCACGTATGCTTCTAGCTGCTGAAAAAAAAATTTACGGTCGCGCTCATCATTTGCGCATACACACACAAAACGCGCCACTTAAAACCCGAGAAAGAAAAATCAAGAATAACGAAACGCCCGGTAGTACATACAGTGACTTGTTCTTCAACAATACCTACACTGTTTCGAATGAATAGGGCACAGCCCCCTGAAGTACCAGCCGCATGTGCGCCACAGGCCCGAGACGTCCAGGCAGTCCCAGTGAGGAGATACCATGGCTTGCCTTAATCACTGCCAATTGAAATGGAAAAAGAAAGAAAAGGGGAAACGAGCCTGCCAGGATTCGAACCTGGAGTCTTCTGATCCGAAGTCAGACGCGTTATCCGTTGCGCCACAGGCCCGGGACGTCCAGGCAGTCCCAGTGAGGAGATACCATGGCTTGCCTTAATCACTGCCAATTGAAATGGAAAAAGAAAGAAAAGGGGAAACGAGCCTGCCAGGATTCGAACCTGGAGTCTTCTGATCCGAAGTCAGACGCGTTATCCGTTGCGCCACAGGCCCGCGACGTCCAGGCAGTCCCAGTGAGGAGATACCATGGCTTGCCTTAATCACTGCCAATTGAAATGGAAAAAGAAAGAAAAGGGGAAACGAGCCTGCCAGGATTCGAACCTGGAGTCTTCTGATCCGAAGTCAGACGCGTTATCCGTTGCGCCACAGGCCCGAGACGTCCAGGCAGTCCCAGTGAGGAGATACCATGGCTTGCCTTAATCACTGCCAATTGAAATGGAAAAAGAAAGAAAAGGGGAAACGAGCCTGCCAGGATTCGAACCTGGAGTCTTCTGATCCGAAGTCAGACGCGTTATCCGTTGCGCCACAGGCCCGGGACGTCCGGGCAGCCCCAGTGAGGAGATACCATGGCTTGCCTTAATCACTGCCAATTGAAATGGAAAAAGAAAGAAAAGGGGAAACGAGCCTGCCAGGATTCGAACCTGGAGTCTTCTGATCCGAAGTCAGACGCGTTATCCGTTGCGCCACAGGCCCGCGACGTCCAGGCAGTCCCAGTGAGGAGATACCATGGCTTGCCTTAATCACTGCCAATTGAAATGGAAAAAGAAAGAAAAGGGGAAACGAGCCTGCCAGGATTCGAACCTGGAGTCTTCTGATCCGAAGTCAGACGCGTTATCCGTTGCGCCACAGGCCCGCGACGTCCAGGCAGTCCCAGTGAGGAGATACCATGGCTTGCCTTAATCACTGCCAATTGAAATGGAAAAAGAAAGAAAAGGGGAAACGAGCCTGCCAGGATTCGAACCTGGAGTCTTCTGATCCGAAGTCAGACGCGTTATCCGTTGCGCCACAGGCCCGGGACGCCCAGGCAGTCCCAGTGAGGAGATACCATGGCTTGCCTTAATCACTGCCAATTGAAATGGCAAAAGAAAGAAAAGGGGAAACGAGCCTGCCAGGATTCGAACCTGGAATCTTCTGAACCGGTCAGACGCGTTACCCGTTGCACCACAGGCTTCTTTTTTTTTTTCTTTATTACCGAAATCATGTATTACAACTACAAGGCATAAAACGTGGCAGCCAGACTTTGGCTACCGCGGGATTAAAATCTTTTCATGCATACCAATACATCAAGTACAGAGATCCAGTGTGGCGGATCGGCTAGAGCACGATACACATCTCGCAGACGCACGACACTTTCAATGAAATGTTCGCGAACAGGGCGTACATCTTTATCAACATGCTGATATTGCATTCTCGTTTTCCACAAGGCGTGGAGTCCCAGTACCATGATTACATCGCACGCAATGCCCTCCGATACGTCTACCGGCAAGAAACGAATTCCATATGGGTCAACGGGTAGTTGTTTCTTTAATGTGCGCTGAAGCACATCCCAGTGAAATATTGGGTCCCAAGAATCTAGAAATACGCGTTCAATCGTTTCCGATTTCCTGTATAAGGTGCAGTAAGTAGTCCAGGGTATAAAGATGCCTTTGTCTTGGAGCCAGGTTTTAACAGCGAGTGTGTTTGTGTGCAACTGAAAGAAGGTTTTAACTGACGGTTGTATAGGAATTTTCTTTACTCATTTGAGCACATCCTCCTGGGCCTCCACGATGTGGGAAACGGTACAAGGGCTCTGGGAGCATGTTTTCCACTAGATCCTTATACAGTTTCTTCCTCCCAACATTAAGCAAATACTCTAGGGAAAATCGTGCATTCAGCAACCTGAACGAGAGAACAACCTCGCGCAGGTACCCGGTTACAGAACCATTAACTATTTCGCAAGACGACAATGATAAATTCCGGGAGTAGTCGCCGCAGCCTCATTTGCATGACAGTGCGGAGGAACGGGTGATTTTTATCACGTAAATACATAAATCGCGACACAACTTGTCTCAAAAACAAATGAACAAGACCAATCCCTCCTTTCTTAACAGGGCGGAACAAATTCATTCGGCTAGTCCGTTCCCAAGTGGATGCCCAAATAAAAACAGCAAAAACACGGGGAAGTTTTTGTGTGCTAATTCGTGATGCACATAACACATTCATCACGTACCAGATTTTTGAAATAAGGAAAATGTTGCAGACAGTGGCCCGTGAAAAAATAGACAATTGCCTGCCTTGCCACGCAGTAGACTTTTCTTTTGCACTTCGCGCCTGGTCAGACGAGTACGCTTCTGGGTCGCGATAAGATTTAAGTGGCACGCCTAGGTAACGCGTTGGAACTGTCGACCAACGTAGCCGAGAGAAATGCTCTGGAATGATATCCCAGTCGCCATGCTAAAACCCGTAACTCTTAACCCAGTTTATGTGGGCACCGGTGCAGTCACAGAAGTCACAAACGATATTAGTGGCTTGTTTGATGCTCTCCCTGTCTGAGCAGAATACGGCAACATCATCTGCGTAAGCCAAAACCTTGACATATGCTGACTCCAGCCTGAAGCCCGTAATAGCTTCCGTGTGGTCAATGGCCAAACAGAGCGGTTCGAGATGAAGTGAAAACAGCAAAGGTGACAAAGGGCATCCTTACCTTACTGAGGAGCGAACGTTCACGCTCTCCGTATGGTCCCCGTTGACTATAATACGCGTGGTGCAGTCCGTGTACGCCATTCTTACGCCTTCTAGTATCACATGGCCAACATTTGAGTGTTCTAGAATGCCGAATAAAACATCGTGCGAGACACGGTCAAAAGCTTTTGCCAGGTCGAGCTGCATCATTGCCACGCGCCCGCTTAAAACGTCACAACATTCAAGCACACTTCGTGTGTATGTTTGTCACTATGCTGCGGCCTTTAATATACCGCAGGTCTGATGTGGCCCAACCAGGTTTGTAATAACCCCCTGGAGTCTTCTGGCAAATACTTTCATAAATATTTCATATTCAACGTTGGTGAGGCTGATCGGACGATAAGAACCCACAGAGAGACGTTTTTCAGGGTCCTCACTTTTGGGTATCAGCACAACGTGTGATCTTCTGAAAGACAGCGGAACTCGCTTGCTGTCATAAGCTTCAGCGAAAACATTAAGCAACAAGGGAGCGACCCTACCTTTAAAAGCTTTGTAGAAGGCGGCCCTTAGGCCATCGTTCCCGGGCGCTTTGCCCAGCGTCAAGTCGCTGATTGCGTCCTCGACTTCTCGTAGAGAAATCTGCCCTTACAAACGTCGTCGTCCAGTTTCGGCATAAACAGTATAAAATTTCTGAGGAACGTGTAGCTGCTCCAGTTCGTCCGTTACTCCACCAACGAACTTTTCGTCCTCCAGAAGCTTCACATTAAACTTCCACAGGTTCCCATTTAAATGTGTTTTCGCCTGCGTTCTTCCAAAGGCGGCAATAACCAAACATTGGTCACTAGAGGAAATGGGTTTCACATTGTACGCGGTGCACAACGCAACTGGCTGAGACAGATTCGGTCCAGACTTGCATGGCTATCTCGCTGAAAATGGGTATAAATCGGGTGGGTACCATTGGGGAAAAGGTTGCCCACGTCATACAAAGCGTGATAATGTACTATCTCCGATAACAACTCGGCGCTCTTATTACGAATACGGCTCTTTTTAAATTGATATTCGGCTGCACAAACACAGTTGAAGTCGCCTAGGAGTATAACAGTACTTTTTCACAGTACGTTTCACAGTACGTTTGAAACCTCTCAAAAATAAGGTGCGGTTTCTTTCAACATTCGGTGCATAAGCGCCCACAACACGGTAACTCAACCCAGGAATACTGAAATCCACCACCAAAAGGTGGCCAGATTGGCCCGACTCAACGGTTTGTACGCAACTACCAAAGCCAGAAAAATGTACATCGAAACGTGGACGAAAAAAGGGACACCATTCGGTCAAACACTTGATTGATTTGTGGGGTTTAACGTCCCAAAACCAGCTCTGATTATGAGAGACGCCGTAGTGGAGGTCTCCGGAAATTTCGACCACCTGGGGTTCTTTAACGTGCACTGACATCGCACAGCACACGGGCCTCAACATTTCGCCTCCATCGAAATGCAGCCGCCGCGGCCGGGATTCGATCCCGCGACCTTCGGATCAGCAGCCGAGTGCCATAACCACTAGACCACCGTGGCGGGGCTCGGTCAGACACTTCCTGGCTCTGTATTTTTGTCTCCTGAACTGTGACCAAGTCCAAATCGTTTTCGAGCAGTAAGCGTCTGAATTGGTACTGTCGCCTTACATTTAGGGTTGCTATGCGCAAGGTCCCTTCAGTATTCAAAGCCATGTTAGCAAAGGAGGTTGCTCTTCCGAATGGTGTTCATTGCCAAGGGCATACCAGAAATAAAACGGTGTCGTATTGTTCTCACCAAATGACACCGCGAATCGAAACCCGGCTAATAGCCTAATAATATTCGCGTTCGTAAAGCACCACAAAGTGCAATCCAGCCCCACCCCTCCCCCCTTTACTCGAAAGCAGAAACATCTCTTACGGAGGCGGATTAACCGCCCGCCGTGGTTCGCCCGTCATATTAGGTCGCGGTCTATAAGGGGATCGCCTCACACCTGGCGTTTTCGTCGGTGGCTCGCCGCCTACACCATCGTTCCGCTGCGTCTCACTGTCCACTGTCCTCTCATGCGTACTCTTCCCAGCCATCCAGCTAACTCCACAGCGCGAAACATCCATTCACTTGTCCGCGGATTCGGTCACGCTCACCGGAGGCTGCATATCTCGTGGTGAATCCCGTCCAGCCGGTGCAGTGTCAACGCCTTTGGCGGGCTCGTGCTGGTCCTTGGAAGCTACGGCGACTTGCTGCTTGTCACGCTCGCCCTCCGTAAAAGAGGGCGACGTAGACGGCTGTGTTTCACGGGCGTTTGCCTGAGGCGTCGCCTCTTCTAAGTCAGCCTCGTCCATGAGCAGGTCGGCGGTGACCTCGCTGCCCCGGCCCCCCGGCTCTGTCACGCTGGCGTGACATGGTCATGGTAACCAGTGGTTCTACAGCAGCTCCATGATGGAACACATTCTCTTGTTTTCTCTACTTCAGTCAACCGAGCAATGCTTTCTCAAAAATACAATCTTGTTGGTCTCCTATCTGGGTCACAGTGGAATCCAGCCATTCCTGAGCGTCATATACTGTGCAGGCCAGTTAGCACGATCTTTGATTTCTGACTGAACCCGACGTGCCAGCACCTTCATCAATATTTTATAATCGCAATTAGTGAGCGCTGTGGGTCGGTAGGACGAGAGTTGCTTCAAATTTTCAGTCTCTGTGGTTTTCGATATCAGTATTAGGAAGTAATAGCTGAGAGGCTCAGCTGGCCAGCGGGCCCAGCGAACGAGTGGAGACGCAAACTGCGCATGCGCGGCACCCTGGGACACCCAGCGCATTTACGGAGCGAGCCGCAGGCCCCGCTCATTTCGTCTATTCAGCGGAGCGTATGCAGCGGGCCAGCGGGCGAGCGTTCTGCAAGATGGCAGCCCCCAACGCAAGCGGCGGCGGCATGTCATCATGCCATGTAGCAAAACAAAGATGTGTTTCACATAACACCTGCGATCTGATGAAAAATGCCTTTTCGGCAGCTAAAACCTCTGCTCGATCGACAGTAGCTCCAACATTGTTCGACAGGTGGCGCAGCAGTACGTTCCGCAGAAACAAGCGAAGAATCGCTCAGCTATTACTCTTCCTTTTGTTGTTCGCTCTGCTGTCCCCTCAGCCGCTATAGCTATTACTCGCTATTGTGTGTGACTGACCAAATGATGCGGACATTATTTTAATCTGGTATGGCTCCCTAAAAATTGCTGTTAACATGGGAGCTAAGTTACCTTTTAAAGCTTTGTACAAAACGGCACAAAGACAGTGGGCCTGGTGACTCACCAGGGTTCAGGTCTTCAATAGCCTTCATCACTTCTTCCTCTGTTATTGGCCTATCTAAAGAATCTCTCTTTTCGGTCGAGAGCTGCGGCAAGAATATCTGCCTGAAATCTTCCATATTCACGGACTTGTATACGAAAAGGCGTTGAAAATGCTGGAAGAATTGGCGGCCAATATGTTCATTATCTATCACGACCGTGCCTTCAATGCCTTCGTTTTCGATGGTCTCTACCTTATTGCGTTTGCTGTGCTTTTCTTCCAGTGTCATAGCTCTTTTCGTACGCATTTCACCATAGTCTTTCTGCTTGTCACCGATCCTGAACTGTGACGCACGGGACGCAATCGCCGGAAAAGATCTTAAGGACCGACGTATCACTCCCCCCCGAAATGATCCCTCGAAAGCTTGGTCAATTAGGTTTTGGTCCCCTTCAGCGCACTATCAAAACGCCAGGAGTTGTTCAAAGACCGAGTAAGAGCCCAAGGGGGATCAAATAAAACAAATATATTCTCATCGCAGGCAGCTACACAAAACGTGCACAAACTCGGCTCTTCACAATAAAAAGCAGATGGGTTACAACATAACACGATACCAACAAACGTACAAGCTCATGCACTGCAACAAAAAACAAAACACAAAGCAACAAAGTAGAAACGCAGTAATCGCATGCTGCCTCGAAGAACGCGTGATTTCTTATTCTCTGTGCCGAACAGCCTCGCCGTCGCTCTTGTTCGCAAAGCATTAGCAGAAACTTTTAGCTTAGCAGAAACATTAGCTTCAACGTGTAATTTAAAGGAGAAAGTTTTCGCTCCTGGACGCACAGGCATACTTTCTACGCGCTTTAGCACCTTGCGCCAAGTTCCACCAAGGTAGTCAGACCGGTATAAGGGAATCGGGAAAATAGCATCACATAAGTCTCCATACAATTTTTTACAGTTCACAGTGCATAAATATTTAACCGAAAATCGTGCTTGTAGGAAACGAATAGAATGGACGACCTCCTTAAAGTAACCCTGAACTCGACCTTCCATTCTAACAGAAGACACGACAAATTGGGGCAAAGCACTTGCCAAGTGCACTTGGCAAACCATACGAAGAAAGGGGTCTTGAACGCCTCGGAGATGCAAGAATTGGTTCACAAGCTGTCTCAGAAATAAGTGGGACAAACCTAGGCCACCCTCACTCACACACTGGAACAGATTTGTTCGGCTTGTCTTTTCCCAAGTTGACCCCATACCAACACAGCAAAAACAGGGTGAAGTTTCTGTACATTCGACCGCGAACGATGCAGTACCTGCAAGACAGTTTGGTAATAATAAAGAACAGGTTGCAAATGGCGGCGCGAGAAAAAATGGATAAATCTCTTCCCCGCCATCTTTCGGCCTTTTCTCGTATTCATTTCGTCTGCCTTCGCCAATAGGGATCAGTGTCGCTATAATTTTCCAACGTTACACCCAAGTATTTGACAGGTGTTCACATCCACTTAACATTCAAGAAGTAATTGGGAGCTATTTCCCAAATTCCGTGCAGGAACCAAGACTCCCCCCCATTAACTGCGCTTCCACTAACCTCACAGAACGTTTTGTTAAGTTTACAACTCCTGCAATGCTTTCCAAGACTCAACAAAAAATTGCTACATCATCTGCATAAGCTAGCAGGCGCACTTCACATTTATGAAGCGTGAAGCCCCTAATTTTGTTGCTGCTTATTACGCTTAGGCAAAAGCTTTCAATAAACAGGGAGAAAAAGAGGAGAAATCGGACATCCTTGGCCAACAGACCTCTGCAATTTCATGGACCCGTGCCATTAGCCCCGGGACGCGAAAGTCGCCTCAGGGAGGCTATGCTATTACTTCCCTTCACTGTTAATTTATATGAGAAAAAAAATAAGAAATAAAAAAAAAATGAACGAGCCTGCCAGGATTCGAACCTGGAATCTTCTGATCCGTAGTCAGACGCGTTATCCGTTGCGCCACAGGCCCGGCTTGTAGAAGTGGTCTCAGGGAGGCAACACCATTACTCTTCTGACTCCAAAGGATATATGATATAAAACCAAATTCCTTAAGCCCGCGCCAAGGAATTTATAATAAAACTTCTGCAGTGGCGGGTCCTTATATAAGGCTACGGAAGCGAGTGGAGCTAGCGATACCGGTCGTCCGCCATTTTGCGAGGAGAAAGAGGGAGCGCCGAGAGCGCGCTCCTGCGTAAACCACTATATCGCGTTACGGCCTAATTTAAAGGACTCACTTATTTCTGGTTTTCACAATGAACTTCGCTTACGATAACGGAAGGTTAAAGAAGCTCGTGAAGCCTGTCCAGCCTTCTGTTATTTGCTTATTGTTCAAGCAAGCAGCCTGCATGGCTTTCAATGTAACCTGCTCTGTCATCGCAACAGCACTCTTACATTACTACTACTTCTAGGTTTCTGGGAAAATTGCTGCATTCGCTTTTGATATCTGTGCGGAATTATCAAAGGTTATGCGACATCCACTCCGCTCATCCCTACAGAAAATCGCGCACGCGTCAAAGAAAAAAAAAGCTATTTTTTTTTCTAGAACACAATTTCCTGGGATTCTTCCTTCTTTCTTTCTTTCTTTTTTTTTTTTTTGGTCTCGCGTAGGGCTCTAGAAGGGCAAGAATACAGAGCTTGCTTCACATACAATTTCGCTGGTTTTTGAAAATTTTCATTCGCGTTAACAAAGGCCGAGCCCTATCCTTGACGTTCGCACTGTTCGTTTCATTAGCAATGTGGTAGATTCTGATTTTGACATACATTCGGGCAATTTGTAAGGCATCCTGGAAAAGGGCGCCTCTTCGAAGTTTCATCATGAAGAAAACTAACCGTTAATGGAGCCGCCATATGGAATAATCTTACACTATAGACCTAAAACAGGGTCAGCATTTCTCCTTTGCACTGAAAAGACATCTCTTTAATCAACATATGTAGCCCCTTAATATATATTTTCTGCTCAAAATAAAACAAAGAATTTCTTTCACGACCAGTAATCTTATTAAACTGACTGCTATTTGTAACATAGCAAACATGTTGCATATATTTGTGTACACACTTTCATTCTTATTTTGTTCTTGTGTGTCAACAATTTAAATGGTCATGAGCTGCACATACGTAATGCGCCACAATTAACTCTTCAAGGGTTCAAATGTTAGCAAAATATTTTGTTAATGTAACTATTATATTGATGTTTGACATTCTCACTGCATAATTTATCATTGAATGAATCCCAGCTGTAGCCTCCGGCCAGATGCACTTCCACAACTACATCTCTCGTTAGTCGTTTTATGTCAGTAAAATAAACCTATTTCAAGTCACTTCTACGTTAATTTCAATGTCCCAACAATTACAAGAAATTACACTTTGGAGGCAGTAATATGGACCAACAGGTAATTAACTAAAATAAGATTATCTTAAATAATTTGTTATCTATATGCGCCATGATCTTTCTTTTGGTATGAGTATCCATAATGTGTGTGTGTGTGTGTTTCCGGAAGATACGCGACAGAGGCAACCAAAGCCGCAGCGTACTCCTCTTGTGAAGTAAAACGAGCCGAAGGCGAAAAAGTTCAGTTCTGCGCAAGTCACGCAACTCCGTGCGTGCGTTATGACGCGAGCGCTGTGTTCCGCGCTAGTCCTGGCTTAGTGCTTTGTGCGAACTTACAGCCGCAGCCGGCACAAGCGGAATCCCGGTCAAGGTAACGCCAGCAAGCTGCGCTGGCAAATAAATCGGGAGGCCATTCGTGACATTGCAGGTGGCGCATATTGTACCGTCGAAACACGGTCACGGCGCGTCACTCTGTTGCAGCGCGTCCGCTGTTTGCCCCAGCGGGTGGGGGAGCCGACCGGTGCGTCGCGCTACGACGACTCTGCTGCTGCTGCTGCTCGCGCGCCCAGCGAGCAGCAGCGGTGGACCGGCGCAAGGACGTCCGATGCGGCCCGCCGGGGAGTGGCTGCAGGTACGGGGCAGGAAGGGTTGGGACCAGGTGGGCACCCCCGCAGTGCCCGTAAATTGCCGACTGGGACAAAGTAGCGAGCGGCACCGTTTACGAGCGCGCCTCCCACGGCCGCCGCGGGGCCGGTTTGAGTTACGGCGCTGACAGGGCGGCCCTAATTTAGACGTCGCGCGAGGGGCAGCTGCTTCTGCTCGGCAGCCACAGGTCGGCAGAGCATCGAACGGCTTCGACCGGTCCGCGCGCATTAGGTTAATTGGCGGCCGCCACTGGGACCTGATTGAAAACCGCGCGCCGGCACGGCGGGGCGCTGGCGTGACGGCCGGAGGCGCGCCGGACCGCGCGCCTTTTGTCCGTCCGGAAATTGAAATTCGATCTGGGCGCCGACAATGGCCAACGGAATCAATTGATTTTGCCATAAGGAGCCGCGCGAGCGCGTCTTATCGGCGCTTTCCCTTACCCGCTCCGAGCGAGCGGAGGGTGTATACCTGCAATTGGTGTTCGTTAGGCCGAGAAGGAGCGCGCTATCGGCGCGCCTGATAGATGGGTCCGCGCGCACTTCACGGGGGACGCGTCTTGGAGCGCGCGCCAGAAGGTTTCAATTTTCTCTGCCATTACACGGACGCCTATTTTCTTGGCGGCCGCACAAAAGGGCCGTCCAATCTGGGCCGCCCATCTCTCGGGCGCGATATAGCTGCCGACGGTGGCGACTGAAAAACGGCGCGCACCTTGGGCCCGGATTGGCTCTCGGGCCGCGCCGGGGGCCGGGAGATGGAATTGAACCGATACGGACGCCACGCGCACTCGGTGCCGCACAAAAGGCGATGCCCCCCTCCCCCCCACCGCGTTGACGCTCCCGAGGCTCGATTAACGGGCCTCGCGCAGGTCGATCAGGGGACTATACGATCGCCCCCGTTTTCTATCTCGCACCTCACTATATACGCACGCACGATAAACGCGCTGGTGGCCGAGCCCGGCAGCGCACACTGGGCGCCACACAATGCAGCTCGTATTGCTCCACGCGCTGTTGAAATCTGGCAGCCTCTTTTTTTACACATATCCTTGCGCGCTATTCGCTCGCACGGCTCGGATTGTTGTGCGTAGTGGGACGCAGTTCCATGCGCGATGCGCAGTTCCCTGCTTCGATGACGCGAGAGGCACGATCTACTCAAATTTGCGATGAATGCATATAGCCGTGGCTCGAAACAGACACGGAGATGACGTCCTTACGGAACTTCACGTGTGTCTGTCGTTCAGGCAGAAAACAACCAGGACAGAAATCAGGAAATGACACGATGAAAAGGGAGGAAAGAAAGCGAAAGGAAGGGAGGGCATCTTCACGAATACGCCAACCTCATCTAAATTTGAAACGCCGAGAAAGAGCGTCTTCTCACTGACGCGTGTTGAGTTCTGTTGTTGCGATGCGGCGGCTTCAGTGTTTCACGTGTGAGATCTGAAAGGTGGCTAATTTTGTTAAGGCTCGTGTCATGCCACGAGATATGAAAAAAAGATTTATTATTATTATTATTATTATTATTATTATTATTATTATTATTATTATTATTATTATTATTATTATTGAGTGCATTGTAACTGTTAGAGCGTTATTGTGCTGAACACTGCTGTTGCTGGGCGTAGGATCTCGTGCATCGGCGTTCCGAGGGGAAAGAAAATCGGTCCACTCCCCTAAATGTGTTTAGAGGCGATATATATAACGAACGAATGGAATGGGTAAAGGGCTCGTTTATTTGTAAGAAACAAGCTAATGAAACCAGCAGACAATGAAGCCAAGGAAATCATAGGGGTAATTAATGTACTTTTTAACTGCAGTATAGTACTAATGGAATAAATGGAAAGGAATTAAAGTAGGCGAAAAAACACATCTGCCTTCGGTAGATGTGTTTTACACATAACTTAAAGACCTACACATAACGCGTACGATCCTCTGTCTGCTGAGCTTACGAAGGCGATCGTTCTCCTGTTCACGTGATTGTACATTTACGTGCGCATGATACTGGGAGTGTCCGACAGCGTCACTCGTAGCCAAGGCGGCAAGCGTGGAACAGTCTTTTTGCCAGAAGGCAAAATGCGATCTAAGACTAGATGGCTGCTGTCCAATAAATCATCGCATGCTACCTAAATGCATCAAGTCCGTGAGAACGAGGCCCAAGCTATGAAATAAAGAACAAAGGGTATATATATATATATATATATATATATATATATATATATATATATATATATATATATATATATATATATATATGTGTGTGTGTGTGTGTGTGTGTGTGTGTGTGTGTGTGTGTGTGTGTGTGTGTGTGTGTGTGTGTGTGTGTGTGTGGAAACTAATTGCGCATAAATGGTAACGCACAACATGTCTTCGGTTCCGCTAGTTCATATATGCTTATATTTATCCGAAGGAAACAAATGTGCGAAGGTGGTCATGCCATCGTCAGAGCACCGGTGTATACTCTAATCAAGGCAGGACCATCTGACAATATTTTGGTATAGCTGTGTTTCAGCTAAATATTGTGCCGCATCCGTCGAACTTCATTGCTAAATATGTTTACCTTTGCAGCTTTTTATGTGTGCATTGTTATGTATTTAGCTTTGCACGGCGGATCCTATAACTTGGCAGATGGGTTCTGCCGGATTTCACAGTGCCGTACACATTGTATGGTGCTCATTTCTCACCCCTTGCCTTTGTTTCGGAGTAACTGGACAGAGGCGAGCTTTCCCGGACGGTATTATATTTCCTATCATTAAACTTCATCATGTCACTTTCCCTTCATAAAAAAAAAAAATTGGCCGCGTATCTGCGTGCTTCGCTGCAAATGTCGTCGACAGACGGTAGCCTTCTGCTGGCAGTACTATACACTGCGTGAGATATGGACGCCGTCTGGCAGCGCCGTCGGGAAACATGAGCGTCGGGAAACATGTGCATGAATCCCTGGGCAACTGCCAGGTGGCAGCACCAAATCGTCGGCAGAGGCCTTTTTCGTGCATAGCGTCGCATTTTTAGCGCAGCCTAAGAAACACTATAGGGTCTTTAGAATTACGTATCTGTGCATTTTCTAGTAAGGGAACACACCACCTAACACTTACATATTGATGTTGCGCCTCAGATATGCGTAATATTTGCTTTTGATCTACAATGTTCACAAGTATTAAAACACGTTCCTTGCTCTTGTCCCTGTACCCTCCCTTGTGAATGTCTTTCTTCGCGCAACCTTTTCGTTTCACAAGTATGAACGCAGCTACCAGTTCAAGATGGCTGGCCGTTATAAGCAAGTGCTTAAACTTTGGCCGGGTGGCTGAATCGTGTGACAGACAGACAGACCAAAATTTCTGCGTTCAAGTATCCCAAGAAAGGCTATCGTCTTCAAAAATAAAGAGTAGCGTTGAGCTCAATGCTACTCAGTGGAATACTTAAGCCCAACGCTGCTCAGTAACGCTCGCTCACCGAGATAGTTGCCGCGGCGTCGTTGTATTGGCTGCAATTTCGGATTTCATTTCTTTCGCGTGCCACGCTTTCTCACGAAAAATAAGGCCGGACAATCGGTGTCACATTGCACCTATCAGATTTAGCTAGCACAACAAACGTATATAATCTCTCAACATGGGCACGCAACGAGCCGTCCAGATTCCAGTGATCAGGCGTTTCGAATGATCTTATAGATATGGTTGATGTATGCATTGCTGAAGCAGCACTCGCCTCGCCATAATGGCAACAGTGTTTTAGAAGCGCCGACTTATCGTCGCGGTCGGCACCCAGAAAATTTAGACTGTCAGAACTTGATCAGCTAACGTCATCATCTCATGCCGTCACCGTACTCCCGAAGTAACTCGTAAAGTTCTTTCCGACAAAAATACCCACGAGCCGACCACGACGATACGGCATTACCGTACTTACCGTACGGTAAGCCGGAGCTGCTAAAACTCTGTAATAAGGCATTCGACTGAAAGCAGTAGCAGCCAGGCGCGTAACCCCGACAATTTCTTCACGCGAATGAGCGATACATGCAATGATACGAACTTTGTCTTATTATAAGAGTCCATCTATAGTCACTTGCACAGACACATACAAAAATAAAAGTGTATCGGGGAGAACGCCACTACGCTGGTTATCATTCCTTTGAAGTTTGTTCACATCCTGCGCGACATGCTGCTTGGATCATTTATTTATCATACTCTGCGCCTCGTCGCCTTCAGTAATGCGTTTCGTGATCGCGCGCGGCCGCTGTGACTGCAGGGGCTCTCGGCGCGACAGATGAGAATCACAAAGAGAGAGAGAGGGTGAGAGGGGAATAAAAAGAAAAGCAACGAGCGAAGCATCAGAGGCGCTGGAAGCAAAGTGAGAAAGATCGCGTCACGTATATAATTTTTTTTTTTGCTTTCTTATTGGGCCGCTCCTTGTCAGCGCCACGGGCGATGCGGTGCGGACACAGCAATGCACTCGAGCAAGTTTTTCCGAAACGCCGTTCCTCCCCCCTTGGCGAGCGCAGGTCGTTAGCAGCTCGACGGCTGCGGGATACGGAGGAAAGCGGCTTTTCCCGCAGCGCGCCGGAGCCGCGAGGAGAAGGAGCGCGGCGCACTTTGCCAATTAGCGGCGAGCGCGGTGCTGCGCTCGGCCGAGCCCCAGGCTCATTTATCGCTCACGGGGCGAATTGGCGGCGGCGGAACCCGAGCTCTTCCCCGCCGAAGGTTGGGGGGAGAAAACCCCGGGCGCAAAGGAGACGATAAAGGAGTCGTCAGACGACGGCTTCGAGGGGGCGCTCTCAGATAAGACGTCGCGCGCGCCCATTATACAATTCATCTGGCCAGAGATAAGCGTTTACACAGCAATTTCCCCCGTCTAATGGAGTTTTATGAGCTGATGACTGGGCCGCGCGATCCTTCGGGGGCCGGCCACGATAACCCTCCCCGACCGGAACACACCGGCAAGAGGAGGGAGGGGGGGAGGCTCGCCATCTTGGGACGACGCCTGATCGACGCGTCCAGGAAATAGCGTCCGCGCTTTATCGGCCCCCGCTGCTGACTCGGCGTTGGGACGTGATCTCATCGGCCACCGCTGCTACGCAGCTGACTGCACCGCGCCGTCTCTCCACTGACGAGCTCGTGTACGCGCTACCGGAGCCGAACAATACGCCCACCTTGGTCGGAGAAGTCGGCGCATTCCGGCCAAGCGAGGGCCTGGAGACCCGCTATACTTTTCTGTTCGCTCTTCAAGGGTACCACGCCTCATACTCCTCGCATCCTCCTCGTCTAAAACGTATATCTTCTCCTCATCTTTGGAAGTATGCGACAGACGTAACGTTTGTCGCACCAGTCGCAGAAATTGCCCTGAAAATAAGCTTCCTCTCTGCTTCTCTCTCTCTCTATCCAACTCGATGAGCATCATGGATACTGTCTGTCGACCGCTATGTCCTCATATAGAATAGCGTCTTTAAAATGCCTGCTGGAGATGACACTTGCAAGTAATGTGCCCTGCTTACAATTACGAGCGCACGTGTGTCTCAATGGCGTAAGCAGGCGTGAGGTTCTCCTAGGACAAAACTTTCTTACACGATTGAAACTGAAGCATCAGGAACAAATAGCTACTCCCCCTGATAATTAGACAAAATGAGATGCATGTTCGGCAGGGTTCACTCTGTGTACTCCAAATCAGTCTTGTATGCTTAGCGCCCTATCGAAGAAAGCCCGACAGCTGATAGATGGCGTAAACACTATAGTGTTGCCTTTCGGAACGATTTTACCGTTTCTCTACCGCCACAACACTGCCGCTGTACATGCATTTGTTGGCTTGAGAGGCGAATGCCAAATTTATCCAAAATCGACAATAACAGGGCTAACGTGATACTTGTGTTGCGTTAAAACTTGCTAAGTTGTCAGACATTGCGTTATGCACGCCCGGATTATAACTGAGCTCGGTAAACATTCTGGAAACCTACCTACTTTTGCTGGCTTTTACCGCATGCGAAGGCACGTTTTCACCACATCAATGCGTTCCTTAACTGTATTTTAATTGCATGGTATTATTCAACCATTATTTATTTATTTATTTATTTATTTATTTATTTATTTATTTATTTATTTATTACCCTCCTAAGGAAGGTACAGGAGACTTGACTCTCCTTCGTACCTGTAGCCCCCTCTAGAACTGTCCTTGCACACTGTTGTGTTGCGGCGGATCAAGTCCCCTATGCTTTCCTTGTCCTCTTTGTCTGTTAGATTCGTGAGGTTGTGTCGCACAATGAAAACGAGTCCTTACCTTTTCCCCTTTCGTTGCTTCATAGCGTGGGCTGACTTGGTGTCTTCAGGTAGCGTGCGAGGGTTTATTCCTCAGCTGCTATCTCGTAATAAGTGACGCACTACGTGACGCATAACGGCAAGAAATAGTGTTATACACTCGCCGCCATGGCCCAAATACTCCCAGGACTGAAGATGAACAGAAATGCCCAATGAAGTGGGCGTTGGAACATCCGCCCCCGTAGTTCTGGTTTTAACGCGATAGTGTTAAAAGACCTCCTGACGCTGCGGTGTTTGCGTCGACGTCCACGGCCGAAGTAATCATCTCGAAGCTATCGCCGTGCCTCCCGAAAAACCTGACTATACTCAAGCTCTATACTCAAGGTGCGTTAGTGAGCGAAATTGAATTTTCGATGTAAAATCCGTCAGAAAAATTGTAAACGCCGACTTAACACCTGCACACATTATAGCTCGGACTGTAACCTTAATGAACGAAGAAACATAATTCTGTCGCGAGGAGGCGACGCGAACGGGGCACAATGACACTACAGCGTCCACTCTCAAAGGCGAAGCATAAAGGGACCCTGCAACACTTTTTGAATGCAGCAAGAAAATTCGATCAATCGGACTCCTGTCAGCCAAATATTATTGCACTACATGCATCCGAGAATTAACCGTTTGGTTGCGAAGTACATTTGGAAAGCGGCCATTCTTTTTTTTACAGAAAACACATAGTATCTTGTATCGATTACGAAATAATCAGGAGAACTGCCATTGGCGGAATCCCATGCGAGTTGCCACGGTTGCCGTGGGGTGGTGCCGCGTCCCCACAGGCCCCACGCCTGTCGTCAGTGCGGAAGCGTGAATACGCTCAAAGAAAAAAGAGAAGGTTCAAGGTCATGGCGTGCGTTGTAGCCTGACTGCATCCCCTTGTTCACTACCCCCCCCCCCTCCTCCACCCTATCCCCATCCCCTCCCTTTATGTAGCTTCCAGCGCACTCGTCGCGACGAAGGGAGAGTGAACGCGCTCGGATGGTAGAATTCCCCTCAAACTTGATGATGTAACTCCGCTATTAGCTAACAGATTTGAAACATTTTTGCGGGAGGCAATTTGTGAGCCAATAAGCTCTCTAAATGGCGCCTGAGGATTACTTAGACAAGTGTTGCAGGGTTCTAGGCGCCCTCCGAGGTTTTGTTAATTCGAACTTATTATATACCTCGTCTGTCGAAAAACTCGTCGTCAACCGTCTGCCGTCCGGCGTTCCGTCGCTAATACGAATGGCGCCAAATGTCATGTGACTAAGTGGGGACGTCATCAGTGACATCAGTGATAAGACATATAAGGGCCCGCTTAGAATGTGGCGATTTTACGACCAGTACTGGAGTTCTTGCACAAACTGAGTATGCCATCTCTCGACTTCATTTATTATTATTATTATTATTATTATTATTGTTGTTGTTGTTGTTGTTGTTGTTGTTGTTGTTGTTTTTTGTTGTTGTTGTTGTTGTTGTTTATATAGTAGTGATGTAGCACGGGTGGGATATCTTAAACTTTCTGCACCTCAGGCGGCTTCGGTCGGCCCACATTTTTTTTTTTTTTCCTATACCAAAGAGTAAAATACAGCTCAGCTCAATAGTGCAGGCATATTCAGTACAAAAGGGCGGATCCTCGTGTGTAAGTGTGTCATTCACTCAGACCGACTGATAAAGAAATTCGACATGTGAGCGGTACGAACGCTTCATCGGGTGTCATATGTTCGCGCTCTGTGGTTATCGACACATTGTACGGCGGTGGACAGAAAAAGAAAGGAAGGCCATTGTGCGCCCTTTTTTAAAAGTATATATGTTCCTTCAATAAAATCTAATTGTTAGTTTATGCATTGTTTGTACGGTCGTCTTGAACTTCAAATAATTTAGTTGCACATGTATGCGGCGTGTTTTACGGCACTAACTAATTGCAAAAGAAAAATCATTTATTTATTTATTTATTTATTTATTTATTTATTTATTTATTTATTTATTTATTTATTTATTTGGCATGTAAATGTGTGCGCACAAGGACACGAGGAAAATAGAGCAGGCTGACAACTGCCACCGCGAGGGGCACAACGACTGCCTACTCAAGCCCTGTCTTTTAACGCAGGTATGAAATAACGGCGCCGGGTTCACGCAAAATTTTATCCACACTAACATTTTCTGAAAGCCACCGTTTATATGGAAGCAGTTCATTCGTACAAAAAGCTCTTGGCGAAAGCGTGATTTATGTTTTACCAAGTAGTGGGTTTAAACGAACAGTTGGACAAGTTTATAGTGGGGTCGTTATTTCATCCCGTCAGCGCACGAAACAAGCGTCGTCTTGTCGTTTCAACCAGCTCGCTAACATATAGCAAAAACAACTTCATTATGTCCGAGAGCTTTAGTGTAAAGTACACAAGGGTGGAGTAAATTACTAAGTAACAATTGACACGGTTGCATTTCCTTCTCGGGATTAATTTAGATCTGATTAACGCTCTCTGCACCACATTCACGTTGACAAATCAAACGTGAGCAAATGATGTTTTATTCCTGTTCTCTTGGCAGCGGCGCGTTAGTCAATGAAGTTACACAACTGTGTACGACCACAGCGCACGAACGGTACATGTGTTTCAGTTCGTTTGCGCAATGTTGTCGTTTGTTTCCTTTAAGGAGTCGCCACGGGCCCCGTTTTTATGGTGTCTCGTGGCAGGGCGTCTTTCGATGAAAACTTTAAAGGAAAACGAAGCTACACGTTTTATTTAAGGGGGCTTTGATGGCACGCGTCTGATAAAAACGCAGTAAAACGGCCGTAAAAATCAGCGGCGGTGTCAAGTTCGTTCAGCACCGCCCAGCGCTGAACGGTAGCAGGCCGCTTTCTTTTGTGCAGTGTTGTACACGTTCCTCCAAAACAGGAACGAAAACTCGTTCCTCGTTCCTTCCCAATGTTGTAACGAGTTCCCGTTACAAGTTCCTTTACTCAGAAAGGAACGCGTTCCAGTTACATTTCAAAAATTGGAACGTGTCGTTACATTAACGTTACATTTGATTTCTAAAATTGAAAAGTAATCCTGAGGCAAATTAAAGTGAACATATTAAATCACGCATCGACCTATGCGTATTTTCAGAATTTCAACGTCACCGGCGGCATATTATCTGGAGACAAAGAAATATCCAAAGAAACGAGGCATATATTTTCAAGGAGCACCGAACATACGACGGACAACTCCACTGCAACTTTGGCGCTAGTCTATTACATGTGCGACACAGATGGCACTTTCTACTTCAGTCTTCAGATGCATAGCCAGGATACTGCACCTCCAATATTCAAAAACGTAGTTACTCACATGCACCAATGCTTGTAACAGCGGTGCATCTGATACTGAAAGCTAGTAATAGACCTTTTTATTTGGGATAGCATATAAAGGTTTGTGCCTGACCCATGGCATTGAGCGCAAATACTCGAACAAGATACCCCGATGTCGTCAGCATTCCCGGTCATAAACGATTTTGCTCAAAATTGGTAGCCCTTGTAGCATTTCAATAAACTAATCGGCAGTTCCAGATATCTTGCTTATGCTTAGTTCTTATCGTTTTAAAGTATTTGCGATACACTGTACTTTTGTTGTTAATTATACCTGCGTTGAATGTATGCTCGTGTGAGGAATGTTAATATTTCTGTCTTGTGCGTTTACCACCAAATTAAATAACGCGGGACTGTCTTTTTTTTATTTCCTTCGTGGCATTAGTAATAAGCATTATTTGCATGTTCAGTTCGTAGGCACCGACATTAAGGCAAGGGTGAAATGCTGTTGTGGCGCAGGAAATAAATACGAAAATAAATAGCCTTGCATGCATAATTTGACGGGACGTCAACCGAAAACGACCCACACCACCCAAGCATAATTGACAGGGCATTGGTGTACAGCAAATGAGGCTGTGCGGTAAAGTGGACGGGGTGCTGTGCGTTAAAATGTTTGGTTATTTCTGTGTAGGTAACCCTTTGGTACCGTAGTATTGATAGCAATTAAACCATAGTTTTTATTATAAACAAACTGGGCATCATCCACCATAATTAACCAGGCCCGGGATAGCACGATGTTATCTTCGCTCAATATTACAAACACGCACGCACGCACGTAAGCATGTTCAGCACACGTTCGCGTTAGCACGTGCATATATCCTTTCGAAAAGTCTTTCGTCTCTGCTTTTTGCCCAGGCCGTAGGGCTGCTGACGCTAAATTAATGTGCGGCCCGTTCATTCCAGCTAAAATAACTTGAAGAGATTGACGCACAGAGTGTCTTACAAGTATGGACAGTCATGGCCGCAACCGCCTTCTCAGAACCAATGCGGGGAGAGGCGATATAGTAAAGCACTCGTTGACAATGTTTTAGCT
The DNA here is from genome assembly GCA_013339685.2 of Hyalomma asiaticum. Taxonomy (NCBI): domain Eukaryota; kingdom Metazoa; phylum Arthropoda; class Arachnida; order Ixodida; family Ixodidae; genus Hyalomma; species Hyalomma asiaticum. The sequence goes on from CM023481.1 coordinate 334,083,327, forward strand.
CGGAGGGAGTCCTGGCGGCGCGATCATAAGGGAAGGGACGAAAGTAACTTTGCTGTTGCACGCAGTTCATCCCGCATTCCCATGCAGCTGGCTGACAGCCGGAAACTAATTTGTCCAGCGGCCATAGTAAGCGGTCACCGCGAAGGAGTAGCGCGATACCCTAACGTCGTGCGGCCGTAGGAAGGGGAAGCGTCACCCTCGTCGAATCATCGAAACCGCAATAGAATGGCGTTTTCGTGCGTGATTTTCTATGAGGAAGCGATAGTGGCGGCAGGAAAAGGGGGACTTCAGGGAGGGCTTGTTGTAGCCCAACCTATCCGCCCTGCATGATGTGCTGTGTACGTGCGATCATCGTGGAGTGGAACGTGCATAGAAGGAACGCCGTTCCCCTTGCCGTTCCTTCATAAATGTAACGCGTTCCCGTTACAGTTCCATCAATCCTAAATGGAACGATGGCGTTCCTTCGTTCCTCCCAAAAGGAACTCGTTCCAGGAACGTCGTTCCTTGGAACGACGTTCCGTACAACACTGCTTTTGTGTCACTTTTCGAACGACGTTTTGCGCCTTCGCCTGGAAGTTTTCCGCATGAACTGCACCTCTATTATCAAGCCTATTCTATACTGCTTTTATTTTATTTTTATTTATTATTTTTCTTTGTTCAGCTTACGCGCTCTGCGAGCAGCTTACCGTTCACTGCTGTTAGATTATTTACTTGTGGGAAAATTTATCCACTGGCCTGTTTAATCCGCCTTACTTTTCAGCAACATATGTGTGCATTCAACACGGTTGAAAGATGGACACGTCGAGGTGGATCACCGGCTGCGCTGTTCTGCTGCGTGTTGGGCACGGGTCACGAGTTACAGTCCCAGGCCGGCATGGCGGCTGCAATGTGATGGGAAGAATAAAACCTTCACCGGAAAGAGGAAAAGCCAACGCCGCCCACCTCCTTGCAGTTGTATGCGCGTTATGTAATTCTACAAATATGATCGAAATCAGGCAGGAATTACAGCCTATAGGCCGCCTCGCTGATGTCATGTGAGGCGCGAGAGCGCATTGGAACCTAAGAGTAACATTTCATCGTTGGAGCTGAACAGCCAGCCCGCAACTCCATTAATCAGTTTGTGTTAGGTCCAGGCGTTTTCAGTTTTCGTTTCATTATTTGTGGCCTACGCATTCTGGCGTGCCAGTTGATGGCCGGTACTCAGGTGAGAGCTTTCCTTACAGATTTTCTCTCCGTTTTCTTTTGTTGTGTTTGCTATTTAACGCCATTTGTCTGTCTGTCTGTCTGTCTGTCTGTCTGTCTGTCTGTCTGTCGTTTGTTTGTTTTGATTGGTTCTACATGGAGCAGTGACAGCATCAGCGTTGCAGATTCAGGTTTCAAACACAGATTTGTCTGGGTTGTCAGCGCGAGCTGTTTTAATGATTACGTCATCATTTCATATGAATGGAAGTATAAGGTTTGCTTGGCAAATTTACTTCAAAGCGACGACCAGTGCCTGGTCGGATGCATCACATACGATGGAGCGACAAAAAACTAAAGCCAGTTCCCCATCTCATGAAAGCTGAGTAACCGCCTGCGCTGGGGCAAGGGTATCATGTTCGGTATCACTGTCGTATAACACTGTCATTATCGCTATCATGTGGCAGTGAGCTGAGGGCAAGGATGCAAATATTTGGTCGAGGTCAAGCGCGGATCCGCTCATGATATCACTATCATGCTATCATTATTACGATTCACTATTATGAAGTACAGGTGGGTTGACGGCAATCATGTGGGAGCGCGAGCGTAGGTCCGCTTTTTCCTTCTTCGCAACCCGAGACTTCTCATTCATCGATTTCTACGGTTTCACGTCTGAAAACCACGACATGATTATAAGAGAAGCCGTAGTGGAGGGACCCAGAAATTTCGACCACCTGGTCCTGGGGTTCCTTAACGTGCACTGACATCGCACAGTACACGGTCCTCAACATTTCGCCGCGGCCGGGATTTGATCCCGCGACCCTCGGATCAGCAGCCGAGTACCATATATCCACACCACCGTGGCGGGGCCTGTGCGTGTGTGTTTGTCTGTTTCTCTTTCTCTCCCCTGCCTCGCTCTCAGTGTCTTTCTCTCGCCCATAGCAAATTGTGTTGCAATCGTCCGTACAACGCAACCATATATGGTTCCCATAAATGCATGTACTGCAAACGTGGCATGTATAGCCTGGTGGTTATGGCGCTCGCGTTCGAACCATGGGTTCCCGTGTACGAATCCCCACCTCGCCAAGGAAGTTTCTTTTGTTATAGTTATTTCTTTATGCTGGAAACTTTTCCTCGCGTATCGTTGCATCACATGACCTTCTCTCTCCACTTGGCTGCACTGAGTTTTCAATCTGCGCTTGGTATGGCTGGAACGCAAGCTTTGACAGTTGCGCTGTTAAATATATAACTTAGCGATTGCTTCGACTCTGGAGTCACTATGACAGCACCATTCTCGCACTGTGAAGGCAACCATATTAAGTAGTCTGCTCTTTTATCAACGAACTGCGCTTATTCACTACGGGAATAAAGACAAGGAACAAGTAAGAGCAGTATAGCTAGGCGAATCAGAACTATCATATATAAAGATACATTAAAATGAGAATATAAATAAACGCATTTATGATATTCAACATTAAAACACTAACTACTAACGATACGGTAATACAGAAATAAAACAGCGGACTGGGCGAATTAGTCTTCACTTCTCCGCGGTCTACGCAACCACGTCACCATAACGTATTTATTCCATAATAATAAAAAAAAACGTGCGCTGACTGACTTTAGCAGTTTTGTTTCCTCTGTATAAGTATAGATTACATATTCATACAATATTGATCCCTAGTCCCTCTTTTCCATTGCGAGAAAACGTCCACGTACGTTCCCCGTGGGGACTTCGGCATGTGTAGCATTTTCTAGATGAACTTTTGTTTTTACATGTGCCTACGTCATTTTTTAGGTTAATCGCGTAAATTACATTAGGTACGAGAAGGCTGCTATGTTAAAGGTTTTTTTTTTTTACTTTTCCTGCTTGTAAAGTAATTCTGAGGGCCCTGCCTATAGTAATAAATGAAATCTTTCAGAAAGAAATCTGCTGCGTTTGATGCGACGATCGAAGTAACGCATGTTTCTCCTTCGAGGTTCGATCTGGTTTTTTTTTGGTTTTTTTTTTCTCACTGTGCATTCTTCTGCAAAGAACGCTTCTCGTCGGGAGGAGCTGACGTTCGTGTATACGGGAGAAAGCGCAGCAAAGGGGATTGATAGCGGTGCGATGATTTATATGCTCGTTTATGAAGTTCTTTTTTTTTTCGAATTCGCCCAATTTTGAAGCCATAAACAGATCTTTGCGCTTCAGACCAATAGTTGGCGATGTTCCTGTGGTGTACTCATTGATTGATTGATTGATTGATTGATTGATTGATTGATTGATTGATTGATTGATTGATTGATTGATTGTAATTATGCATGCGGCGCTTGTGATCTGTGAAGTGCGCGTGCGGAGAATGCGCAGTTTGAAAAGTGCGCCATGCCAAAGAAAGAACGGAGACGACGACGAAGAGGAAGAAACAGACTAGGTCGTCACGTGGAAGGAAACCAGTTGGGAAAACCCACGGAGTTCCAACACTACCGATTGGGCTTAACCACGAGGTTCTGGGGAAACCAATAAGAAATTCCCACGCCATTGGAGAAGAAACAAAAAGTAGCGAAGCACACTGGTCGGGGGAGAGAGATCGGCAGAAGATCCTGGACGAGACCGGCCACGCGCGAGGTTGCATCGATGGCCGTCGAGTTCCGGACCTGATCCTGCAGTCCTCCCGTGGTCCGTGACCACCAGCCAGGGGTCCTCCGACCTCGAACGTGAGTGAGCGGTCTCCTTGAAGAGTCCCGGTGCCCGCGGGCAGAACACGAGCCGTGGGGTTCGGGTTCGAGCTCGTAGGCGGCTGTCCGGCCGGGATGTGCTGTCCTCAGCAAGACGACCTCGTAGCAACACGATGTCCTTCTCTGTGCCACCTCAACGCAGCCACGGTAGGCTGACCAGTGCAAGCGCATTCCCGCAACCAACTGCTCGCCTGGAGCAGCGTTCTGAAAAGCCCTGCCATCGCCCTTCTTCTCTTCCCCCGCCGCCTTTGGTTAGACAGCGTCTCTTCGTCACCTCGCCCCTCGAATGGGACAGTTATAGTTTTACAGAAATTTGTTTCGTAACTGTGGCTTCGTGCCCGCGTCTAGTGCAAGGTTTTGTCTGTCCTTTGAGTGTTAGTTGTTGGTCTGGTGTGTGTGCGTGTCGGTCGTCCTGTGGAGTAAAATGTCGTTCGTTCTACGAAACGGCCTCGTCCTTCCTTTGGTGCGTTGAGGCAGCGTCTGAAACGCCCAAGGGAATCAAAAGAACCTGTTGCGTTGATTATTCGTACCATCACAGCACTACACACACCTCCTCATTGTTGTATTTACGGAATTACCATGATGATGTCATCCTATTTAACTATACGGCTTCGTACCACTTAATTCTGGCATGACGTATATGTACAGGCATTAGCGTTAAGTATTTAAGGAATTGGCCCTTCCGGCTCTCCAGACGGCAGTGCGGTGTCCCTTCTTCCCCATATTTACGTGAATACCGGTGTTGTTAGCACAAGGTGAGATGCTCAGACAGGTATAATATTGGTGGCCTAAATTTGATGCCAAAAAAAAAAAAAAAAAGAAAAGGGTACGACGGAGACGAACGAAGAGAAGTGGTCCGGTGGTGAAGTTCGTCACGACCCCGTCGACTGTCTATAAGCTCGAGGCAGACTGAGAGTGAGAACCAACACAATACACAGTTGCGTAGCACACCGGATGGCGTCGCGCCGTCTTCCCTGCAACATCGCGCGAGGGAGGAGGGCAAAGCGGCGAAAGGGGGGGGACCCCGCGCTCAGCAACGACTGCGGAGGCGCCGCCGCCAAACAAGGTGTCTCATTGACCCCGCCGTGTTCATCGGGCGCCGATTTATGGCGTCGCGAAGGGGGCTTTTCCTCCGTACTCGGCTCGCTCGACTCGGCGCCGTCGCGAGCTTCGAAACGGCCAGCCCTTGTACACGTCTCACGCTGTAGCACGGCCTGTACAGCATATAACGTGTGCCCGAGCCGGCAAAAGAGAATACAAGGCGCAATATAAAGACTACGGCGCGCCGCCCGCCCAGCGGCCGGACGTTGTGCAACCGCGGCTTCCCTGAGCTATACGTTCTCCTTTTCGAGCATTTCTTTTCTGTTCATAGGAGAGCGTTCGTCTTTTATTATTTTTTTGAATATCGCTCGCTTCTTTTCGATGTCCGCACTTTGGCCTCCTCTTCGGGAAACTAATTGGGAAGACTTCGCGCGCCGCCTCAACGAGCAGCTCTGGAAGCGTGGCGCCGCTTGGGATTTTGGAATGCCCCTGCCTGAGATTTATACTGCTCGCTAAAGAGCGCGCGACGAGGGTGCGGTGCTCGGCTTTCCTTGCGCTATTCGTACAATCCGCCACGTTTGTATGCGCCGTCGCGCTCCGGAAAAAAAAAGAGTTGAAACATTTAACGTCCGCCCTGAGGAAAGCGGGTTTGTTGACGTTGGCGCAGTTTGCGTCGGCACTCGCACAAGGCATTGCGTTGTTGCGGATTATCCAGCCGCAGAAGCCACTGTTGGCAAAAAAAGGCCGCGGCCTTCTCGGGGCTTATTAAAATGTAGAAGGCTGCGGGGTTTCTTAGAGGTGAACGCCATAATTATGTTTTACGACGTAGCGCGTTCTGAAACGTCTCTCTCAATTACCGAACGAAAATATTTGGCTGCGTCGACACGCCAGGCAGTGCAGTCAAATACAGGCTCAGTCTGTCGCGCGCGCCACCAATATGAAGATACTGTCGATTGCCGTTGCTTGGAGAGATCATATAGCCATTCATTGAACGTGAGCGGCAACACAGCTATATGTACGCATGTAAGTGCCACAGGTATAGGAGTTGTTAACCCGCTCACAAGTGGGCCTGTGAGTACGCTTTTCTATCCGTGTGTTCTCAGGTTGTATATAGCTCCGCTAACCCCGCCATACCTTGCTCGGTTAAATAGATTTGCGTTTGCGTTCGTTAAGCAGCGTCTCACAGAATTAAACTCTCTTCTACCCCAAAAACTGTAGCAGCCAAAGCCGCAAGTTTACATAAAGAGAGTGAGGGCTCAGTCTGTCTTGCATTCTATAGATTGTCGAACGCGCCATCAAGCTTGCGACAGTCATGGTATGCAAGGCCCTTTCTCATGAAATCAAACGCCACTGCGGATCAAGAAGGATGTGCCACACAAAGCAAGATCAAATAAGGCAAGTCAAACTTTTCACGTGATCACGTGATCAGGCAAGCCCTTCATTCCACGTAATTTCGGGCAAGTTCTTGTTCGATAAGCACACAGCTATATAATTCCCTTAGATATATAAAACAGACATTTTTCGTCTTTGTGTAGAGCTATGAGTACCAATAAAAGGCGCCATCACCAATTCGTCCAAGCCAGAACACTTGCCAAATCGCTACAAGGGGATAATTATTTTTATTATTTTTTTCAAGCGACACGAACACCTAGTGACAATCTATAATCAGCAACTCCCGTTCGCCTCCGATTTAATAACCCGTTACGAATTGCGTCAAGGATTCAAAGTATGCACAATTAACGTCCTATGAAAGAAGACTAAGAGTTGTGTATAACAAATATGATATCATAGCACGTCGGTCTTTTATATTAAAGATGCATTTAACGATCAGGATAGTTAATGAAAATTAATAAAGAAGAGCGCGGCAAATTGGAATCGCCATCATGTAGTAGTGCGCTGAGGGCAAGAGATGAGCCGATCACTAAGGCGCACCAACGCCGGGGTGAGAGTGCCACTACTAAAAAGCGAAGTACTAGCGTCGCCTCCAGTTTTGTATAACTGCGCGCTGTGCGATTTGCAATGAGCGTTAAAACGCAGGTTTTCATTTGCGTGTCTCTGGAAACTCTCAAAAATTAAAAAATACAGAAAAATGAAATAGGGCTTGTTATGTTGCCGCTCATAAGGCGATCGTGCAGAAGGAACGGCGTAGCACCGTACGCTATACAAAGCTTCTTTCTCGGCTATCTCTCTGCATGGTCTTTGACAGCAATTATCAATGGAAAGCAAACTGCTCCCATTGAGCGGCTGGTCTCCCACGCTGGCCCCCAGGGGTTCCTGGTACGAGACCCTTCCCTTTCGCTGAACGTCGCTCGGGGGGGTCGCGGCTGCGCGACCGTACTTGTGCTCTCAGTGGCCGTTTCGGGGAAGAGCAGCTCGGACGCGTAGGAGGACAATGCATGAGAAGTGCGCCCTCGCTTGAAGCGACAATGCGCTTGGCCCAACCAATTCTTTAACGACCGGCATGCGCTCTCGGCGCGCCGACTGGAACAAAGGGTTGAGTCGCAGCAGTGTCCGAACTGCGGGAAAGGCGAAGACACGCTGTGTTTCCTGGAACGACAGGGTTCGACTGGATGAGCGTGGGAGATGGCCCGAATGCCGCAGGGCTGCTACGATACCGATATTTCGATTGTGAGAATATCTGAGAGCGTGGGATAAGGAGAGGGAGAGCCATGATGGGAAAGAATGCCAAAATGCCTGTTTAAACTGCAAAGACGCTGCTGTCGGGATTAGGGACAGCCCACTAGGGAGTGGCTTAATCTGAGGATAAACAGATTGGATGACAGAAGGTTGAGGCGGACCAGCAGTGGCCACCTCCCCTTTTTCTTTGTCACCGCAAGGTACTAAAGACTGGACGGGATTCGTTTCCCTTCAGTCTAGGCTGTAATCACTTAACTGATCGATCAGTAAGACTCCGTACGATGCAACTTCTGTCTGGGCCGTAACCACTCGGTGGTCGAACAGTGAGACTAAGTGCGTTGTATGTAGTAACAGTGTTCTAGGCTCTAACTTAAGAAAAGTTAAGTAGAAGAGTAAGACGCTGTTGATGTCTATGTTATCATCAGTGTGCTTCGGCAAGATGTACATATGACTGTAAATATTTGCTGCAATATACCTTCAAGTTCATTACCTCCAACCTGCCTCCTGCTTCATCGACGTCGATCATCTCCTTGACGGGACTTCAATCCACATCAAGGAGAAAACGAACAAGAAAAACATAACTGGCGCAGTCGACAGGATCGGCGAGCTCTACAGCACCAGACACTGGACCAGTGCCGAGGAGACCGAGGGGCAAGGCATCCGTCAGCCACCAGCGGCAACGTCGAGACGATCCCACAGCAGCCAACTCCGGCACCGTGGAAGAGATCCAGGAACGACAGTGCATACAGCAAAGGGTGAGCAGGATTTCTTGCGTTTTTCTCTAGTTGGCATGGCAGTTTATGTGTAGAGCACATGGTGAGAACACGCGGGGGTGCTGAAACAATGGAGTCTAATGGAGATGAAGGTGCGAGTGCGGTAGCAATGGATCGGAGTCGAGAGCCATCAAATCATGGTATTCTAAATTCTGATCAGTCAAATGAGGCGAGAGTGCCTACTCAGAGGCAAGAATCGATGCAGCAGGCATCTCAGATTTTGCCGAATTCAAGTGAAACGAGAACGCTCGAACTTGAAATTCAAAGGCTCAATCTCCAGATTGAGTACGAAAAGCTATTGCAAGCTAGAATGAACGCGGAACGTCTCAATGGCACGTTGTCCAACTCTGGGTCGGAGACGGGTGATCGGGGGCGACGGTGTTTCGATTCTGTCCAGCAATGTGCAAAAGTGCTGAAAGGGTTCCGCCTGCCGAGTGACGCGGATGTGCCATTATGGTTTGAGGAAGTAGAAAAACTATTTGCTACTTACCAAGTACCGTATGAGAGTCGCGTGCATTTGGTTATACCAGCATTAACTGAACGAGTTCGTTACTTACTGCGTAACCTCAACTCTGAAGAGAGTGCAGATTACGAGGCAGTTAAAGCAGCAGTACTGACGGAACTGAAGCTTTCTCCGGCAGAGTATCTGCAGAGGTTCGAAAGAGCGGTAAAGCGGAAGGAAGAAACGTGGGCGCAGTTCGCGTCCCGCATGAAAACTTATTTCTCCTACTACCTTCAAGTGAGAGAGGCCGACACGGTAGAAGTGATGGCAGAACTCATGGTTGCTGACCGTATAAAATCGGGCCTTAGCACGGAGGGTCTTGAGTATGTGAGACTAAGAGAAGGCGAGGGATGGCTTAGGCCAACTGAGATCGCTAAAGTGCTGCAAACTTTCGAACAAGCGAAAGGAAAAGGGCGTGCTTCAAAGCAACCAACTGTAGAAATGGGGCAGAAGCCGGCGACACGAGTAGAGAAAGGGGCTCTGAAGTGCCACTTATGTCACGGCTCAGGCCATTTCGCTAAAGAGTGCCCGAAGTCTAGTGATAAGGAGAGCAACCCGAAGAAGGCTACCGAGCCAAAGCGGAAGGTCCAAAAGGTAACGTTATCCCACGAGACGGAAACTGAAATACCTGATGGAGTACTTAGCGCAAAGGTGAAGTCTCTAAAACACGAGGGTGAAGGCACAAATAAACTGCAGTTAATTCCCGTATCATGTGCAGGTATATCCGCAGATGCAATTTTGGATACAGGGAGTGAAATAACTGTCTTTCGGGAGAGTCTGCTTCCGAGAAGTTTAGTAGAGCCGTCTGGCAAGGTGAGATTGGTGTCTGCTTTTGGTAAAACTATCGAGGCAAGGCTAGTTACGTTGCCGGTCAAATTAAATAGCCCGCGAGAGGTTACGGAGCCTCAGAGCGTCGACCTACTCTGCGCGTTAACTGATGAGCTCGTCGAGGGCACAGATTGTTTGTTGACCGAGGAAGATTGGAAACTTTTGTCGAAGGCCAGCAGCCCTCTGGCACCCTGTCGAGCACCGGCCGAGCCTGCTCCCGAGGCAGAACAAGCAGTAGAGAAACCAAAGGTCGTGGCATGCAACGTTACTTTGGAGAAGAAAGACGTTTCCGGCGAAGATGCGCAAATTGATGAAGAAAGGGAGGCATCATTAGGCCAGAGAGAAAGCCCCGCTAAGTATTTACAGCAACTTAAGGAGCAGCTCGAGACGGCCGCTAATATTGCTGAGCTAACTAGTGCAACTCATCAGGAGAGTTACGCCAGTGCCTATAATCGCAGCACCAGGCTCAAAGCTTTTAACGTTGGCGACCAGGTTGTGGTTTTCGACAATGATCGGAATTGTAAGATGTCACCTAAATGGCTAGGCCCATTCACAGTGGTTGGACGTGAGCGCGAACACTCTTACCGCGTTGAAACATCTGAGGGAAAGGTGAAAAGTGTCCACGCCAACAACATTCGACCTTACTATACAAGGGTCAGTCATATTGGGGTAGTCTTCGATGAGGACCATGATTTTGGGGAGGTGGAATATACTCCACAACCAACCACTATAAAGCGGGAAGAGCTAGTGCTAACGAGCGAGAAGGTTGCTCACCTTGATGCTGACGCGCAGGCGGAAATACAGGCGGTGTTCCAAAGACATTGCACACTCTTTGACGGCACCCCGGGTATAGCGAAGGTAGACGAACATAGGATAGAAATAGAACCGGGCCACCAGCCAAAAAAGGTGTTTCCTTATCGGGTGCCGGAACTATTAAAGAAGGAAGTCAGCCGGCAAGTTGACGAACTTTTGACTTGGAAGTTGATCTACCCCACGGAGAGTGAGTTTGCACACCCGGTAGTATGCGTCGGAAAAAAGGATGGGACTATCCGCATGTGTGTGGACTACAGGGCGTTAAATGCCGTCACCAAAGCGGATGCGTTCCCTATGATGAATCCTCAGGAATTGATTTTCCGAGTAGGCAGAGCGCAGTTCATTACGGTAGTGGACCTTAGACGCGGGTACTGGCAGGTACCGATGGAAGAGAAGAGTCAGAAATTCACCGCGTTTGTAACGCACGAGGGTCAGTACGCATGGAAAGTGATGCCTTTCGGGCTAAAAAATTCCGCGGCTACCTTTCAAAGAATGGTGAATAAACTCTTGTCGCAACATCAAATGTATGCCACGGCATACCTTGATGATATTGCTATTTTTTCTAGCACTTGGGAGGAGCACTTAACGCATCTCGACATTATTCTTAAGGTCTTAGAGAAGGCGGGACTGAAAGCCAGTCCGGAGAAGTGTCAGATTGCGCGATCCCATATACATTACCTGGGGCATATTGTCGGTTCAGGGACACACGCACCAGACCCTGAAAAAATAGCAGCGATTAAGAACCTGGTACCACCGCGCACCAAAAAGGAACTACGCAGCCTGTTAGGACTGTGCGGTTACTATCGCGAGTACATCCGAGGATATGCAGAGGTGACGAGCCCGCTCACGCTGTTAACAAAGAAAGCGGTACCTAATAAGATACCCTGGCCGGAGGAAGCTCAGGCAGCATTTGAGATGCTCAAACAATCTTTGTGCGAGGCCGTGGCGCTAAACACCCCAGAGCCATCTCAGCCCTATTGGCTTTTCACAGACGCCTCAGCTACGGCGGCGGGAGCATGTTTGGCGCAAATGTCAGCCGATGGGGAAGAGAGGCCTATCGCCTTTGCAAGCCACCGCTTCTCACCGACCCAGATGCGTTGGTCGACAATTGAGAGGGAAGCGTTCGCAATAATATGGGCCTTAAAGAAGTTTGACTACTGGCTTTTCGGTGCCATAGTAAACGTCGTTTCCGACCACAATCCGCTGTCGTACCTTACAACTTCTACTCCGCACGGGGCGAAATTGACAAGATGGGCGCTGGCGTTACAGCGATATCATGTCTCGGTACAACATCGGAAGGGTATATGTAACGGGAATGCGGATGCATTATCGAGGCTCCAGAATAGTTTGTGGAAGCCATCAGAATAACAATGCCATGCCAACTGAGGGGGGGACGTGAATGTTCCTGCCCACTCGCTGCTGTATATTGTGGACTGTGTGATTGACAATCCAAGAAACAGACACTAGTGATCTTACTGCTTGAAGCAGCAATGGTGTGCTTGATCGTTTAGCATGTATTTGTTTTCGTTTCTTGTATTCTCCTGTCGTGTTGTCTCGCAATTGTGTTTGATGTTTGTGTATGCTGTTGTATGCTTAGAAAGTCCAGTGACCTAATCGCGGCAGTGATTTATCGTACCACTGAGCGTAGAACAGCCCAGCGTACTCTTAAGGGGGGACGTGTTATGTTGCCGCTCATAAGGCGATCGTGCAGAAGGAACGGCGTAGCACCGTACGCTATACAAAGCTTCTTTCTCGGCTATCTCTCTGCATGGTCTTTGACAGCAATTATCAATGGAAAGCAAACTGCTCCCATTGAGCGGCTGGTCTCCCACGCTGGCCCCCAGGGGTTCCTGGTACGAGACCCTTCCCTTTCGCTGAACGTCGCTCGGGGGGGTCGCGGCTGCGCGACCGTACTTGTGCTCTCAGTGGCCGTTTCGGGGAAGAGCAGCTCGGACGCGTAGGAGGACAATGCATGAGAAGTGCGCCCTCGCTTGAAGCGACAATGCGCTTGGCCCAACCAATTCTTTAACGACCGGCATGCGCTCTCGGCGCGCCGACTGGAACAAAGGGTTGAGTCGCAGCAGTGTCCGAACTGCGGGAAAGGCGAAGACACGCTGTGTTTCCTGGAACGACAGGGTTCGACTGGATGAGCGTGGGAGATGGCCCGAATGCCGCAGGGCTGCTACGATACCGATATTTCGATTGTGAGAATATCTGAGAGCGTGGGATAAGGAGAGGGAGAGCCATGATGGGAAAGAATGCCAAAATGCCTGTTTAAACTGCAAAGACGCTGCTGTCGGGATTAGGGACAGCCCACTAGGGAGTGGCTTAATCTGAGGATAAACAGATTGGATGACAGAAGGTTGAGGCGGACCAGCAGTGGCCACCTCCCCTTTTTCTTTGTCACCGCAAGGTACTAAAGACTGGACGGGATTCGTTTCCCTTCAGTCTAGGCTGTAATCACTTAACTGATCGATCAGTAAGACTCCGTACGATGCAACTTCTGTCTGGGCCGTAACCACTCGGTGGTCGAACAGTGAGACTAAGTGCGTTGTATGTAGTAACAGTGTTCTAGGCTCTAACTTAAGAAAAGTTAAGTAGAAGAGTAAGACGCTGTTGATGTCTATGTTATCATCAGTGTGCTTCGGCAAGATGTACATATGACTGTAAATATTTGCTGCAATATACCTTCAAGTTCATTACCTCCAACCTGCCTCCTGCTTCATCGACGTCGATCATCTCCTTGACGGGACTTCAATCCACATCAAGGAGAAAACGAACAAGAAAAACATAACTGGGCTGTAACTTCGGAGGAACCGTCGAGATGTGACGCGACCCGAGGCAGTGACACGTGCCTATAGGGGCCCTCCCACGCTTCTGTGGTCAAATTGTACATTGGGTAGAAAGAGTGAAAGTTCTACAATATCTTTCTACCGCCATGTATACGTCCAGTCGCATTTGTGAACAGATTGTTATCCGTTCGAGGCACGGCGTTTTGAAGTCAGAATCAGAATCATAAATGGTTTTATTTAGTCGTCAAATTAATTACAAAATGTGAGTATACAGAAGGAGGTCCCATAGTCAGAGACTGAATGGGGACCTCCTACAGCAGTGAACATCGAAAAAAAATTAATTGGTGCAGTAAACAATGGTGCAGAATACAAGCAATAAAATACATCGCAGGCAAAAAAAAAAAAAAAAAAGGTCAGCCACTACAAGAGTGGAATGATCCTGCAAGATTAGCAGTATTAAACTGCAATTTCATGAACGTCGTGTGGTGTAGCGCGAAGACACAAAAAAAGCAACGACACAGGAGACATAAGGTAGCGCCTGTGTTGTGTGCCTCCTGCAGTGTCCTTGTTTTTTTGTGTCTTCGCTCTGCACCACGACGTTCAGTAAACACCAACTAGACCAAGAACGATTACTCCTGTAAGTTCCCAGTTATCCCTACCGAGCAGGTGCAGCCAGGATTCTTTTTTTTTTTTCGTGGGTGGGGGGGGGGGGGGGGAGAGGAGGGGTGGTGTGGTGTGGATGGGGGAGCACTTGCTGAAGGCCTCGGCTGTTTGAGAAAGACACCTATTTTCCAGTAATTATTTTCGGTAACATCAAAATTTCAAGGGAAGAGGGGGGGGGGGAGCGCTGGCCACCCCCCCCCCCCTTCCTGGTTACGGGCCCTGGAATGCACATGTCTCCATAAAGCAGGTATATAAGAGTTTGCTTTACATTTAGGAATTATGCTCTTTATTGCCCATATTTCTTGCGATGAGGATATTCAGATATACGGTATGTCGTTTCGCTGCAGATAGTGGTGCAGAGAATAGAATGAGCACTCAACACGCCTGTGGAGGTAGTTCAGATGGGTGCTACATGCACGCAGATTCGAGTGTTACCTTTATTAGGTGCCTTATACGGTCGTCGAAAAATGCGGCGAGGCATAGAAAAACCCGGCAAAATTTCGTGGGACCCTGCGTGAAGGTTCCTAAAGAATGTTTCGCATTAAAAACCTAAGTAAATATTCACTCTGTTGACCTGCGTGGACTTAATCAGCGCAACAGTCTAAACGTTATGTGGAATTTTCTGCATGTTATGCATTTGAGACACGCGCTGTAGACAACTGTCTTCTTTTTAACACCCGTCATTGCTATGGATTTATTTGCAGGTTTGAAGTTATACTCTAACACTGGAAACTAACATTAATATGGGAAAATAAATAGCGTTTAGTCTAACTGTTGGCCTTACGACGTCCCATAATTGCTACGTATGCGATATAGGGGACAGCATAATAACTGTGAGCGCTAACTGTGCCCTTCATCGTCTTCGTTTATATATATACCCGTCATCTGATCATCATCATCATCGCTTCCCTTGGCTGGTCCTCGCTCACTGACTTGAACGCCCTCGTACATATATAGAAGAGTTCTACTACTGCACTGGACATTGGCCCCCGCAAGTGGCGGATGTGCTCGGTATGTACGTACAGTCAATATTCCGAAATCTTACCCATGCCATGCGACGGCCGCCATGTGACAGCTGTCATTATATCGTCCCATAATGAGAACCTTTTAGGTACGGCCCATCCGTTCAACCCGCAGTTGCGGTGAGCATGGACTACACGAAATTTTGTTTCCCCACCTTTTAAAAACGTTATTACTGCTTTCTAAACTCTTCGCTAAAGTTTCAGCTATCACCGTTTATTAAGTCTAGTTTCTCGGTACGCATGCCTTAAGCGTCCGCGTCCTTTCGCGACCATTGTCTCGGCTTCAAAAAGATGCACGTGGTGTCCATAAAAGCGATCGGCATTTGACGCTGCCGACAAAAATCAAAACTCGGCTGTGCCGCGCGCCGCTCTCCGGAACGTGCGCGTCGTGGTGCCTCGCTCCGCCGCCGCGCTCGCGGCACTCGGTCCGGGCCGCGAGGTATCGACCGCGGCGATCGGCAACGCTCGGCCTCCCTCGGAGGCGATTCCAATTTGGAGAAAAGAGAAGCGACTGCGGTCGGCCGGGCGACAGTTCCGAGACGTGTAATTAATGACGCCACCACTGCAGATTGGAGAGCCCCACCTCCCCCCACCGAGAGCGCCAGCTCGCAACCTGAATCACCGGTTTGTGCCTTCGTCCGCGCATGCGCCGCTGGGAGCGCCGGCCGCGCCGCGCGCGGTACACGCTTGGAGCAGCGCCGCCACCGCCGCGTGAGCTTCGTGGGAGCGCGAGGTGCGCCAACAGCGGTCAGTTGCGCTTTGCCGCCTTTTCTCGCGGTTCTTGCTTGCCCCCTCTTGGCTCCCCTCACCCGAGCTCGTCGACACTGGTGTCATTTTCTCGGGAAATGGTATTTTTTTCTTTCGACGTTTCCATTTTCGAAGCCCGAGCCGCCCCGAGCGCCAGTGGAGAGCGAAGTTTACGCTCCCGCCCGCCTCTCTCCAATGCCTCCTCTGTATCACTATTTAGAAAAAGAGAGGGCGAGGGGAAGCCGAAATATATCGCGATCATCATATGTCGAAGGTATGTGGGGGGCAGTAAGGGGGACAGTCGGCCGCCGTGAAAGAAGATACCAGGGTGGACAAGGTTAAGCTGAGCGGCGGCTCCCGTTAGATTGTATCGCGTATTAGGTAAAATGAGTGGCCTGTTCGAAGCCGAATCCCCTGTCGGAGGCATGCGGCACGGCTTGTACATAGACCATACGTGCGCGCCGAGAGGGCGTTTTCGTAATCGGTCGGTCCGTCTCGGCGGAGAAGTTACGGCCGCTTGAAAGAAGAAAAATGGTGAAGCGCTTAGCGGTCTCTCTTTCTGAGGGGATAAAAGAAAGCGAAGAAGTCAGCCACTGTTTGTGGCCCTCGGGCGGTGAGGGCGATTGTTCTGTTTTTGTATGGGAGTTTTTCTCGCAATGGCGATAGCCCTTAGAGTCTGTAAACGGTTTCGTTAAAAGCAATTTTACGAGGCGTTGACACAGCCGTCATGCGGCTAGCGCCCGATAAGAGGCGTCGTGTTGTTTCTTCTTTTTTATTTTTTTTATTTTACTTATTTGCATCATAGTGCTGGACTTGTGACCCAAACAGGAGGGCCGACTTAAAACATAGGAAATACACGTACAAGGCGCAATCGAAAAATATAAAACTAAAGAAAGTAAACAAACGAACAAATGGCGAACAAATGTCACTGGGAAATGCTGCGAACGTAATTCTCACTTGCTTCTGTAGAGTTCAAATGATGGAAAGGTACGAGGTTCCATTCCTCATTAATTCGGTGGAACAAGGAAAATTTAAAAGGTTAGTCCTGGTGACATAAGAGGAGAGACTGAGGGGTATGGGAATGACGGGTTTTCCTGGTTTCAGAGAAAGTTAGGTCTATAGGACCTTATAGGACCTTTGGTCTAGGACCTGTATAGGATATACATAAAATTTAAGGTATAGTAAAGAGTAAAGGAAATTCAGTCGCAATACTTTTCGCTTCATTTGAAGTGTGTGGAATCTCTCAGCATACAAAAGTTCAGTAACTGATTCATCTCGATCATATGTGAAAAAATTAAACGGATGGCTCTTCTCTTTATCCTTTCAAGAGAATTAATGCTGTTTTCGATAAACGGATCTTAAATAACGCGTATTGCAATTTGGGACGAATAAAAGTTGTGTAAGCGAACGTTTTCACTTGCATGTTTACGCTTGTGCGCGTTCCTTTCGCGATTAGAAAACCGTTATGTCCACCAATCTTCTACTATAGCCCGCCAGGTGAAACACTGTAGCGTTGTAGTTGGAGTGAGCATAGCCCAATTTCAGGCGCTCTCTACTGATGCCAGACCCCGTACGCTCTATAATGGAAATCACAATAGATGATATACCACTAATGTAAAATGCACACGACTTACAACGAATACCTACACTCTGGTACCTCTAGAAAAACGGTGACATCACTGCAAATTTTGCCTATAGAGGTACACCGAAAAATCTCTCATTTTAAACATTCACGGTAACATTCGATTAACCTTGATCGTATTGAATAGCTACTTTTCACTAAAGTAAATTTTTGCTAACAACCCCTTACGAAAATTTTATATATGCCGCATATGGCTATATGTCACATATGGCTATATCAGGAACTGGGCCAGATATGGTCATAAGGGGTCATATGTAGTCATATGTGGTTCAATTCCTGATATGCCCATATATGGTGGTGTCTATATGTGGCCACATATATGGTAAAGATTGTCTACAAATCTCTACAGCGAAAATAGTTATGGCGCTTGTTCAGGATCTTAGCAAACGACCTCTCCCTCCTCCTGTCCGTCCATTTCGAAATATATTTGTTGAACTAGTTCATCAACGTAATGTATAGCGCTGACGCATGCGGCTTGCATGCATGACGCTGTAACGTCTATCTTTACTTGCCGGATGCAGTTGGGAGTTCCGCCACGCAGTTGGGAGTTCCGCTATACTCAAACAAGAAGAGAGCAAATCAGATATTCGAATAATGCAGCTAATCGAATAGAGTAAGAGGGAGGGGGAGGTGAAATAAATAAAGAACATAGAACCAAACCTCGCGTTGCCTTACAGAGTATACAGACCAGCTGGAGCTATTTAACGTGCACCCAAGTGTTGGTATATGCAATGTCGTTTTCGGACTCGCACCTATCGAAATGCGGCCGTCGAGACCAGGAATCAAATTCGCGCCCCCGTGCCCGAAGCAACCGGTATGCAGTTCACTCAATACGACTATTTCTTAAGTAATTATGTACTCAGACATTTCGAAAAGTTTCCCTAATAAAACATACATTTAACTAATTAACTAAGGAAAGTCAATCTACTTCGCAGGAAATCGCGTAAAAATACGGCATGCCTCCTTCGCTTGTGCCCTCGTATGTGAGCCTATAAGCTCCTAATATGAACACTGATGAACGCTCACTGAACACACACTGATGAACGCTCACCTTGGTCCATTAGACGGGCTGTAAAGCCGCCCTGCGCACATGACTCCGTTAAATCTTTCACCCACGATGTACGTCTGACTTCACCGTTAACTGAATAACGTGCGTGGTCACATTTTAAACAAGAACAGTGCAACAGTGGCGCACACTTTGTTCGCAACTTATAGAAGTGAAGTCGCCGATCTTGGGCAACGACCAGAGTGCTTCCAAAGTGTTGCCTCGGTATACCACGGTCACCCTCTTAAGAAATGCGGGCGACTATACATTATTCGAATCGGCAAAGACGCGTCCGTATTCCAATGCGGTGCGGTCCATTCGTCATCCGATAAGCTGGCTTCTATATACAGAAGAAGCTCGGTGTTAAACGCCATCGTCTCCGACCAAACCTAAACTTTAGAGTTGGACAGCCGCAACACCGTATCCGCGTACCAAACTTCTCGCATATAAACGCCGCTATCTCGCGAAACGTGCGCCAGCTGCCCGAAGAACACATGTCGTCGTGCATGTATCTCCGCGTTACCCCCGCCTCGTCGCCCCCCCCCCCCCCTTTTCTGTTTTTCTTCTTCCTTCTTTCCTTTAAAGCAGCCCACACGCAATCCTCTTCAAATGCACCCCCCCCCCCCCCCTTTTTCCTTTCTGTCTTGTCTATAATATCTTTCTTTCGTTTCATCTCACGTAAGCATCAAGGCGAGCACACCAGCTCGCGCGTGCGCCTTCTATACACGAAGAGCAAGAAAAAAAAAAAATGAAACAAAAATTAAGGAACACACGCAGTCGTCCCGCGCGGGAGGACCTGTTTATTGCGGCGGCCGTGCACTGTGCGGATTAGCGCCGCGTAGATCTCGCGATACGCAGCGTAATTTATTGCTCGTAATGCGAGTTTGGGCGTCGCTATTTGTATACATCCCGAAATATCCTCCACGCCGCGGCGCAATAAAGCGGTTCTCTAATCAATATAATAAACTGCGCTGCACGTGCACTCGCTACAGAGCGCCGTTTAAGGGGCGCCTAAACTGCTGGCCGGGTGTCAATCCGCCTTCGGCGCCTTTTGCCGACCGAGTCAGCGCCACGGCGCGTCCTTTAACGCGTGGTTTGCAAAGAGCGAGCGAGCCATTTGTCCAGGCTTGTTACCTCGTTACATGGTATAGTCGTCTGCTTGTACTTGAAAAGAAAGTTCTCCAGTCGGTAACCACGGGAATAATAATAATAATAATAATAATAATAATAATAATAATAATAATAATAATAATAATAATAATAATAATAATAATACGACGACGACGATGATGATGGAAGCCTGTTTGGCAGTTAATGAAGTTTTGGGAAAAACAATATGGCCTCATAAGGAACAACCTCGTCAGTTGCGCCATTCATTAACATGACAATGCGCCTTAACCTCCTCGCCGCAGTTACTGCTGCAGACACTATGGCCTGTTTCAGAAGTTCTGTGCAGCATTGTAGAAGCTACAGGCCTCTTCGGCCAATCAGGACGGCGAACACATATTACACGTGTCCTTCCGCGGTTTGTCACCTGCCAATGGCGGGCGCTGCAGTAGCAGCTGCATTCCTGGAAGGAGGAAGATGAAGCGCGGTGTGCGTGCCCGAACAATGGCATTTCGTCTCACTTCGGGAGAATTCTGAGCTCGATGGCCTCTTGGTTCTGCTGCACGGAACTAGTGAAACAGACTATGGTCCTCCAGAGTAACCGAAAACCATAGTTGTAATGCCGCGTAATTGAGGCTATGTTTTAAATATATATGCATGTACCCCGCAGTCATCTACTGCGATTGTCTAATTACGTGAGATTAGTCGCCACGCGTAATTTAGGCCACTTAACTTCCTTTACGTTTGATTGCGCCGAGCGTGACGGTGCGTCCAGCCGGCTTTTGTCGATATCGAAGCCCTACGCACGCCGCGCCTCTGGAGACCTTCTAACCTACCACGCGCGCGCTGCGCAACCACGTCGGTATATTTCACTGATAGCACTCGTTGCCCTTGTGATGTAGTGCTGCGTGTGTTCCACGCTCCTATACTTGTCTGTTAGAGTAACGCCGAGAATAGATAATCGCCTATACCGTGCCGCAGGCCCGGGCTCAGTTCCTCGTCAGACAAGGTTTTCCTGATTCCTTATGTTTGCTGTCGTCTTATTTGGGCCACGTAGCCTCGATACCAAAGATATACCGAGGAAGCCTTCCTTAAAAAAAAAAAAAAAGAAATCAATCACATTTAAAATTGATTTGAAGGGATTGCACCGCGTGGGTTATGCGTGATGGTTGCCGTTGTCACCAGATTAACATCTCTGTATATGCACGTCTTTGAGCTACAGATATACCGGGTGTTTCAGTGAAGTCTTTCAAAAATTCCCCGAAGATAAGCTTTTCGAGAAAAAAAAAAGGAAACTTTCTTAAGGAACAGCCTGTCAGGTTGGGTGGACGTTAGTAGTGGTGACATGTGTAACTCGCATTGGTAACGAACTAAGATCGTCTAATTAACTCTCTGCTTAGTGGTATTTAGGTGTTATTGTCAATGGCGAGTTTGTAGCCCCAGAGACGACGATACAGAATCAGTTTTTAAAGCAAAGAAAATGTCATGGAAAAACAAAATGTCAAAGAAAAACGAGCAAAATGCGCTAACAAAACGTACCACTTGGTGTGATCACCACTTGATGTGCATTTTGCTCGTTTGCATTGCCCACATGCCGTTTGCCAATAAATGCCTACTCATTTTTTTCATTTTTTTATCTGTTGATTTGTTGTTCATTTGTCATCCTTTTACCGCGAATGCTTCAGATTTAATCGGCAGACTCTCATCGGTACTTGGCTTTGATAGTGATATCATGGAAATTCGATTATATATCGTTCCTGGTGGTGCGTGTGCAAAGGGTGTGCATTTACATATAGATCCGCTTTGGCATTCCGAAATATAATTGGAAGTTTGCGCCTTTCCTGTGTTCCTTCTTTTCGTTGTCCGTGTTTTCTTGCGCTACTGAGTTTGTGTCAAGAATGTACCAAACAGCCCAAACAAGAGTGTTACTGCAACTATATTTATGCGGTCTTGATTTAATGTCAAAGTAACAGTTCACATCTCATGCCATGCACATCTTACGCAAACAAATTTCGGGCTTCCACGACTAATGAAGAAGTGGTTGTGAGGAAGGCATTGATGCAGCTTTAAACCACATGCTATGCATACAGTTGTTTTTTTATAAGGCGTAGCGTACTTCGTGTACACTTCAGAAGAAATCATTAATGTTTAGTCGTTATAACTGTAGAGAGCGAGGTGATTAAGTGGTACTGAGGTGCTCATTTCTGTTGTCAACCATACGTAGCAGATAATGGGCACAAATACTTGAAATATACTTTTATTTTTAATTCAGTGGGCCCGGTGGAGAGGAGGCGGCAGAGAATGTAAAAAAAAAATAATATGGACAATTGGGAGGGGGGGGCGGGGGGGCGCACGCGAAAGCTGAATTCCCTTCGTCGTTATTGTACCTGCGCGCGAGTGCGATAGAGCTACCATGACGTCATCCACAAAACAGCTATGTTGTTTGCCCATGCTCACGCAGCGCCGAATAATGCATGGCGATTTAAATAAACTCGCACAATACAATGATGGGATTACGAGTCACTCCAGGCAAGTGATGTGGGGGGAGAGGGTTCGGCTGTGACTAATTTTCATCACCTGGGGTTTCACGCGAGCCCAGACATTAATGTAAGAGCATTCTTGCATTTTGCTCCCTTAAATTCTGGATGAAGACTACGAGTTCGAGATCAGCAGAGCAACGCCGTAGGAACCGAGTTGTACCGCCGCGGTGGTTCGTCAAATATTACAATGAATAAGCAATAACACGACGATAACTAAGGCCTCGGAGCAGCCAAGACTTAATGCAGCTTCAAGTTCCTGACACTGCATGAGCCCTGTTAGCGTTTTATGCGCGATTTTCTTCTACAGGGTCTTTATTTTTTCTATATCAGTGAAACCTCGCTATATCGAACACGGATATATAGAATTATTGTCTATATCAAACTCTCTCCACGTCACCTCGAAGATCACATGCATTTTTAATCTTACACTTCAAACTGGGTCGGATGTGAAATGGGCATATCGAACGCCGCGGGCACAGAACACGTGCGCCATGTTCACAGGCGGCAAGCTTTCCCCGCAATATCGCCTCGCTCACGCTTATTTTTCTGGCGCAATTCAGGATTATTTTTCTGCTGTGGCATCCATCCTTAATATTTTGTGCTTTTGCGGTGGCACATCTACTACCTTTTTTTCTTCTTTTTTTGGGAGCTGTCAGGGGAGATGGTTGTCGTGGTTGCATAATAACCATGCTACTTCGCTCCGTCTGATGTTTGCAGCGGTTGCGAATTAGCAGCAGGCCGCACTGCTTATACTTTCAACTAATGCAATGCATACTTTGCTTTATGTTCCTCGTGAGTATTTACTGAGCGACTAGTGGTCGAACGATCGATTGGTCTTGCATGCGTTTGAAGCGTTTTTTGATGCGATTTCATATTCGAATTCAGGCTACATCGAACTATTTCGCTATCCCGCGCTGTTCGATATATCGAGGTCTGACTGCACATATACCTAAAGTAGAAGAGAAGCTCAGGGGAAGATGGAGGCTTCAGTTGATGAACAGATGGCTGAAAATGACAGAGAAAAGGCAATGTCTCTGGGGCCAACGTTTCGTCAAGTGGACTTAACATGCCTTCTCGAGCATTCGTTTCTGTACGCTTCTCTCAGAGGCGATGCGCCTCTGAGCGAACGAAAGTTTACTGCATCAACATTTCGGTCGGAGCCCGACCTTTCTCAAGATCGTGCGTCATGTCTCGGAAAGGTCGGGCTCCGACCGCAAAGTTGATGCAATAAACCGTCGTTCTCTCAGAGGCGCATCGTCAACTGACTTATATATACCCGCCGTGGCCTGTTTGCTTCCATACCCGACAGCTTTGGACAGCTGTACCACCTCGACTTTCCGTTCTAAAACACCAACGATCATGTGCGTCAGTTGTCTGTGTAGGGCTAGCTTATATATATAATGCTAACCCTGTCATCATGCGCTGACACAGCGTTCAGCTCACCAAAGCAATGATCTAGGTGCCCTATTGCATAGGATGCGATGATCGAATATCAACGGTCGCCCTCGAAACCCATCATGAACGGAGCGCGTCCCCGAAACACGGAGGCACATGCTTGTCCGACGAGACAGCCAGTCACGCTTTACTGCCAAGCGTGCAATGGTATATACGCACACACATATATGTATGTCGCGAAACTCCGCGGCGCAGCGCCGTCCCCGTGGCGCGGCGGCACATGGGACGGCGTTGCGCATCGCGTCGGAAGTGCACTTGAAAGCGCCGCTTCGACAGCGAATTAAGCGCGGCGGCGTCGATAACGGAAGCCGGTCCGGAAGCTGCCTCGGGAAGCTATACGCTCTCTACTCTGGCGAGCCCCGTCGGAGATGCGCGGATGCCTGGCGTAGCAGTGCGGCGACCCGCAGAACGACCAACTTTCTCGGTGGCCTATACATTACAGAGTGCGCACCGTCACTCTGAAGATGTCGAAACACGTTACCATGTTTATGTAATGACGGACATTGCCGCTTTACAGGTAAGTGGCTCACTGCATCGTCAATCATGACAACAGGCGCATGAGTTTGTGTGTGTGTGTGTGTGTGTGTGTGTGTGTGTGTGTGTGTGTGTGTGTGTGTGTGTGTGTGTGTGTGTGTGTGTGTGTGTGTGTGTGTGTGTAACGTTGTTTTTGTTTTCTGTGAGCGCTTATACCTAACGTTTGCAAAGCAATGTATAACAAAAATTTCTGCACCAGGCGTAACATTACACATTCTTATAGGGTTGTTCGTTTTCGGCTGTTATGTCTTTTCGAATTAGAAAAGGGTGGAGTGTCTAAATCTCGGGGTTCATTCGTTGAACCACTCGTAAATCCGTTTTTTTTTTTTCTTCGCGTTAAACCTACAAGTTTCTGTTTACAAATGACAGCCGTATAACGTCCACAATGCTGACGCAGCTAGTGGAATTAACTATCCGTCACTGAAGTTAACTTAAGCCAATAAGACGTAACTTCGTCCCGAGGTCGCGGGTAACTATAGAGCACGCGTGCACTGGAAACTTCGTGCAGCAAAAAAAAAAAAAGAAAGAGCGGACATGAACTTCATGAGAAATCGGATTTATCGCCCGATTTTCCTGAGACATGTTCCGGATGTAAGAATCGGACAAAATCGTGTCTTATCTTAAAACGAGCAGCTCTACACACTCTCTATAACATACAAACGCGTGCTCAGGTGTGCTTTGTCCTTTCAAAGACGGGGCCCGCCTAATCGTTGCACTGATTATTCTTATAATTATTGTTACGCGCGTCCTGCAGTGAGCGTTCTATATGATGACCGAGTAACAACTGGAAAAGGAGCTGCATGTGTTCGTCACGTGTAGTAGTACGCTGGCGCATTGCGCACACAAACTCCGGGATGGGGAAGGTGTGGACAGTTGATTGATTTACAGGGTTTTACGTACCAAAGCGACGGCATAATTGTGAGAGATGCTGAAGTGGAGGGCTCCGGAAATTTCTACCACCTGCGGTTCTTTAACGTGCACTAACGTCGCACAGTACACGGGCCTCAACATTTCGCCTCCATCTAAATGCAGCAGCCACGGCCGGGATTCGATCCCGCGACCCTCGGGTCAGCAGTCGAGTTCCATAGCTACCGTGGCGAGTGGAGGGTGTGGGCAAAGCACATCCGAACATTCACCCCTGGATCCGCGGTAACAACACCGCTATGACATATTCTCTCCTGTTAATCTGGCACGTACTAATGTGAACCTTTAGTCTCACACTACACATTCGTCTTCAAATTAGCTTTGTTTCGGGAGTTTAGCATAATTACAGAATACCACCTTTCGGTGAGCGCTGCTTACATGTAAGGAATAGAATATTTTTATCCTTATGAAGACATTCTATTTTATTTAAGGTGCGTATCCCCGCTGTGGAAAGGCACGAATCAGCCAATCTCCGTCAAAACACTGAACACCTCGTCGCGAGCGAAGACCAAAGGGTGCGAACTCTGGCCGTTTCAGTCTCTTATGCGTCAGAGTCTATTCTCCGGCACACGAAGTTGACATTGAAAGATAGAAATGTTACAGATGTCCAAATTACTTCTAGAAAGCAACTAGTGTACGTTACTAATAAAAAGTAACTACATTACCATCACTCTTGAAAAGCAATGAAATTAGTTTGAAATTACTTTAACAAGAGTTTATTTTTCATGCGCTAACTCAAGTGCACTATACGTTCACAAAACATGCACACCGAAATCACCGGCTGAATTGTCGTAGTGACAACTTGCCGCTGTTTTGATGACACGTCTCTTACCTATCTCGACGCTTGTGTGATCTTGCTCAACTGAAGAATATAGTTTGAAAGAACTTGTCGTCGTCCTAAAGGCAACTCTTTCTTGGGGAGACGTGATTACGCGTTTGGAAACTATCCTGTTGTTGAGCTGTCTGACAGTCCGCTCAGTCATGTCGAACCTGTCGTTTGGAGATCCGTGGGCCGTGGTCTTCCAGCAACTTTATTCAACGCTATGAGTTCAAATGCTACGCGTTTTTTATGTGTGCATAAAACACACGAGAAGCTTCCCATGCTTGAAGTATTGAGTTGTCCTTGTTATTTCTCGTTCCTTTTTCTTTTATCAACATTTTATGTCATATCAGGGAAGCGGGGATGCTGAGCTCTAGTCCAAAGCGAGAAAATTTACAACTGGTACATTATCAGCCAGCAAAAGTAATTCACTACGTTACTTTTATTATTACAGTAAAAAGTAATTTGATTACTGCCAAATTTATAGCGACATATCTATTGGATGAATGGACATCACTCGATAAGTGTCTTATATGAAGTCGACGCATATTCATATTAGGGTTACTGATGCATACTCAGGAAGTCTGAATGTCCCTCCCAAGCCCCGCGTGAGCGGACCTAGACGCTATTAAACGCACTATAAACGACCACGTTCCTTATTTTTCCTTCTTTTTTTTTTAATCAGAGTGCCGTGAAAACACGTGACGAGATTCCCTCCTTTATTCAGCAAACATGCACGCTAATCTTTCTCTCAAAAGTGCGAAAGCGAATGTCTTTTACACAGGTAGACTATATACAGACGCCCTTTACAGGGCCTGACCTCTTAACGCTGTCATGCATGTGTGTGGTTTAGTGGGTACTCACATGCCATGTTGTAGTTCGCTCTTCTTTGAAGCACACATGCCAAATCGTGAGTTGATGCTCACCTCTTCCTGTTTTGTTTAGTATCTTCGGGGCGAGATGTTTCGCTGTCTTTCGTTCCCTCAGCAACAGAATCACTTCTCATAATCACATCGTGATTCTGGGACGTACAACCTCAATAATAATAATAATAATAATAATAATAATAATAATAATAATAATAATAATAATAATAATAATAATAATAATAATAATAATAATAATAATAATAATAATAATAATCGCTTCACGTCAGCAATATATACAGTAAAACGAAGCTATAAGCGCGTCCCAGGTCATGAGAAATAATTTCACATTCAGATTCGGTAACAGGCCAGAATGCCATACAGAATAAGTATTCTCTGCTCTCGATCGCAGCGTATACATAAGCACCACCTGAATAGAGACGATTCTATAAGTGTGGTCAAGCAGCATCTGAAGCTGTTCAATGTACAATGAAGCCGCGCCATGAAACAAACAGCGAGTAGTTGCATGTTCCTGTTACAGTTTAATTGCAGAAGAGTCAGACAAAGTAAGCTCGTACTTTCGCTTGATTTTACAACGAACCTGTATATTGCTGGGGTGCTGTGCAATTCTGTTATCCTTCAGCAAAGTCGCAGGCTGATCCAGAATGTCCCAAGCCGACCCGCGGTGGAGGCGAAGCAACCTTCAAGCACTCCGCGCCAATCAATCGTTTATTTATTTATTTATTTATTTATTTATTTATTTATTTATTTATTTATTTATTTATTTAAAGTACATAGGAATAATCTAAAGGTCTTAGTGCTGGCGCACGCAAGAAATGCTTGCAATAAACAACATGAAGACAATATACAGCAGGAATACGCACAAATAAATCTACCGAAATGCAAGAAAGGTCAGTACGCTGGGGAACACGTTAACACTCGAAAGATATAGACAGACAGTGATAAATACACGTCAGATACATCAAGTGCTTTAACTGATACAATGCACTGCATTGCATAAGTTAAAACACTGCAAATCTCGGAAGGAAACAATGACTGCGAGTGATGAAAAATGTCGAGATCAAGAAAATAAGCATGTCAAGACGTTGCATTCTGTGGTACTCCAAGCTGAGCTTCCGGCATGTGGAAGCTAAATGCAGAAAGCACGTGCATGCATGGATTTTAGGCTTACGTTGTTAAGGTTCTCCAAGTACTCGAAGATGATATCGGGAATCCGCCGCACAATCAGGCCGTGGTTTTGGAATGTGGGAACATCAGGAGTTATTAGTCTTATTTTAAAAAAATAAGTTACGTAGTACATCTCTGAAATATGCGTCCCATCAAGTTTTAATGAAGAATGTAGTTTTTCGAGGAATCGTGGCATCATGCTAACCGCTTTTGATGATCCGAAGGTCGCGGGATCGAATCCCGGCCGCGGCGGCTGCATTTCGATGGAGGCGAAATGGTGAGGCCCGTATGCTGTGCGATGTCACAGTGCACGTTAAAGAACCCCAGGTGGTCGAAATTTCCGGAGACCTCCACTACGGCGTCTCTCATAATCAGAGCTGGTTTTTGGGACGTTAAACCCCACAAATCAAACAATCAATCAATCTAAACGCTTTTCACACATCAACAGAAAAATTAAAAGAAAAAGAAGTGATTAGGGTGTCACCTGTACAATGGTAGAGTAGCACTCGCGCTTAGCAGAGAGAAATCGAGCGAAATTGCGAGCACTCGTCGAGCAGGTTCACAGTACACGCGGTGTTCGTACAGTACATTGAACATCCTCGAGAGGTATAACCGGCGCTTACACTGAGCGAAAGCAGGTGCACCTCGACGTGCGTCACTGCCTCACCGACGTGCCTGTCGGGCACTGTGCCAGCGCACGGCCTTCTCATCCAGGGAAGAGCGTGCGCTTATACGACCGCTCCGAAGCCGATGGCACACTTACGGGCGGCCCGTATACATTTGCAGCCGGCTTGCGACACCGCGCTTTTTAATTATACTGCTCCTCGATAAGACACCCCCCCTTTTTTCGCTGCGCACGAAACAATTCAGTTTAACGGGGCGTTCGCGAACGACCGCGCGCTGGCTGCAAGCGAACGTGACAAATGCCGAGCGCGACTGACTTGCGTCACCCCGCAAAGGAGAGAAAAGGAAGGGGGGAATATGTCATTCACCAGCATTGAGACTAGCGCAGCAGCACGCCTAACTGGTTGCCCCCTCCTCTATCCTAGCGAAGAGACCCCCCCCCCCCCCTCTCTCTCTCTCTCTCCTTTTTTCTTTGTCGCTTTTTGTTCGGCAGCGACATATATATGGCTCTGTTTGAGTCGCTCGATAACTGTTTGCTCCGGCAACAGAGCCGAAGCGTGACGCAACGGATAAACAACGCTCCGCAGGAGATTCGCGCAATGCGCGCACGAAATAAGCGTTGAAGAGAGGGAGAGCGGCCTTACTAAACGAAGTTACCATCCAACGGCGCGCTGAATATATTGGCACAGAGCTTGTCAGGCTGTGGTTACTGCGCCGTATGGTGGTTTGCCGCCTTTTCAAATAAGCGTGGTGTCTCGCGTAACTTCGATGAAATTAGAAAGGCGAAGAAATATGAAAAATTAAACAAGGGTACAATTTAAGCGAACACTATATAAAAGTATGCTACCTAGCTGACTTGAATGCCTCAGTCCAACCTTCTAATTGTAATTAGCTTGCCCAATTTGCCCAATGCGTCATCTCAGTTATAAAAGAAAATTAATATTTATATTAGCACGCAACTTTGATTGTTAAGTTGCAGAAGGGTTCTCAGAAATACTCAGCTTGTAAGTTGTTTTTGTGATGTTCGTTTACGTGGGTTTTCTTTTCTTTCTCTCTCTCTCTCTCTCTGTTGCCGGATCAGAAAAAAATATTGCGGTAAAAAAGTCTGATTTGCCTTTACTGCGTGTCGGTGCGCGCGTTTGGTTTAGTGCCCTCAACCATCTTTTCGCAGGAACTTGCATGTCAATCGCTTGCATGTCAATCGAAAAAAAAAAATATATGTATATACTGATAAGAGCTTCGATAAGTTTTCGGCACTGCTGCCTATGCCCTTAGCGATTTACGATCATAGCTGAAGTATTACAAAGCGGAGCAGAGATACAACAACAACAACAACATTTGGGAGCAAAATCCTATGGGGGATTTTTTTCTTCACACCCATGACGTACCAGTGTATACCCCTCTGGAGCCTTCACTTGCGGGTTAACTGGTTCATATCGAATTAGCGCGCAAGCAGTACAATACGGCACGATACGGAACAATAGCAGTGCTTGTGTAGTTCAATACAAATTAGACTTCTTTTGCAGACTTCGTTTTTCGGAAATTTTTCCTTGGAGAGAAAATCACGAATAAAAGCAAAAAAGCATCATTGCCCCGCGAGGATCAGAACTGCAAACTGGAGTCGTCCTGCGTCTCAGTCATATGTTAAGATTTATTGTCTAATATACGATGTCTATTTAAACGAGCGATACATTCCAGAGTTGGACTCGCATGCTACATCACACTTCGAGGTCGCGGGTTCGAATCCCTGCGGCGGCTGCTGCATTTCGCTGGGGGTGAAATGTGGAAAACAGCCGTGTACTTACATTCATAGGAGCACGGTAAGGAACCCCAGGTGTCCAAAATTACTCCGGGGCCCTTCAATGCGGGGCGTACCTTATATAACCATATCGTGGTTTTGGCACGTAAAACCCCAGCAATTATTATTATTATTATTATTATTATTATTATTATTATTATTATTATTATTATTATTATTATTATTATTATTATTATTATTAAAAATACGGCGGACCACAAATCGGTCGTTGAAGGAAGGGCGCTCACAGCGTAAAACCGCAAAGAAAGAAAGAAGAGAGAAAGAACAAGGAAAGCAAAACAAAATACTCAAATATAAAAATATCGCTACATCGAACCACTAAATGGATAAATACAGTGAATAAACTAAATATACATAACTGAAAACATAAGAGCAACGCGCTTCATGAGGAAGGTTTTAGTTCATATCCAATCGCGAGGGGAATGTCATTTGCCAAGAAATCGGTGCGCTTAAACTTGGAGCAAATAAAACAAATAGCTTTTCTCTTAATTTTCTCTATACTTTCAATGTTAAATTTAGTGCACGGATTCCATGTGATGCAATGGTACTGCAGTTTAAGTCTAACGAAAGTCAAATAGCTTAACAATTTAATTCTTGAATTCCTTAGTTTGTGTTTTAAGAAGCAAAGTTTGCTGAAGGCAGAGCAACAGATATTACTAAAATGCAAATTCCAGGGAAGGGTATTAGAGAATTTGACGCCTATAGTATTTATAATTTTCAACTCCCTTTAGCGGGGAAGCGGTCAGTGTGTATTCATATCATAACGGGATATTTTTTTCTAGTTAGCCCAATGCAGACTGTTTTGTCTTTGTTCAAAGACACGCCCCACCTCTTACACCATTCCCGTATATTGTGGAAGCTTAAATCAAGTTCCGTCTGATCGGTGTACTGTGGATATTTCCAGAACTGAAGCGCAGTCGTCCGCAGACAATCTAAATTTGTGTGTGTGGCGTAACGACCGTGACAATATCAGTTATGTATAGATCAGAAAAAGCGATGGCTCCAGCACACTACCCTGGGGTACATCGGATGTTACGGGAAGACAGCTCGATCGAGTTGTTGCCCTCAGTAGAGACAAACTACATCGCACTTTAATTACTGTATAAAGACCCCAATAAAGCGCGATTTTATCACTGGCAACATACATTTTAAACTAACTTGAGCAATAAGAAATGTTTTTTACGTGCGAAACTAGCAAGAAATAAATTAACACCATCTTCCCAAAGGGAACCCTGATGGGATGCGAAGCAGCAGCGTTGCGCACGGGTGGCGTCACAGGTTGAACGGCGCTAACGCGGGTGCTTAGCATCCCATCAGGGTTCCCTTTGGGAAGATGGTGTTAATTTTTTGCGCGTGAACCGACGAGTCGGCGGTGTAGCGAGCGGCGGTCGCGGTAGCGGAGCGAGCGGCGGTAGCGGCAGGTGTTGCGGGCGAACGGACGAGGCGGCAGCTGCGGGCGCTGCGACGAGCGCGCGGCAGGCGAGGGAGAGAGTGACGTCAGCGCGCACTGCGAGAGGAGCGTGACGTCAACGAGCAACTGCGGCGTGACCTACTTGGCACCGCTCCAACACCTGCGGCGAGGGGAGCGCGTTGCGGCGCGTTCGTACGGAGGCACGGAGGGACAGCGTTACACAGGCTAGTCAAAGAGCTGCTTCGCATCTAAAAGTGCAGCCGAAACAGGTCATACAGACAAGGAACTTTAAATACTGAGGAGCGCCGCTCCCACGTGGGGACAGGGAGGCCTAGCCTCGGCGCTGCATCGCGGGCTCTCTGGACAGCCCGGAGTAGTGGAACAAGCTCTGAACTCTCGATTGCAGAACTCCACTCCTCCTCGGTGACTTGACTGGGCCCTTGTGACGAGGGGCACCCGCCAGAGCATGTGTTCTAAGCTGCTAACCAACCCGCAATCCGGGCAGGTCGACTTGAAGCCGTCAGGAGCAATAATGCTGAGTAAAGCATAGCCGAAACAGGTGATCAAAATTAAAGCAACGCAAGGACACGCGTTCGACCACCTGCCAGGGCGGTAACATATCGATGTGGACGAAATGTAAAAAAAAAAACGACATGATTATCGATAACGCTAGATTATCGATTATCGGGGCTTCCACGTGGTGAAGAGTGCATGCATTATACATTGCACTCTTCGCCACATGGAAGCCCCGCATTGCAATTTGATCGGCAATCATGTCGTGCACGGCGGAACAAACCGAACAATATTTTTGCCCGACGTTATTGGACACACTTAAAATCTCAGAATTTAATTTCTTAAGTGAGGCAACGAATAACTTATTGATCCGTCAAGCTTAAAGATACACGTTTCGCGTGCGCGTTCGTTTTAGGCGAACAATCATTAAAATAAAGGCAATTAAGTGTAACATTCCCTCCGTTAAAACGCGCATGTGATTGCACCAACCCTTTATGTACACAAGTGCGCTTATGTTGCGATAAGCTCGCACTGTGTACACGTCCTTTTCAACGAATTGTACTCATATTTAATTTTGTGACCTCTACGGTGTATAGTGTAGAATGCTTCCCCGTGGCTTTTTAAAGACGAGAAAAAGAAAACGATAACAGTAATTATTGAAGCTGACGTTAACGAAAACGGCTACGCGAAGCAAGTGCGATGTGGACGTATCGATGGGGAGTCTTTGGAGGATACAAAATTGGTGACACGAGTACTCTAGTCACGAGAAAAGGGAAACAAGATTTACCAGAATTTTCTTTTTTCATCTATCCACATGGACGACACGTGTAAATGTATTTTCTGTTATTAGGACTTCGGCGTTACTTCCTAGTAGCCAGAAAGGTAAACATGTTCTCATTAGGAAAACAAGATGAGGATTCAAATATGAGAATGATATTTTCGCCCAGGCTCTTTGAACGCATATTGCAAGGGAGAGCTTCATACAAAAAACGCTTACATGAACAGCAAAGAAGGAGTAAGTATACATAAAAATAGTTGCCAGTGCTTCCTGCCGCAGATGGCACCGAAACCGATTACTTGTTTTCAGGTGCTCGTGTTATTTTGTAGAGTAAGGCTCGCTAAAATCCGCTTCGACCTCTGAGTCATGTAGAAAACGTTGCGGTGTTGCCACCCATCATCATCCCATCTTAAGTCCCCTGCAGGACGAAGGCCTTTCCCAATCCTCTCCATTCTTGCCTGTCCTTCACGAGCTGATTAATGGTTGCTACCTATAGAAACAATTATATGAGAGAAATGACGCTATACTGCCGCGATGGTGTCGCCCTCTACATGCGAATGAAGCAGACAAGCAAGCAGTTTTATGAAATACAACCTGTTGCCTGAACGACCTACTGTGGAGAGCGACAATTTGTGCATCTGAACAAACACGCACGTGAAAAAAAAAAAATTTATCTAATGGTCGTAGTACGCTTTCTTCCGCCGCGGGTCACAGAAGAATGGAGCCTCACAGTGAGATCCGCCTCGTGTTGATGCAGGACCTCGCATTTTTTTTTTTTTTTTCCGCAGGGGTCAACAAGTGGCTGCAGTCTTCGTGCGACTCGCCAGAAAGGCCACGGGGATGATGGCATACGAGGCCCGCAATACAACTCCACAAACACGCTGCAGTATGTACACACACACACACACACACCGCCGCGCATTCCCGAAAGGAGAGAGCGCACCGCGGCGCAAGAGGAGGCATCACCTCCGCGCGGAGCGGCGGCGCCGTGACGGCCGTGTTAGCCGTAGGACGGCCAAATGAATTTCGCCGGTTAATTAGTCGGCGAGACGGAACTGCTTTCGGCGCGCACGGCCCGTAATTGACTCGTCTTTCACGTCGCGCAACGGACATAGGCGGCGCACGGCCCCTGATTGCCCATCACTTGCTTCTCTTGCCGTCGAGGGCTCAATTAGGCAGCCACGCGCGCGATCGAAGGCGCGCCACGGGGAGAGCGAACGCGTGCGCTCGCCTGGGCTGCTCAACGCCGGCACGACACGGCGGCGGCGGTTGTTGACATGCGCGGCAATTATGGCCGGCCCGTAATTACTCGGCGCATCCTCGCCGATACGACGTGCCGCATGGCGGTAACTCGATACTCGCGCGTGCGCGTGCTGCTGCTAACCGCTGGGCATGGCTTTTCGCGGGCATGGCCGGCCGGCCCAGCAACGCAGCTCGCAAGTGCCGCGTTTTCCTGGTGTATACTTACACGGCTCGGTCGCTTCGTGCGTACACATTGTCTAGGTTGAGTGGCCCACTGATGTGATTTTTTTTTTTTTGTCGCTGAGCATTTGAGTTTACTTTTCTATAAAATGCGGGAGACGAACCTGCGCCTTTTCTGCACGTTCGTTTGTGTGACTGCCGTGCCACGCTTGAAAAGGTACTTGAAAATGGAGCCTCGGCACGACCCTAGATGGTTACAGGTGCTGACGCAAGTTGAAGATTACATATGTACTTTTTCGATTTTATATTTAAGCCAAATAGCGGGAATTCTTTAAGGTGCAGCAAGACGCATTGTTGAGCGGTTTGCTTTGCGATGTTGAATAAAGTAGCAGAGGTAGGTAAGTAAGTAATAAACTTTATTGGGGTATCTGAAGAAGTCACTCCGCCCCTTTTACTGAGGGGTGACAGCGGGCCGCTCCCACGTCGGGAAGGGGGGGCCACGCCTCACCGCCGCATCGTGGGCCTTCCGAACTGCCCGGAATTGATGGAAGCAGTCTTGACTTTCAGTCAATGATTGAAAGGAAAAGAGGAAAGAAATAGCATAGGAAAAAATAGTAGCAGAGGAAAAAAAAAATAAACAGAGAGCGACATGGACAACACGAACCTGTGTGCCGTTCCCAGTACTGTTCGTGTTTCGTTCTTTTAATTTGGGCTTTCTTAATTTATTTTGCAGAGCTTCAGACGTAGCTTCGCTTACTATGTTCTTCTTCAAAGCAGCCGAACTGGCTTTATGACAGATGGGAGGGGAAAATTTGACAATAGCACTGATGCAGCTTTCTCTTTAGTCCCGTCAGTTGATCATTTGATAATGTATAGAAGAAAGGCGCGACCTCGCAGCTGAAACGCAGCCGCTGTGATCAGAGCGCGGCGTCACTCCTCGCCTGCAGGATCCGCGGGCTGGAGTGACCATCATCACGCGCTCGGAAATCGGCAGAGGACGATCAGTGAACGTGACCGAAATGCTTGGATCCCTGGCAACGTCTGCAGGTGTTGGCCACCTGCTTTGCATGATCCCTTGGAACATGGCAGATCCGAATAAACGCGCCTTAATAAAGGCTGGAGTGAAGCCAGACTGACCTGAAAATTACGACCGTTGGGTGACAATAAAACAGGTTTGCTGAAAACCTGGAGCTATATTCCTGCAAGAAGTCCTGCATGCGGGCCATTATTTGACTCAGATTCACGTTTCAGGCGCCTTGCGGCAAGTTCTGCCGATTAGTAGCAACACAGGGCAATTGCTACAGACGCTTGAACGTGACAGGCTCGTCTGGTGAAGGAATATGGCCACGGGCGCCCATAGCGCGGCACCGGCTCAGCCATATAGAGTAGTCGAAAATCTATGAGTTTGTCGCTTCTTCTTGTGCACATCGTTTCGTGCTATGCAACGCTAAGTCATTCCGTGAGTCTAATAGCTCGTATATTTGTGTGAGAAATCAGACTGCCTGTGAGTGGGCGACTTCTTTTCATGGCTTCAACACGAACTGTGACTTCACTATATCGTGTGTAAAACTATAGCGAAAAAAAAAAATTGACGGCAGATCCACGAGGTGAATGATGATGAGATTGGGCGAAGCTCCTGGAAGTAATCATCGGTTAAACCGTGAAATTTCTTCCGTTAATTCGCCCGATAAAAATGACGTGAAACGATTGATTAAATGTTTTATCAAACTTTTATTGCTGGTTTCCGTTGTCCTTTCATTATGACCGCTTTGTGGTCGGTGAAATGTAAGCTAAGTGGTTCTTGCACTGGTTGCAGATGAAAACCAATGCTTTACCTGGCGTCTTTCGTTAAGCAGCTGGCGTCTTTTCGTTTTGCTTTAGAAACATCTGGCGTCTTTTCGTTTTGCTTTTAGAAAACATCTGGCGTCTTTCGTTGGTTTATTTCATCAATCAACGGTGTTTTGAACAAAATTTTTATTGTTTAATCACGCACAGGAGAAATCTCACCAGGCACTACCTTGGAGGTAAACAATGGCTGCTACTGGGAATGACAGACAGCAGAAGTCGGCTTTTAACACTTCTACTTCTACTAACGTTTCCTACTGGAACATGCCAATGGCTGCTAATGGGGAATGAGAGACAGAAGAATTCGGCTTTTAGTTAACGCGCACGCTGCGAATTTTTTTTATTGTTCAACAACGCACAGGAGAAATCTCCCACCGGCACCACCTTGGAGGTCAAAGCGTAAGACTGGTTACGCACTACGACTACGACTACGACTACGAGGGACGAACGGGTGCCGCTTTAAGGAGCTTCGCCCCTAAAAAGAAAGACTACAACGTGGTATAGTGACAGAAAGTGCAAGCATAAATGCGGCAATAACGTTGTCTATAGTGCGTGGCTTCACTGCAGTCCGTGTCCGGAAAAGGAGCTGACAATCCAGCCAGTAGTATTCTTATCTTCTCTGAACCTTGATTCATGAATGTTTCATCAAACACATATTTTTTTGCATGGGGTCTTGTTGAACCCGTTCTCTCATCATTTATGCCTCCGTCGTCCGCGTTTTATACACACACACACATGTGTGTGTGTGTGTGTGTGTGTGCTTAACGTGATGGGGCATGGTGCAGCCTTCATGAAGGAATATATATATATATATATATATATATATATATATATATATATATATATATATATATATATATATATATATATATATATATATATATATATATCCAGTAAATGTGTCTGCGGATCCAGACGAATATGAGCAGTGAACGGACGAACGTGCAAGAACTTTTTACTTTCAACGTTTCGGCCGGTGGTCCGGCCTTCATCAGGAAAAGGCCGGACCGATGATGAAGCCGGACCACCGGCCTTCATCAGGCCGGTGGTCCGGCCTTCATCCTGATGAAGGCGGGACCACCGGCCGAAACGTTGAAAGTAAAAAGTTCTTGCACGTTCGTCCGTTTCTTCACTGCTTATATATATATATATATATATATATATATATATATATATATATATATATATATATATATATATATATATATATATAGAGAGAGAGAGAGAGAGAGAGAGAGAGAGAGAGAGAGAGAGCAGGCCAGTAATCATATCTATTCCTTCATGAAGGCTGCACCATGCCCCATCACGTTAAGCTAACCATATGGAAAAGTACAGTAAGCAGATTGTACCTTCGCAAGGCTGACAGAGAAGCAGATACTGTAAAGGAGACATACAGTATATATCGTGACTTTTCAGAGTGGTGGGATAAGCGCTTAAACATGCGCGCTGAGGCACGCGGGAATTAACCGTCGCACACTGCGCAGGCGGCGCACAAGTGCCTATACAAAGAGGAGAAAAATAACGGAGTTAAAAAGCGGGGGGGGGGGGGTGCAAAGATAGGCTTCCGATGTTCACGACTGGCGCGGGGATATTCAAGCAGCGGCCGCGCTGTCGACCTTTCTGTCGTTTTCGCGCGAACACGAGTTGACGCATTGTCCGCGGCGGCGCCGCATTCTCGAAAAGTCCACGGGGGACAACAACGGCAGGGCTGACGAAGGCGCCTCCCCCCCCCCCTTCGCCTCTTATAAGCCGCGCGTGTCTTTTCGCCGCTCTCCTTGCGCCGGAGACCGAGTCCCAGGCCAGGAGTCCGAGTTGTGCGTCGCACGCGTGCTGAGCACCGGTGACGGCCATAATGGGCTGCTTGACAGGTAGGCGCATTTATAACGCGGTCCACCGCACTCGGCCCCATTGTCGCCCCGGACGGCTGATATACCCCGCTTCGCCGGTCCGCACTCACTCGATCGTTTCGCGAGTCAACTGCCGCGAGAGACCAAACGCGGCACCGAAGAAAAGGCGGCGAGACTCGGCGGCAGTCTACTTTAAGGATGTCCGCCCGAAGGGTTCCCTATAAAAAAAGGTGGGGAGAAGAAATGGGGAGGACCCCGGTCTACAATGGCCCTATAACGAAGTCTCTTCCTCACAGAGGTGTGTACCGGCCCGATTCCGGCGCCGTTGGCACTGCAGCGACTCTGCGTCCACGGCTCGCCCAAACTTCTTCTGTGGCCCCTCTTTCACGTTGACTTTTTTTGTTGTTGCACATCCCGACGTGCGCAGGATGGAAGGACGTCGTGGTCCCATGCGCTTGTACAGACTCGAGGCAGCCCCTCGTGTGTATAAAAGAAACCCCTGCCGCGTTGTGTTCGCGCTGATCTTGGCTTTCAGCCCCCCTCTTCTCACAGGGACTCCACTCTCTCTTCGAGTGTATAGAGCGTGTATAAACGACGGTGGCGAAGTGTGTGTGTATTCCGACAATTTAAACGTCTCTCCTCGAGTCGCCGCCACACTGTCGCGCAGACTCTTCGCGAGCGAGCCCTGGCCGCTTGTTATTTATGTAGAATGTGTGTTCGTATATATACAGTATACACAGGTGTAAGCGGCGCTCGCTTTATTGGCTGCCGGCGTATGTCCGCGGGATGGCCGGCGTACACACTCGTCGCACCACGTGTGGGGGTTTTTCTTCCTTTTGTCGCGTCGATTTTCCTGCGAACGACGATCTCTTGTTGCCGCCACCCCGCCGAAGGCTGTGTACAGGCTTTTAATGGAGTGATCCTTTTATCACCGTCCTGTCTGTTAATATCGCGCCACCGTGCACACGCACGCATACACCGGTGTCTTCGCGCAGTATGGTCCCGCCCGAACATATATTTCTGCGCGCCTTATTTTTTTTCTTCTTCGTCTTCCTCGGCGGATCTTTGACGCGCGCTTCTTTGGCCCTCCGCCGGAGGCCAACGATGTTATTATTGCGCCAGTAATGGCAGGAAAGAAGGGATGCCCCGAGGAAGTGCGGCAGGAGGGGGCGCTACGCGGCAAAGGCGGCACCGCGATCGCGATAAATTTGCGACTGTCGGTGCCCGGCAACGTGTAATGGAGTGTCCGCACAATGGCGCCGTTCTGTGTTGCGGAAAAAGGTCGCCGCGCCGTTTTGTGCGTGTGTGTGTGTGTCTACAGCGGCGCGCACAATGCCTTGTTGTCCCTGCAATCGGGCTTCCCTTCTTCGTCCAGGGCTCGCTTCTTTTTCTCGCACCTTGTTGTATGTTGCTGCTGCTGAGCGGCCGTGTTCGTTCTCCAAGTTACGCGGTGTTAGGGAAGAAAAAAGGTGCCGCCTTTATCAAACGCTATATATACAAGGAAGAACTTGTTTGCGGCTTCTCGATGTTTGCCGTCCTTTATCCGAGCGCACGGGTATACATATACGAGCGAGCTCCGTGAGCAGCCCCCTGATTTATTTCTCTTCCTTATTGCGCGCTTTCTTCGACGGATGGATTGAACTGCCTCGCACGGAGGCTCACCTCCTTTCTTACGCAAGTTCAGGGTATGCACTGTGCGTTCACCGATTCATCGGTGCACTCATGTACACACGTCGGAGTGAGCCACTCACATAGAGAAATATTCAGAAAGGTTCGCATGCGCCTACTCTTTCGGGGAGAAATGCTTTCGTGAGACGACTTCTTAAGTTTGACTAGAGCACAGCTTGAAGGGACAATAAAGCAATAGGACAATAGGTATTTTTGAATTACTTTTTTTTCCAGACACCAGAAACACCGCTGTGGAGAAGCTTCGTAAGCTATAGAAAATGAGATAAAAGAAAATTCAGGTTGCGACGCCGCTTGGAGTTTGCCGCACAGATTGGAGTGACGTAATGAGTTTTTGAGGACGCGTCTGCTGTAAGGTCGACACAAGTATCCTCTCCGTAAAGATACGCATTGTGTTCCAAAGGATTGGAGGCAGGATGTTTCAGAAGACTTTTAGAGCCAGTGTGGCTAAAATGCTGAGGATAAATATTAAAATAAATAAATAAAATGGGTTTCATGACGTGAGGTGCCCGAAATTTCGGCGGGAAATTGAGAAATAAGACGTTGATCTTCATTTCCCGTTCTAATACCAAACATAAAATGGCGAAATTTGCGACAGTAGAGTCCCCGAAGAAAAGGTAACGCCATTTACAAACAATTCCTTCAGACAGCAAAGCTGTGTGTCTTTCCAAGAGACAACTATATAAGGACACACACGAACTCCGGAAGTCGGTGCCCAAACCGAAGAAACACTCGCGTTCAGAAGCGCAACACGAAAGAAACACCAGTGCAACACACCACAAGCGTGGTTGAGCGCAGTTATTAAGGCGCT
Source organism: Hyalomma asiaticum (assembly GCA_013339685.2). Lineage (NCBI taxonomy): Eukaryota > Metazoa > Arthropoda > Arachnida > Ixodida > Ixodidae > Hyalomma > Hyalomma asiaticum. The sequence continues at coordinate 334,123,919 of CM023481.1, forward strand.
TGGCTGCGAAGGGTGGGGTCCCTGGTTCGAGCCCCAGGCGCTCACTTACAAGCATTGCAGAGTTGTAAGTGAGCCTCTGGCCTGTCTGCTTTGTTTCTTCCTGAATGGTTGTCCACTCAATGAAACCGCGTTTCAGTGATTACCAAAGAACACCTAACAGAGGATAGGGAGGGATCCAGTTTATATAACTGCTCTAAGTGGGTGCAGTGCCCCCCGACTATGACGAGAATGTTAAAGGAAAGATATTGACTTCATAGAAGATCTACTTTGGCCGCCAAGTGTGTGTGTGTGTGTGTGTGTGTGTGTGTGTGTGTGTGTGTGTGTGTGTGTGTGTGTGTGTGTGTGTGTGTGTGTGTGTGTGTGTGTGTGTAGGCACTGCCGCTTGGTGGCATGGTGCTGCAAGTGTCGCTGTGTGGTCTGTGATTATTTGGGGCCTCGCTTACAGCCGCCCTGCGGAGAAGAGTGCAACATCTAAGAAAGCGGCAATCTTTCCAGAACGGCGGATCACCCTTCAACGTGTGCGAAATGTCGAGCAGGCGGCAAGCGGCGCCCGCGACGAAACGTGCGCCATTTCGCGACACTTAAATTTCCTCCCGCGTGGCGCGTCAAAGTGTGCGCGCTGTCAGCGGCCATATCGGCGAAATCCGATCGCTGCCGGCACTCCCTTTGTTCCCGCCCTCGCATCTCGATATAAAGCAATAACCCGGGCGCAATCTGGCCGCGCCCGCTCTGCAAGTGGGGGCCGCGATCGCTGCAGTGGCGGCGTTTAAAGTGACGGACGCGGCGTGGGCGTTTCGCGGTGGTGCCGAGAGCGCGCGGAGTCAAGCCCGGAGAAGGATCGGAAACGAGGCGCAATGTCGGGACGCTTTGCCGGTCTTTTCTCGTGATCGATCACCGCTTGGGCCGTCCGCACTCTCCTCCACCGGCGCACTCCTCGTCCGTGCCCCTGCGTTACCCTCGCCGCTGTGCGAGATCGCCGACCAGCGTCGTATTCCGCCCACGCGCTGCTGCAGTAGCAGCGCCCGTTATGAGGTTCCCCCCTGCTGACTCTCTTCCCTGCGAGCCCCGGGTTGGTTTTCGGCCGGCGATGGGCCGTTATAAATGCCGAGATCCGTCAGCGTCACTCTCGGCACACTTCAACATCGCCGGATCAAAAGTCCGCTATCCACGGCGCCTCGGGCGTATATATACACACTCTCGGAAAGTGAGAAGGCAGAAAGTGTATACGGAGCGCGGTGATTTTGCTCGAACGGCACTTACGCGTCACGCCGCTTAAAATTAGAAGGCACGGTGTATGCATTCCGGTTACGACGTTTGCGTTCACGAATACAACCGTCGCTGGTTTTAGATGTGCCCTTGGTCGCGTGCAACCGCAGCTAGCCCGAAGCTTCGTGCTTCGGGTTGAGTGTATACTTTCCAAAGCTCAAAGAAGTTGCCTATATATAATACAAGGGACACATGTAGGCATACCCTGTTGATATCTTTTGAGCTGTCGGGTATTTAAATTAGTCAATTAGCGAATTAGGGTGCATGTCATCTGTCTCATTATGTTTATACTAGTTCTGGCAAGTGAACCCACAGTTTATATTACATTTAATAAACTCACAACTGACGTATATGTTGGTTACAACATGAGAAATATGCGCTCTATCCACAAAGTCGCGGAAGAAAGGTCATGCCAACTGATTTTTGCTGCAAGCTTAATTACCTTCTCAGTGCTAATCTGAACACAAGCCGTATTGTGCATAGGATATAACATTTGGCACATTTTTTATATCTTAATATAAAAAAAAAGACAAAAGAAAGGATTCGTCGATGTTTAGGCTTTCGACCTTTAGGTCGAACAAACAAAAAAAGGTAACGCGTTATTATTACTGTTAACGAAAAGAAGTAACGCACGTTACTTCTGACGTTACTCCGTGGTCAGGAAGTTGATTCACTGCTTCATCGCTATACAGGAACACCCAATAAAAATTTTACAAAGTTTATATGTCACATCAGATTTCTCGCCCAAACAACGATTTTATACAAAAAGTGCCCATTTAACGAGACTTTCTTGCACAAATGCACGGACATTAGCAATAACATATAGGGGCCGAAAGTTGCCTACATGTAATGGCGTCAAACTCTGTAACACTTACTGGAGTCACTTTTCTCAGTGTGACGTTAAACCTAAAATGCGATTTGAGAATGCCCAGTTGGGGCGTGCGTTGTGCTGTGTACGCTGTGAGGCAATTGGTGAGTATGCGCTTATATAATGTTCTGTGTAGATTCATAAGCGTATGTAACGTGCGACTGGCGGCAGCAGTCATCCTTCCAATTGACTGTTTCCTGACAGGCATGCGAGCCTCAAAAACAGTCTTATGGAGCACCAGTACAATTCGCTTACTTGCAACGTCACTTCAGAATGGGGCTTTTTGTTTATGGGAAAGGGGGCGGTAGTAATTTGAATAAAAAGCTGTAGGTGTCCCACTGTTAAGCATAAGGGGGTTTCGGCGCTAACCGATGAGACTCTATAGTAAGCATAGGATCTACTCGAGTCCCAAACGGTAACTTCTATCTCTATTTACAACGAACCTACACTGCTCAAACGTGACCTCCCCCCTCCCTTATATTTTGAGAAGGTCATGGGCTCAAGTTCAACCGGTTATGAATTCGAATGTCTAGACGTAGATTCTACCTGCATGCCATGTGCCATCTTGCTATAGTCACAATTACGGCGAAGCTATAAGGCCACTGTTATGGCTTGCCGGTCTGTAAGCACTTTATTATTGTTTCTTAATAATAATTGCTAGCGAAGCTAATTAATCATTCTAGCTCAGATTGATCTCCTCTATCATATACAACCATCAACTTTAACAATTTCCGCCTTTTTATAAAGGCTTTATTTTTCTCGAGAGTCTCTGGCCAATGAATGCGGGTTTGCGCCAAACGCGATTTTATTAATCTTAATTAATTGTCATCATCATCATAATCATCATCATAATCATCATTTATTGTCCCTTAAAGGCCGTGGTTTGGCTTTAAGGGGAAGATAGCGAGGGGAAGCAATATATGTGACGTCATGTTACTAATCAACGAAACATAACGATGCACGGAGGCACGTGACAGTTGTGCATTTTAATACAACCATATTTTAACATGACATGAAAAAAAAAAAAAAGAACGACACGATATGCTCAACAGCTAACTGGTGAACACATCGTATTATTGATATCATGAACCACCATTCATGTTAGCCGTACATTGGAACCTTTCCATGCCGATTTCGGTGTACACCAAGTGACCAAGACACGAGTTTTTCAAACTTTCCCCGACCGTTTTCAGTTTTTAGGGTCAGCCTTTCAACGGCGCAATTAATGGACAGCGCCATAAAAAGTAACTAGTAACATGACTCCTCAACGTGGCGCCATTTCTTGTTTCGCAATTTCCTGAATTAATTTGGCTCCATAAGGTTATCGTGCTCCACATCAGAACGCAGGTACAACAATAAATGACCTTTTAAGTCGTCGGGCCTGAACAAATCGCGTTATGTTATAGCTAGCGTATCCGCGGTACCATTTCAGCCTTGAAAGGAACCAAGCACTATAGTGTGGTTTAAGCGATATGCAGTCTCACATCAAGTCTAGTATATCATTCCATTCAGGCTTCCATGCACTTTCTTTACGTTCATTTATGTATCTGCCAAAGGTCACGGATTTGCATTTCGACATTCCCCGGTGCTTGCACTTATTCAGGGGAAAAAAAGAGAAGAAATCAAACAAAAGGCGCGTGCTAAAGTGCATATCTCTGAATCTCTCTCCATCACAACTGTGCCTGTATAATCAATGAATGCAGTGAGAAAGAAGCAACTTTGTGCGTTGTCTGATCGAATGCGATCGGAACCAATTGGCATGAATGAGCGATTTTACTGGTGCACCGGTTGAGGCTTGACATGTCGCTTCTCTCGAAATGAATATGCTTTTCGTGCGTCATAATGTCGGGGCGCCTGCTTGGCATGCAGTGCACGGTCGCGCCATTTGTCTCGATTGAAAAAGGTTTGCGTGCTTCGAACAACTTGGAAGCAGCCGGGACACTTTGGGGGTGCATTGGCTCACACTGCATGGGGCGAGGTGGCCACATTACACTGTAATTTTTCTTCATCATCCGGAAGTCGTAGAGTGTGCTCTTAATGCCGCATTAACAGGCTTATAATGCTCTTGAGAGCCGTGGCTGGGTGAGGATTAAACGCTATCTCAAAGCCTTCGCTGCGTCTTTTTAGACCTGTCTCTGTATGACCTTCTCTTTCTCTCTTTCTCTCTCTCTCGCTTTCTTTTTTTTTTTTTTTTACTTCCATGCTTCACTGGGAGCCTTTTGGCCATAAGACGCTATAATCCGCCTCCAATACGCAAGACAAATGCGTCTGGTATCGCAGGTTTATCGAGATGTCCGTGTACATTTCGAAACTACTATAAGCGCAACATAAAGCAACAAATGAAGCAGAAAATAGACGAACAAGGCTTCAGCACCGACGGGCATTATACCACGGCGATTGCGCTGGAAACGAAAAAAGTATATTGTCACTTTCACACGAAGGCGAATCCTTGAGAGACAGAGCGTTTCGCTGCTGGTGCCTACAAGGCTGGCGGGATGAGAGGAGTGCGTAGTGGTCGAATTGGCATTGCAGGTGTCGATTGCGCGCAAGATGATATTGAAGGAAAACCATCAGCTTTCGTCGGCGTCAAAAAGAAAAGAAGAAGAAAAGAAACATCAAGAAACTTCGCTCATAACATCCTCCGTCGTCCATGGCAACTGCAACGCCGACACCATCTATAAGATGCACCTCGAGCATCCACATAATTACTATCGCAGTGAAGCGGAGCCACCGTGGTGTAAATGGTATATCATTCAAGCAGGGATCAGTCTGCCACAACCGCGGACGCATAACTCTGAATTCGTGTGAATTCATATAGTGGCCACATGAGAAGTGAAAATGAGAGCAGCTAAGGTCACAGATCTGTTAGTATCGTTTGAGCCCTCGGTATAAACGATGACCAACGGTATGATCTAACAAGCGACTGGCGAGATCGTGCCATGTGAAGCCACCCTCGACATTTTTAAAAATATTTCAAGTTAACACTCGCATAGAGTTGAGAACGCCGTCACGATGAACGATGCCAAATGCGGCAGCTCTACGCTCTACTCGAGAAAAGCAATCCGCTGCGCCTGTCCGGGCTTTTCCGGCATACTAGAGTTAGCCGTGACGTCAGCAGCATGTTTTTGGTGATGTCAAAAGCCACAGAGCTCCGTCGACTGGTTGAAAGAGAACCTACGACTTCCGGTTAGTATGCTATATATTAATTACACGCGATCCCTGTCGGTGTGCTCTTCACCGTCTTGTGTGGTGTGGTGTCCGCGTGTGCGCGCTTGTCACGTGACATTCAGAGGACCCCTAGGAGAGGAGGTGGCACCGGCAAGCGGTGGGAGCGTGGTGCAGGAGCGAGCGAAACAAGCAAGCGCCGCATTTAAATAATCAAACGCATGTAGGCACCGTTTCGAGAAATCCTTACGGCGGACACCGGTTCGTTGCGGACACCGGCACAACAGCAACAGGCACATCAACTAAATTTTGACCTCTGTGTGGTTTAGGGACCCTTTAAAGGGCAACTCCGGCGGTTTTTTTCCACCATATTTTGATTTTTGATATCGCTGTTTTCCAATAGTATTGGTAGCCCAGAAGCAGCTGCAGAGTCATTCAATCTGCTCAGAAACTCACCAATAATTTTAAACAACAGATTGAACGATGTGTTCAAACCGAAACCGAAATGGCTAGACGCTTCGTGCACCGTATGCGATTACGTTACAGCCTCCCCGTCATCAGAAATATGGAGATGATGCCAGAGAAATGAAATTGCGATGTCATCCAACAATGTATCGAGCTCTTTTAAACTTGACAGTGACGATTTGAGCGCTCAAGTATCATCGTTTTGCTTTAGACGGCCCGCCTGCTCGGGTGGGTAGCGTTGCACGTAATGACGTCAAAAACACAAGGGTGGCTCGCGTGGAAATCCGCTAAAAGATTTTAAAATTCATTTTCAGGAAAACTAAATGACTTGTATCCGCCTGGCTTGGCACAAATTATTGTAGTACCGAGGAGAACATATACTGAAATTTTGATTGAGATCAGTGGGCAATAAAAAATCGCCGGAGTTGCCCATTAAGGCGTATCGCCACAAATGAAACGATTGCAGCGGTATAGATACAAATATTAGCGCTTGCGGCTCGAACCGTCTAAAATAATGTAGAATATGAGCGAAGACAACAGTTGAGCTTAATGACGGATCAGAATGTGTACGTAGCTTTCTGAAGTTTTTGCAAGGAATTAAAAGTGGAATTCGTCGACGGTGAATCAACAGTTACAAAACACAGACTACTGTTTTATTTGCTTTGCATACTTCAGTATAATTGTGAGCAGGGGAGAAAATACTCGATCGGCAGGGTAAATTATGGAATATTATTTAGCTGTGTTTCAGTACGAAGAGTTATGTCATAAAGTTATGGTTAATGACTTACTCCAAGTATGTAAAGTATTTTCTTAACAACGCCACATACGTCCATGCACTCGGTATACTTTGTTCCTCCTATATAGCATGCGATTTGCGTTCCATTGGTAATCTAGTGGGAAGAATAAAGGAACGCTGTACAAGAAAGAAATTAATTCGTGTGATACTACGAGGTTCCTGAAGGTAAACAGGCATTTAGAGAGAAAGAAAGAGCAGGTCTGATTGATTGTGGGGTTTAACGTCCCAAAACCAGCTCTGATTATGAGAGACGCCGTAGTGGAGGTCTCCGGAAATTTCGACCACCTGGGGTTCTTTAACGTCCACTGACATCGCACAGCACACGGGCCTCAACACTTCGCCTCCATCGAAATGCAGCCGCCGCGGCCGGGATTCGATCCTGCGACCTTCGGATCAGTAGCCGAGTGCCATAACCACTAGACCACCGTGGCGGGGCGACAGAGCAGGTCTAGGTGCGTAAATAAGTATCTTTTGTGAGGTATACGAAGAATACACAAAATTTAATTCAGATAAATATCCTTGTGTATTTGATTACTTCGAAGGCACACGGAGGCACATACCACCCCCTGATATTGAGTTTTCGCGGGAAAATGCAAGGGTAGTCAATATCAGAAGCATCTGGCTGATCACTGGCACATCGCGGAATCGGTAGTTATTTTGGCGTTACAGCTGCTAGCAACATAAGGTGGAGTTGATCTCTCGTGAACCCCCCCCCCCCCCCCAAAAAAAAAAAAAAAATAAGAAAGAGTTTGAAACGAGGCTCGCATAAAAAACAAAATCCCTTAAAGAAAGGTGATAATGGTACTCGTTAATCGTTGTGTAGAACGGATAGTATAATGAGGATCAAGTCGAGATGAAAACAAGTTTAGCTATGGATAGTTAATCAAGACCTCGTTAACAGTATGTCATCCCAGGAAAGGTTTGGAATGAAACTCGGGAATATAATAGAAACCTTTCAAATAGGTACTAATGGCTCTAGTTGATGATGCACTGAGTAATTACGACATGCTTAAAATGACGAATAAAAGATTATATTGTCATCTTCTTTTTCTATGAGAAAGAAAAAGGAAAGAGGCTCGTGCAGAGCTAGCATAATGAGATAAGCGTGTGACACGGTTGTTTCAGAGCAAGTATCCACAAAACTTCTCTTAGGTACACAGGAAACAGCAAAACCTAATTAATTAATAATTAAACAGTAATAAAATTTCTTTCAACCATTGAAAATGGATGTACAGAGAAGCTATTGATAAGCAGCATCACAGCCAACGTTAGGAGACAGACAGCACAAATGCTGATCAAATAATTTCGATTATCATTGCTTTCGAGTGTTGTATAGTGATGGGGCCCTATACCGCACCGCGGATTACAACTCTTCCCTCATTAGTCAATTCCGCCTGTGAAGGCAGAATTGACCAATCGCGGATTTAGGATACCACAGTGATCGGTCAATTCTCTTTCTCAAGACAGAATCGACCAATCAGGGAGGAACATCAAAGAATAGTATTCTGTATTTCCTGGCACGATATAGACCTCATGATCGCCTTGCGATGCGGTCACTTTGGCGTGTACTGCGGTGTGTTAAGCGACCAACTTCGACACGTTTGTGATCAAGTCCAAATACAGGCATTGTCTGTGCCCCGCGGTTGGTTGCCGTGGGTCGTTACATCACGAAAGGGGAAAATGTTTTCTGACGAACGAAACAAAGTATATTACCGTTTGTCTGCATGTGAGATGTCTACATTAAGATCGCCAGCTTTAAAATCTGGTGCGTGTCTTTGTCTTGTTTAGCCCGTGTGCTCTCATTAAATTTGCAATGAATGTATTAGCTATTTCTGGGTTGATGTAGGCTGCGAATAATAAGATTACCTGCGGCGCATACCAGAATTCCCCGGGCCGGGGTATGAGGGTATGTGGTGCAATTATATTTCAATAACTTTCCTTTGTGCACACGCACACACACGCACGCACCCTACATACATACATACATACATACATACATACATACATACATACATACATACATACATACATACATACATACATACATACATACATACATACATACATACATACATACATACATACGAGTGGCATATTGTGTATGCTATATCACTGCGACCGGTGAGTTTGAGCAGCATATTTCGACGGTAGGAAAAAATAGAACAAAATATAATAGAACTAAAGGAATCACCACACCATATGCAAGCTTCTGTTTTGTCTGCCTCTCTTCCTTTCTTCTTCGTGCTGCACCGTTTTCTTTGTCTCATAATGTAGCAATAAGCTACCCATTTCAACAGTCCTCTTTTAGTGACGCCTGTGATTGGTTCATCACCGCGGCCACCAGCTCGTTACGATACCGATCGCTATTACGAGGACTCAGCGCACTAACACCGGTCATTAAGCAAGTGTTCTCGCGAAAGAGAAATATTGCGAATACGAGCTGAAGTTCCCCCATTTGAAGCTACGATTCGACGAGCTAATTTGCACGCTCGAGGCCGCCAGACGCTCGACATCGACGCTGTATGCCTCCTCCTGCTGGTCGTTTTGTAGGACTGCCTGCTTTTGTTTTCTCTGCTGCTGGTTGTCTGGTGTCCCGGTATCATCTTTCAGTGGTGCCTCGGGTCGTATTTACGATACGGCACCACTCGTGAGGATTATAATGAATGGCTTATGTGGGTGGGAGTGTTAACTAAAAAAGAAAATCAGTATTGTTGTTTTACAAGCACGAAAAGCTTCGGTGTGAAATCGATATGTGTGCTATTCAACAATTAAACAACAATAAAATTGAATTATTGATAACTGTCAAACGCGCATTTAGACTTCTATAATGATTACGCTGTCGCCCGTGTAAGGTAAACGAAATTATTGACACTTCTCCACATAAACAGTCTTGTTGTGGAGAAGCCCACTTTAACGAACACTAGGTTTTTCGTGTTTACATATCTTTTGGTTTCAAGCTGCAGGCACGTTCACACTCAGATATTACACCCTACTGCGACTCAGAGACAAGTCGTGTGCATAACTGCTTTTTACATCGGCATTTAATGGCCACTGCGTGCCCTACTTTCATTTTTTTTTCCTTCTCTGATATACTAGGTAGTACGATTAGTACAAAAAAAAAAAGACATGATTTTCAATTTTCAATTCTTTTTCAGTTCATTGCCCTAAAGGCATCCTGCGGGGAGGAACATAAGGGGATCCAAGAAAAGACTCTTTTTGTTTCTCGTATCTAAATGAAAATGACAATGACAGCATATCCGTGTTATGGTAACAACACGTTTCAAAGCGAAGCTTGCTTATCTCCTTTTGTGCTCTGGAGTTATAATATCTGTAATAGCCGCTGTCGACTGCGAAGGTGCGCAATGACATTAAAACAGTGGCCTCCCGCAACTCATATATGTGTCGAATAAGCGTCGACCAAGAATTAATTTTTAAAAAACATCTATAGGAAAATTCAAAGGACGTTCCAACTTCCACTTTTACTTGCCTTATTCGCATTTTGGCTCTAAGCATTGCGAGCAGGGCCCCGCATGGGAACATAAAAGTCTGATTATTATTTCATTCCTGAATGTTTCTTTTTTTCTTCATTTCTTAGTTAATATTCATACTTTGAGGATCTCGCTCCACCCTGTGCACGTCCCAGAGCCCGATCATCAAACATTAGACTAATTCCTAATGTTCTAGATAATTAATTCAATGACGTTTCCAACGATAACCACACATTTCAAAACGATCGCAAACTCGCCAGTTTTTCTTGGCACTGAGATAAACAACTGGCGAAACTAAAATTTCATGCTTCCTTAAAAAAAAGACAAGACACCTGAAAATGTATATGTGTTGCTTGCACGTATGCCATTTGTGTCGTCTATTATATACTGAACACATTGCCGCCAACCAACGTATCAACCTTGCACAGTGTACGTTTTCCTTTCGCAGTATGCGCACAGGCCAAGGTGTCCTGAAGCTTGCGGTCTTACTGCATCTATGTTGTGCGTTGTTCGCAATGCGTTAAGTAATCGCTTCTTTCGTAAGCTTTTGTTAAATTATACTCTATGTGCCATTCTGTTGGTCCTCATGTGTACTTCTATCGTACTTTTGAATACAGTATGCGGGAAATACTGAACATACATTGCCATTGTCCGCACTATAGCGTGTATTTCAAGCTGCGCCAGCCATCTGAAAGCCAACACGTCACGGTGAAAGTATCTAAATAGAGACACTCGGCTTTCGCAGCTCAATCTTCCTTCTCGTGAATCCCGCGACTGCATCGAATGGGTCAATATGAACGATTATCTATTACGTTCACGCACGCGATACGTCGCCAAGGCCACAAAGTGCACAAACAGCGCGCCCCATCTGATATAGCGCTCTTATCCCCGTCTTTATTACTATGGCCGTAGCGGCCGTGCTATTACTCACTCGCATCAGGTCGAACTCGCTTCCAGAAGAAGTGACGTGTATATGCACTTACCTGTGGATTATTCTCAGACGACGACCCGCATGTTGTGTAAAATATTTATGTGCTGAGTTTCCGGCCTTCTTCGGAGATGTGCAACGAATGCTGACCTCCAAACGTAACGTGGTCACAACAACAATCGGCAATATTGTCGCAAGGCGTGAACTCTGGCGATGACTTCAGTGCGTATACGAACTGTTAGAGAATACGCCAGCAGAGCATGACGTCATTAATGGGTATACTAATACGTTGTTCTCTACACACGATATGATGTAAAACGTTTTCGTGGAACAATTGCGTATACGCCTTATATAGGAGGGGGGAGTCAGTCCACGAAATTTATCATCGGAAAGAAAAGTAAGAAAGGCTAGTGAACAGCAGTATTAGAACTTAATTGAGTGAAATTTCGAATGACATTAGCAATTAATCAGGATTGCTGGCTGCGCAAGATGGTATGACAAGCTGGAATTCACGACAACATTTGTTGTTCCAAACAACATAGGAAATTATAACTCTCGCTCTTTTCTCACAAGTGCAAACAACTACGTTTGCAAAAAACTTCGAGCTCTAATTAATATACGTTTCTGTATGCAGCTTATGTACGCTTTGACCACTGTGACTACAGTGCTTATACGAAACAGATTATTGAGGGCAGAGAAAAGACCATCCTCTTAATTATGAACAATATGAAACGTATAGATTTTCCTATATAGTGTTGATTCGGCAGCTACACTGCGAAAGGTATATTGCGAGCTCGTGCAATTGTAAACTTTATGACGCTAACTCTAGCTGAAGAGCAATGTGGCGAAATGTAGTGAAATATCGATTCATAGCCACAAGAAATGCTGACTCGAATAAACGCAAGTCGCTTACTCGTACACATTGGCTAACAAGACATGATGACATTCGCGAGGTCTGTACCCGTATTTTAAGCAATGTCCAATATATAAGCGAGTGGCCACTAACAGGAGTCATCACTTTCGTAAACAAAAAGAAAAATGTTTCCTTCGTGTATTGCCTGTCCTCGGTATTCGTATCCAAGGATCCGACGTGTATACAGTGCGACCTTGGAAAAGAAAAATTTTACAGCGGTATAATAGCAGAAGAAAGACAGGACAGGCGAGTATACAAACTGCAGCTAAGTGTATTTCCTATTCGGAACCAGATTTTTGCTGCAAGTAAATTTTCGGAAACAAAGTTGTAATATTTGAGGTATATAACAAACATAGCCAAGCATAAAAGAGCATAAAGCATTATATGTAACAGACACTTCTCTGTACAACCGTCACAAGTAAAAGTGCCACGAGACAAATAAAAATTGACGGCAGATCCACGAGGTGAATGATGATGAGATTGGGCGAAGCTCCTGGAAGTAATCATCGGTTAAACCGTGAAATTTCTTCCGTTAATTCGCCCGATAAAAATGACGTGAAACGATTGATTAAATGTTTTATCAAACCTTTATTGCTGGTTTCCGTTGTCCTTTCATTATGACCGCTTTGTGGTCGGTGAAATGTAAGCTAAGTGGTTCTTGCACTGGTTGCAGATGAAAACCATTGCTTTACCTGGCGTCTTTCGTTAAGCAGCTGGCGTCTTTTCGTTTTGCTTTAGAAACATCTGGCGTCTTTTCGTTTTGCTTTTAGAAAACATCTGGCGTCTTTCGTTGGTTTATTTCATCAATCAACGGCGTTTTGAACAAAATTTTTATTCTTTAATCACGCACAGGAGAAATCTCACCAGGCACTACCTTGGAGGTAAACAATGGCTGCTACTGGGAATGAGAGACAGCAGAAGTCGGCTTTTAACACTCCTACTTCTACTAACGTTTCCTACTGGAACATGCCAATGGCTGCTAATGGGGAATGAGAGACAGAAGAATTCGGCTTTTAGTTAACGCGCACGCTGCGAATTTTTTTTATTGTTCAACAACGCACAGGAGAAATCTCCCACCGGCACCACCTTGGAGGTCAAAGCGTAAGACTGGTTACGCACTACGACTACGACTACGACTACGAGGGACGAACGGGTGCCGCTTTAAGGAGCTTCGCCCCTAATATGGCAACTTTGTTGCCGGTGGTTATTCTATAGACCGAAATATAGCTCCTTGCGCACATGCGTAATACGCACATGCGTGCGCAGACGCGTTGGCATCACCAAAATTCCGGAATAATTTAATGTTACATGAGCGGCTGAGCAATGCACACTGACGGATGAAACATCAGGGGTGCGTGCGTTTCGCTATTTGAACGCATCAGTATTTAAGGAAACACTGCGGGTTCATCCCATCGCCTGCATGGCTCAATCCCATCGACATGCCTGCCCATATGTAAGGTGGTCACAGAACCAGATCGAGTGTCTCCTACTTCTTTTTGCCATTAGCCGGCGGGCCTCCCTATAATACGTCCGGTACCAGGATTAATTGAAACACTTTCTTACGAATATCGTTAGCGTAAGTCGGGGGTCGAATAGACAATTGGGAATGGCCAGGCTGCTTTGATAATAAAATGTGCAGACGTCGGTTGATTTTTTTTTACGTAGAATCATTGGCATGAGGGCATAATGCACTTAATAAAAATTAAGTGCATATTTTATATATATATATATATATATATATATATATATATATATATATATATATATATATATATATATATATATATATATATATATATATATATATATATATCATATCGTTCATGCATTAGCGAACCAGCACAGCCAGTCACATATATAGGCATGCACTTGCGAACGAAAACTTTTGTGAATTCGGTCACTGGGTCCACAAAGCGTTCAAACATTGTAGAGATGCTCGCAAGAGAAAATTTCAATGAACCCTGATGCCGGGCGTATCATTAGAAATTGTGCCTAATGATGCGGATATGTAAGATGAACTTTAGGTAGATTAAGTTAAACTGTGCGTATAATGCGTCGTGATAATGCATGAGTGACAATTTATAACATTACATTTCCTTTTATTTCGGCAGGCATGCAAATTGCGCTGAAAATCCCAAGAGAGTGCCCTAATATTTCTAACTGATAACTTATCATAACTTTGACAACCTATAACGTGTTGTTTTGTTTTGAGTGTTTTTCTTGCTTTATGTAAGGCCTTGACGCTCTTAACAATCTTTCAAGATCAACATAAACGCATCATACTGTTGTTACAGCGGTGCTCACCGGTTGCTAAAATCTGATCGACGGGCACAGTGTTGTCCTCAAGCTGTATTAACGCGTTTTTTTGCCCTGCGTACTTTCTCTCTATACTGATGTGAGAGCAATATAATTTTTTGGTATGAAATAAAAAATGAAAAAAAAGAAGACTTATTTCTACTTTTTTTGCTTCATTAAGCTCGAATCGTTGGCCTCCTGTGGTGTTGCAATGCATTCTGAAACGTTGTTGTATACGGCTCACTCTGTCGATGTGTATATGTAATCGACTCGCGATGTGGAGTTTTACAGATGGAAGCAAAAAACTCGTGATGTAGAGTTTTACAGATGGAAGCATGCAGTGTAATGTGATGAAAGTAGATACATAAAATTCCCTGCACAGACCTTCTTTACGTGGTTCCCACCATTTTGTTCACGACATGGCGCTGTGTGACTCTGACCCTTCATCACTGCAAGAGCATGCTTGTATACATAACAATGTAGCGCTTCTGCCGATAAAATACGAAAGAAAAGAAAATAAACGAGTTCGAAATTGACTGTCAGCGTTATCCCTTCCTGAGGTGTCAACTATTATTAATCATGATCTGGAAACACGGGGTAAATGAAGGAACAACAAAATAAAGTGTCTCAAACGCAAGCACATATAGAATCGCGGCTGCAGAAACGCAGCGCATGACGGGCAACTTTCAGAAACTTGCCCGACAATTCACGAACCGACAGCGCGTTCGGTTTCAATTATAGGTTGCCACCTCTCTTGTAATTACTTTCGCTTATTTATCTCTTCACTCGACGGCAGTCGGGCGGATTTCAAGAAGCGCCGTTTCGCACATCGTTCTCCTCCCCCCCAACCTCGTGCGCTGCAGACTTCACGGTTCATTTCCATCTGCCCCGATGCAGTCAACAAAGTAATCGATGGCCGCACTAACGGCTCTCTCGGCGAGCCAGTTTGGCTCAATTCAGGGAAGATATATCGTCCCGGCCGGCTATTAAGCAAGCGTTCCGGAAACACAGTTGATAAGCTTCCCATTTCCCCGCAACGCGCAGCAGAAAAGTCCGTTCAAGGCGAGCGTGTTGAAGAAGAAAGCGCACAAATAAACGAGTATATATAGCGCGCTCCTTCTGTCCGAAACGTAAAAAAGTCATCATGCGGTGCTCTGAACCGTGATACATTGTATCCACACGTGTGGAAAGTGCGAACTATATAAGCTGCGCGATGTGTATATATCGTTTAATTTTGTCAGTTCTCGAGGTTTCACTGTATGGCCAACGTGCACGGCAGGAAAACGTATTTCGTTTGTATACTTGAGTTATAGAAAGAAGTTCGGGCTGTATGTGTACGGTTTATAGTTAACCTTCCTCGTTCGGTGCCGATCTGAAGGCCACGGCCCTGTTGCTGCTATTCTATAGTAGTTTACTCGTCGTCTGGTTTGTGTGAGGAAGTTTGCTATATGCAGAAATTAAGAGTTTGCAACAGGAATGTGAAAGGAAATATCCCGTTATCTTTCTTTTAAAAAAGGAGAAATTCCGGCAAACGTTGTCACAGACTCACTGAGTCATATTCGCCACCACAATGCTCTAATGGGGAAAGTTTATCTCGTTGCTTCGACGCATTGAAAAATAAATCTATTGTGCCTGCACTCACAAATAGCTCTGTGATTTACTTTTTCGTAAGATAAAGTTTCAGCAAATTCTGATTCTACATTATTATCGAATGCGTGCCATGTGATTACTGACTCACCTACCCTCCCCTTCCATGCGCACAAACACACACAAAGCATTCACGCTGTAATTGTTCATGTAAGAGCAAATTTCATGGGATCCTGATGCTGGAGGTATATCACACAACAAAGACCGTTCGGCTATATTTGCGAGCGATGAGCTTTGTAAATTTGTTTCCCGCTCCCGTGTTCACGAAAGAACTTCTTACATAAAACTTATAAGAGCCGTATGCAGCAAGGTCGGATATATTAACGCTGACAACGACAGGTGGATGATAAATACACAAACGCTTTGTGAATTCGAGGCAGATTTCACAACGCTTCTCTTTCGTAAGTGCTTTTTCCATTGGTCAGCAAGCTTCACTTAAGACATGCCCAGCATCAGGATTGGCTGAAATATTCTCTTACGAACATTTTTAGCATAAGACGTCTTTTGTGAATACGGGCCCGGTCCCTGAGGCTGAATTATATAGTTGAACTGCACATGGGGATATGAGATTGTACCCGGCAATCCGAAGGACGTTTTTCATCATGCAGAATATGCAGGGCTTGATATATAGAGGTCGCGGCAATATATACCGCGGCACTCTCGCACAGAGATATGCATGCATACAAAATCATGCTGCTGAATTCCGAATATCATAATCCCATGCGTTATTGATGCTCACTTGTTTGAACGAAAGATACGGCCTAAACGAGTAAAACTTGTCAGTACGAAACCAATTAAAGTGAACCACTTCAAGCAGAGATGAGCCGTTTAATGTGAATATAATCACGACATCTTATACTATATATGTATAAACAATTAAGGCTGCTCAAGAAAGCCTGCTCAAGAAATGCACGCTTTTTCCCTTCCTCTTCAATTCTGAACTAGCACTCGTGTGTTTTGATCTGCCCAGCTTGCGGCGTCTATTTCATACGATCAGGCAGCAGTCTTCGAATGCATACATGTATGCATTCGAAGACTACAGAGACTGCAGACTTCGTATAGGCCGCATTACAGGACGCTTATACCGACATAGTATATCGATGCATATATATATACTGCAGTATTCTATGTTACAAATTCCGAAACTATTGCGAACCTCTCAGTCATATACTGCAGCATTTGGACGATCAAGACAAAGAAATTAAAACTAAATTTATCATTTGAATAAAGGCGGTGGACTATATCAGCTGCATGCAATGACTTAAAGATAAAGAACAGGCGCATTTCTGTAGTTTTTCTTTCTTTTATTGCGTCGTAACTTTAACTTATCGAAGAAACTTTCTTACGTCCAAAGATAGATGCAGGAAATTAGACTCTCATCAATGATGGATGAGCGCATATGGATGCTTGTATTGGGCGTTCCTCTTCAATGAAGCGCGAGAGCGAGCGCTTATAATGGGCATCGCACGCGGTATCAACCCGTGCTATACCGAGCTTAGGAACCACGCATGTTTTAGGGTGCAAAAAAATACTGCTGCATGCTGTAACCGAATTGCTATGTGGAGAACGGTCCCTTCTTGTGTGAGGAGTGCCGAAATTTTGCTCATTCATAACACTTCGTGTAAAACGTTTGGGTGGGTGCAACCAGATTAAAAGAGAGAACATTCGCTTAAGCACACTTAACGGATTCCTTGGCTTGAAACACAAACAATTCCAGTGATAGTGTTAATGAATGAAATTCAGCTTCCATGCATGCGATGTAAAGCGTCGGCTGTTCCGTGTCAGCTTAAGTATAAGAAAACGTGGGGTATATACGCTCATTTCAGAAGCGATTCATGTGCATTTCGCTATTGGTAATGACATGCACGAAGCCTAATTATTGCACCTTCTTATCGACGACATAAGTTAAAAGGAACCTATTTCTTAAAGTCTTGTAATGAACCCATTCATAAACGCGGGCACCGCGGGAACTTGGTATATATATACAGCAACGTTTAATAGGTATAATACCGCCAATATGTTATAATAAGCACCTTGATTTGCGCGAGTTGCTGCGCTGCATAGGATATCATAATCATAGTGCGGCATGTGGGCGTATGATATATGTTTAAAACACGGAGCATTTTACATAAGGACGGTTCAATAATGTATATTAAACATGCAGTCTTACTATATGGTCTTATTAAACAAGTTTAATAACTGTAGAAGAGTTCTTATATATATATGCTTGGCACTATTTGTGATAACGGTGAAAACTTCCGTGATTTGTTGCTCCCATATCGTCAAACAATGGTCGATGCACAAGAGTTCTCGTAAACATGCAAAGTTCGCAAAGAATGCGCAGTAAGTCCGATATACCTATAGTTTCATATGATCGCTTTCGATTTTCTCACCGACATTGCACAGTGGATGAGTGGTCCTCCTCTCTCTATCTAATCTGCCCCAACTTGTGCATGGGCATTCAAATACACGTAATTTCGACAAATTGTAGGAAAAGTAACGTATATGCTCAATTGAAGCTAAAAGTACTCTATACTTTAATCTGAAGTTGTACTACATATGGTATACGAGCTCACGCAATGCCGCTCGTTTTTCAAGCGTGTCGACCACAGAGCGACTGGCAAAAAAACACACGCGTGCATTGATTCATTCGCGATGAGCGGAGCACACAGTCGCGTGCACTCGGCTTCGGCTCCCTGGCTCGTTATGGCCGAGCGCCTCGAACGAGAACCATCGGGCCTGTCACCGAGACACGGCACGTGTAAGCACCACACAATTAAGAGCACGAAAGCAAGGAAGTCCCACGGCTAACAACCCTCGACACTTATGGCGGCACATACATATATGATGTTCATATACGAAACCGCGTGGTAGAAAAAGCATCGGATGCATGCGTTTCCGTTATAGCCGCCTGCAACTGTAACACTTCAATTATAAATGTGCACCCGTATAAGTGATTTCACCTTGAAGTAGAATAGCATACGTGTACCACCAATACGTTGTAATAAGCACCCTGATTTTGGGCGAGTTGGTTCAGGTATTTGATTACATGGAGCGCGACTTAGACGAAGCACACACGTGAGTGCTAACTAACAACTAACTATATATAAGAACTGCATGAGTTGTTAGTGAGCGCTCCTGTGTGTCTTCGACTTACTCGCGCTATATCCAAGTTGCTAGTTAAGTCACGCGGAGGCTGTTAGCCGTGGGACAGTGCTTCTCAAGTGCACCAGCATTATATACGAGGGAGCAGGGGGGGCTCTTATAGGAAAATAATTTAATGGGCGCTCTGGTCCGGGCTATGTACAGATATTTACAATTTACAGTTGCGGCGCTGGTCTGGTGGCTACGGCGGCGGCTGTCGCTCGGCAGGCGGCGGTGGTGCGAACATGGCCGGCGCGAACACAGGCGCGTGGAGCGCAGCGCCGGGCGCCGAGCACAGCGCGCCGAACGGTCCGAAGAAGGGCAGCACGGGGGGCCGCGCGGCCATGCGCAGCCGCTCGATCTCGGCCTCCTTGAGCCGCTTCTCCTTGGCACGCCGGTTCTGGAACCAAATCTTGACCTGCGTCTCCGTCAGGCTCAGCGACGACGAGAACTCTGCGCGCTCGGCGATGGACAGGTACTGCTTGGCGCGGAACTTGCGCTCCAGCGAGAGCAGCTGCTGCGTCGTGAACGGAGTGCGCGGCTTGCGGTTGGACTTGTGCTTGCGTAGCTGGCACTTGACCGGCGCCGGGAGCTTGCACGGCCCGCCGGGGGTCTCTGCACCAGACACACCTCGTCACTCCACCAGTTTTCACACGCTGTCGGAACCATGCCAATAGATCTCCGTCTACAGTTCGCTACGCTTTCTCATGCAACATCAAGAGTTGCCGCTTAGTAAGGTCGTGACTGTGTGGTATGTAAGGTCGTGATATGTGTGGGTATACCATTCGGTGATGAAGATGCTACCACGGAAAGACTAATTTGGTGCCGTATATCACGGCATCTCGCTTCGCGCTGCTTCAGGAATGTTCGATACATTCCAATGCTAGAGAGAACTTTAGACATTTCAACCTATAGAGCTACGCTTTGACGCAGTCGCGTGCGGCGCTGTCACCATCGAGCACGCGGTTTAGCTACAACAGACGTAGTGCGAAAACGCGCGGTCCAGTCACTGGAGGTTGCGGGGCTACCGGCGATCAGACAAGCCGCGACCCCGCAACCTCGCCGGCAGACCAACACAACAAACACGCAAGCACTCACCGAGATGACCGGGCGCGGGAGAGGATCGCGTGAACCAGGCGGCTCCCCAGTGGAGCGCTTGCTCGGGCGGCAGGCACAAGTCCGGCTCTACGTTGCTCGACGAGCTGGTCACTTGGGCCTCCTGCACGTCCCTGGGCCCGCTGGTCACCACGTCGGCCAGCAGGGCCTCCACCGAGAACGGCGTCAGCTTCTTGGCCGGCTGCAGACCCGTCATGTCTGGCCGTACGACTACACCGATGCTCCGACTGGGCTCGCCGGACTCCGCCGCGCGCGGTGCCGGGCTCCGCGCCACGCGTGCGCGGGCTGCCGCGAGCTCCTCCCATTGGTCGGCACCGACGGAGGCTCCGCCTACCTCGGAGGAGGCCCCGCCCGCCCTGGGGGGTCGCCCTAATGAGCCCGTTTCCTCCCCCGTTCGGCGAAGGAGGCCATTCCGGCAATTGCCCGCTGCTTTGACGCAGCCAGCTAATTTGGGGAGCGCCGCCGCGCTGACCCAGTGGCCAGGTGACGGCTCAATCGGAGGAGACAAGGGGTCCCGCCGCACTTCATCAGAGCCGTGCGCGCCGTTCGGCCGCCGGCGTTGCCGTAATGAAGCTGTCGTCCCGGGCATCCTCCCTTTGCCACCACCCGACGACGCTGGGCTCGGCGGCCTCTGCGGTCAAATTATGGCCAACTGCTGCGCCCAGTTCGGCCTCGTGCTAATTGTTTCCACGAAGGGTGCGGTGCGCGGGAAGAGGGCGCAGGTAACCGCCGACGGGTGATTGACGTGGCAGATACCTTTTCGATGAATCCCATTAGCGTCGAGTGTCTTCGCTCTCCTCGGCGTGCGGTACCAGCGCCGCCGGGTCGATGGGCCCTCCCCTTCCGCCCTTTTAATAATGAAATCTGTCCGCCCTTGGGTATTTGTAACGGGGCGCCGCTTTCTTGACCCGAGCCATCGCGGTGGGCGATCGGGCTTGTCTCGCAAATATGAGCGACAGCTGTTCCACCCGCGGCCTGTATGCCGAGTGAGATATCTCCCATGGTAATGAGAGAACTGGCCCACGGCTGCCGAGCAGAGATGAGAAACGGTTCCTTGCTTTTCATTAAGCTAGGTGAGCGAGGAGGCGACAGTGCAAGGCGCACTCTATTGAGCGGTGAGATCTGCATGCACCTGTCAGCAGCGACGGTTGTACGCAGTGTTGTTGCGCCGTTGCTGGCAGAAAGAGAGAACGATGAAAGGACCGATAGCGCAGTTCGATACGTCTGAAGCAATTCTGGAAGCGATCAAGTGATTAGTCTTGTCTGGCGTCCTGGAAAATAATGAAGCTGTCGCTATGGAAACCGATCAACAATGACCCAATAGTCGAAAAAAGATCGTGTTTGACTTTACAATATAGTAAGACATGGAACTGGTAGTTTTTCGCTGTACTATTCGCAAACCTTATACACCTTATTATAATGTAAGCGCTTCCGTATGTCTCAGTGATTACTGCGTCAGTACTCAATCTCGAAATTCGTTCACGCGTTGGAAGCAAACATGCTACATTGTGGGGGGCGAAAAGTGAGCTAAGTAACTTATAAATAACAAAGGGATGGGGCGCATGTGTCTAACAATAATAACTAGGGGGGGGGGGGGGGGGGGGGGAGTTTTGTTATTCCTTTGAACCTGCCGCAGACATCTCATTTCGGCATAACGCAGGGACGTACATGACAAGCGCGATATCCACAATGACGCGTAATATAAAACTATTATATAATTGGTTAAGCATCACTATTTGATCATAAAGTTAATACGTGTGTATAGAATCAACACGATGATTACTAAAGTAATTCGCATAACATCCAACAACATATGCGATGAACCATTAAAACTGCCACGAACAGCATAATTTGGTTACAGACAATAAACCGCCATTTTACGCATATACGCTATATGAAACAAGATATAAGACACATCTAAAACGGTAAAAATATACGGGTTATATCAGTTACTTTGCGGACTTATCATTTAAAAGCTGTTCCGTAGGAATTACTTCAGAGCTGCATGTTGGGACAAAAGAAAATTTATTGCGCTTCAACCTCACGCATGTGCCTATCTATCTATCTATCTATCTATCTATCTATCTATCTATCTATCTATCTATCTATCTATCTATCTATCTATCTATCTATAACGACCACAAGTGAACGTTCTTGGTTGTGTTTGCATGCGTGCGTATGTACATACATGCATACAAGCTGCAAAACTTTCGACGTCTATTTTCAAACCCCCCTGCATATGTATACATGTGCGTGTCTGCATGGTGTGTGTGTGTGTGTGTGTGTGTGTGTGTGTGTGTGTGTGTGTGTGTGTGTGTGTGTGTGTGTGTGTGTGTGTGTGTGTGTGTGTGTGAAACGCGGCGTTCTGTTAGAGGTTGCCGTGTCATTGCGGAATTGTCGGCAACGACAGCGTCGATGAAGGTGCACTCTCGGCTCACCAATAGAGCGGCAACTTGCCTCACTTTCTCTTCCCACCATTCATCGGGAACGTAGAACTCCGTATGCCGTCCGATACTCTCCCGTCGAGAAGCACGCTTTACTGCGTCGCATGTGGCTGGGTGTGGCATGTACAAATGCCCGTTCTTTTGCCAGCAGTGCGACGTGCAACTCCTGCGGCTTTGGGGAGACAATTGAACACCGTCTGTGTCACTGCTCATCGTTCAAAACTGAACGATATGCTCTGAAGGGTAAACTCCGTCTCCTTGATGGAAGACCATTTCGGGAGAAGAAATGGCGGGGTCCTGGCCTGTACACGTATACTTACATGTACAAGGCCACAAAAGTCCTATTGTATATATTTCCCGAAGACGACATGACGTTCACGAACGTTTGTGAACTGCTATTGTGCGTTCGTGTTCTGAGTGTTCACGCTAACTACAGCTCCTTTTGTTATCTTTTCTACGCTGCTTTTTTTTTCAACTTTATCTTATCTATGGTTTCCCCTTACCCTCTCCGCAGCCGAGCTATAGTGCTTGGTGAACCCCCCTTCTTTTCACTTCCTTTCTAGCTCGCTCCCTCTCTATCACACATTTCAAGCGCGGTTTGAAATGAACACGATGTTCAGACGGGGAGTGCGCGTATTCGTTGCACATGTATGTGTGCAGAGCATTCAACGAACGGAAACTGGTGACGCGATAGCTGCCGATAAGTGTACGGCGCTGTGCGAAACGATAACTGCAGCATATATGCATCTGCCAGGGAAAAGCTTCGGGGGTATCTATTGATTATTATTATTATTATTATTATTATTATTATTATTATTATTATTATTATTATTATTAGGTAGATTTAGTATTGCGGAAAATTTTTGCGTTAGCGTTTGCGAGTCACGCACGCTAAATTTTTGCGGAGTGCATTCCATAGCTCTTTAGTATAGCGCGAGACGACGACGCGCCGCAAAACGCAAGGCACGCAAACCTTCGCTGCGCCATCTAAATGCGAATAGTGAAAGCGTCAAAACCGTCGGCCGTTGTTAGTAACATAAAAAGCAACGCAAGCGCAAAAAGAATTATTAAAAAGAACATCGTGCAATAATAATTGCACAGGTGTTGCTAGTCTGACGAGGCAGAGTTTCGCTTTCGTTGTGCATGTGTAATGTGGTCAAACTAGAATCCACAGCGAAAAGATCGTTGTCTTCTCGAAGCGAAAGCCAGCAACACGATTTATTGTGAATCAGCTAGTCCCAGAATGCAGCAAAACGACACGACAGATTCGAAACGTGCAGCCGTCAGTTGTAGGGAGCCGCCATGTTCTTCGCGCTAAACAAACTTAGCGAGCGTTTTGCGTCTCCGCTAAATTCGGAAAATAGCGAGCGATCGCTAAACGCAAAGCTTCAATAGCGTGCGTATACGCATGCGCAGTCTGACCCCGCTAAATTTTAGCGTTTAGCGGGGCGCAACTTAAGCTGCACTAAAACTCTCTATTATTATTATTATTATTATTATTATTATTATTATTATTATTTGTGTTTATACTTGGCCTTTCGTTTATGGGCATATATACTGTGTTTTTTGTTGTGTTTTGTCTGTATCATCGTGTTTTTTTTTTTCACTTTCTATTTTGTTTCCTCTCTTGTATTTCTTCCCTTAATACTGCCTGCTCTTTTGGCAAAAGAGTAGGCAGGCCTTGTGCCCCTCTCGATGGCAGTCGTCAGCCTGCTCTCCCTATTTCATTCATGCCCTTGTACGCATATATATATATATATATATATATATATATATATAATATATGCGTACAAGGGCATGAATGAAATAGGGAGAGCAGGCTGACGACTGCCATCGAGTCATATTTATTATTGGCACGTATATATATATATATATATATATATATATATATATATATATCTATATATATATATATATATATATATATATACGTGCCAAATAATAAATAACAATATGTCGTGTTTTTTCGCATATTTTCTTTTCAGCTTACCGTTGAGAACGAAAACACAGCGCTTTCGAAGTAATATTTATTTTTACGTTACATGAACTTGCAAACAAAGAAACAAATAAAGGTCCTCAGGATGCTGATTTCGCCCGGAATTCATGACTATCATATAGACCACATATCGAATCTGTCTCCCAGAAAATTTTAATTTAAATATCAATGGACATACGTATACGGGCGTGGTTTCTGAGCACTTTTTCCATTGATTGTCCAGCCACGGTGCTCTAATGACTATAGTGGGCTGCTGATCTGAAGGGCGCGG
>CM023481.1:334748820-334985296 GCA_013339685.2 Hyalomma asiaticum
ACATACTCAAGACCCTCCGTGCTAAGGCCCGATTTTATGCGGTCAGCAACCATGAGTTCTGCCATCACTTCTACCGTGTCGGCCTCTCTCACTTGGAGGTAGTAGGAGAAATAAGTTTTCACACGGGACGCGAACTGCGCCCACGTCTCTTCCTTCCGCTTTACCGCTGTTTCGAACCTCTGCAGATACTCTGCCGGAGAAAGCTTCAGTTCCGTCAGTACTGCTGCTTTAACTGCCTCGTAATCTGCACTCTCTTCAGAGTTGAGGTTACGCAGTAAGTAACGAACTCGTTCCGTTAGTGCTGGTATAACCAAATGCACGCGACTCTCATACGGTACTTGGTAAGTAGCAAATAGTTTTTCTACTTCCTCAAACCATAATGGCACATCCGCGTCACTCGGCAGGCGGAACCCTTTCAGCACTTTTGCACATTGCTGGACAGAATCGAAACACCGTCGCCCCCGATCGCCCGTCTCCGACCCAGAGTTGGACAACGTGCCATTGAGACGTTCCGCGTTCATTCTAGTTTGCAATAGCTTTTCGTACTCAATCTGGAGATTGAGCTTTTGAATTTCAAGTTCGAGCGTTCTCGTTTCACTTGAATTCGGCAAAACCTGAGATGCCTGCTGCATCGATTCTTGCCTCTGAGTAGGCACTCTCGCCTCATTTGACTGATCAGAATTTAGAATACCGTGATTTGATGGCTCTCGATTCCGATCCATTGCTACCGCACTCGCACCTTCATCTCCATTAGACTCCATTGTTTCAGCACCCCCGCGTGTTCTCACCATGTGCTCTACACATAAACTGCCATGCCAACTAGAGAAAAACGCAAGAAATCCTGCTCACCCTTTGCTGTATGCACTGTCGTTCCTGGATCTCTTCCACGGTGCCGGAGTTGGCTGCTGTGGGATCGTCTCGACGTTGCCGCTGGTGGCTGACGGATGCCTTGCCCCTCGGTCTCCTCGGCACTGGTCCAGTGTCTGGTGCTGTAGAGCTCGCCGATCCCTGTCCGACTGCGCCAGTTATGTTTTTCTTGTTCGTTTTCTCCTTGATGTGGATTGAAGTCCCGTCAAGGAGATGATCGACGTCGATGAAGCAGGAGGCAGGTTGGAGGTAATGAACTTGAAGGTATATTGTAGCAAAATATTTACAGTCATATGTACATCTTGCCGAAGCACACTGATGATAACATAGACATCAACAGCGTCTTACTCTTCTACTTAACTTTTCTTAAGTTAGAGCCTAGAACACTGTTACTACATACAACGAACTTAGTCTCACTGTTCGACCACCGAGTGGTTACGGCCCAGACAGAAGTTGCATCGTACGGAGTCTTACTGATCGATCAGTTAAGTGATTACAGCCTAGACTGAAGGGAAACGAATCCCGTCCAGTCTTTAGTACCTTGCGGTAACAAAGAAAAAGGGGAGGTGGCCACTGCTGGTCCGCCTCAACCTTCTGTCATCCAATCTGTTTATCCTCAGATTAAGCCACTCCCTAGAGGGCTGTCCCTAATCCCGACAGCAGCGTCTTTGCAGTTTAAACAGGCATTTTGGCATTCTTTCCCATCATGGCTCTCCCTCTCCTTATCCCACGCTCTCAGATATTCTCACAATCGAAATATCGGTATCGTAGCAGCCCTGCGGCATTCGGGCCATCTCCCACGCTCATCCAGTCGAACCCTGTCGTTCCAGGAAACACAGCGTGTCTTCGCCATTCCCGCAGTTCGGACCTTGCACTGCTGCGACTCAACCCTTTGTTCCAGTCGGCGCGCCGGGAGCGCATGCCGGTCGTTAAAGAATTGGTTGGGCCAAGCGCATTGTCGCTTCGAGCGAGGGCGCACTTCTCATGCATTGTCCTCCTACGCGTCCGAGCTGCTCTTCCCCGAAACGGCCACTGAGAGGACAGTAGTACGGTCGCGCAGCCGCGACCCCCCCCCCCCCCCCCGAGCGACGTTCGGCGAAAGGGAAGGGTCTCGTACCAGGAACCACTGGGGGCCAGCGTGGGAGACCAGCCGCTCAATGGGAGCAGTTTGCTTTCCATTGATAATTGCTGTCAAAGACCATGCAGAGAGAGAGCCGAGAAAGAAGCTTTGTATAGCGTACAGTGCTACGCCGTTCCTTCTGCACGATCGCCTTATGAGCGGCAACATAACAGGCGTCACACCAAAGCTTGCGCTACGACATGTGCTATTTCTGCACTATGGTGCTGTAGTAGCAAAATATACTTCAACAATAGAACAATGATTCTCACTGTGAGAGGATGCTTGGTAGTACGTAGTTTTGTATATGGAAAATACACGCGCATTTACCGTGCTTATGTAGGTTTTATTTATTTATTTATTTATTTATTTATTTATTTATTTATTTATTTATTTATTTATTTATTTGCTAAGCAAAAGAGAAAGATTGGTACCACTTGAAACCGACAACCTCTCACATTACATGCTGTCTTTAAGGAAGCATATTTCCGTGGAAAGAATTGCAGATATCTGGAGTACATTTCACATATGAAAATTATCCTAACTACCTTGCGTAGCAGTTTAACTGCAACATGAAGTAAAACGATTAAGCAAGGTAGGTTGACCAAAATCCGCTATTTACTTAATTATGGGCTGTCTCACTTACAGAAATCAATAATTACTCTATTAAAAGGAAACTGCTATTACGAATATAGTTATCCAGAGCAACCTTATTTACAAATATCGTATTTGTTCGCAATAGATTATACGCAAGGCTACTTTCTCTGAAACCTACACAGAACCAAAATTCACAGTGTACGAAGATCTGTATCCATCCCGCTGCTCCGTGAATACGTGAACACCAGTGTTAAGAGCGCTTTTGAAAGTATTCTAGTGAACTACAACACGTCGTCATCGAAGAACGAGTCTCGTGCTTCCTTGGCCTCCCTTACGTTTCACTTCCCCATTCCCCCTATGCAAAAGTTTTAAAAGCCGCACCGCACACCTCCGAGGTTTAACGCTAAAGGAAGCGAATAGGGTCCGGAACGTTGGTTCTATAAACAAAACTTTTAACGCGAAAGTGCTTTATGCCAGGGTCCACCGCGGCTTCATTACGTCACATCCGTAAAGGATATGACACAGTAAAATTTACATAAACAATGACAAAGAAAAAGCAAGCAGAAAAATTTTCACTAACGCGGCCGAACCCACGATCGCTCGAACCGACGGAAAGCTCCCGCCGCGCTACCGACTGAACTATCCTTAGCCAGGCTGGAATTAGCACGATCGCGCCTGATAACCCTTCATTTAAACTTTCTCTATCTCTCCTTCTCGTTGTGTTGTCCGTTGGCTGGGGCCGTGCCACCACCTAGAATTGGTACCGCGAAATATCGTCATAGCACCATAGAACACCTTAAAGGGTCCCTAACCGCCAAGAGGTCGTAATTTAGTTGTGGTTTTGCTTTTGTGCCGGTGTCCGCAACAAACACGTAGCTGCAAGAATTTTTCGAAACGGTGCCGAAATAGCCGAGTTACACGCGTTTGATTATTAAAACGCGGCGCTTGCTTGTTTCGCTCTCTCCTGCGCCCCACCGGCCGCTTTCCGGTGCCACCTCCTCGCCGAGTGCTCCTCCGAATATCATGTGACATACATCGCCGATGACGCACATCCGGTTGACGCGCCTCCGCCGGGCTCCCGCGTTCGCGCAAGTGTTTTGTTGGTGCTGTGTCAACGCTCTCTCTTAGCGCTATCCGTCGTGTTCTGACAGTTGCTGGAGTTTCTAGTCGGCTGTACCTCACTTGCACTTGCGTAGCGCAGCGCATTTACGAATTCACACGCGAACACCACACCAACAACACACGACGAGGAAAACAAACAGGCAGGAAGCGCGTGCATTTGCTAGCAGACTAGCCGGAAGTCGACGTTCTCCTTCGACCAATCAGCGGAGCTCGGACTCTTCTGACGTCACCAAAAAACCACAATGTCGTCGCGGCTAACTTCGGTATGCCGGAAATGGCCGGAGAGGCGCACGGGATTGTTTTTCGAGTTTGTGGCACGGCCGCGGCGCGTAGCGCTGCCGCATTTGGCATCGTTCATCGTGACGGCATTCTCAACTTGATGCGCGTGTTAACTTGAAACGTTCAAAAAAATGTCGAGGGTGGTTTAGGGGCCCTTTAAGTTAGTCCTGGGTAAAGTAGTGTCAGCGCTCTGGCTGAGGCTACCCTACCCCGAAAGCGCAGATCGGTGCAGTTAGGTCGGCACAGCTCGGTGCTTGCGGTGACTGTATCCAATGTGGATGCTACTATACTCTGTTTCACTAGTTCCGTGCAGCAGAGCCAAGGCTACGAGGCCATCGAACGCAGAATTCTTCCGAAGCGAGGCGAAATGCCATTGTTTGAACCATTGGTTCGACCACGCACATAGGTGCATCTACGGGACGCGGTGCCACCTAGCGAAACACCGACACCAATGTGCAGGTTCATCTCCATGTACAACACACAATACACTGCTTGTGCAAACGCATTTCCCTTTCGTGTTATATCGATTCCTATAACAGGGGGATCAGCCACAATTTTTTTTTCGGTTGTAGTTTCTCACAAAGCCGTAATCAAGTTGACAAACACACGGGCAATTCTGTCGAAATGTTTAGCTTCAACCCGTATTTGTACAACCCGCAAGTTGTAGCAGTTGTTACTATAGAAAAGCCGTCGGCATATCGTGACTGCAAATATTGCATTAGCAACCGCGGCCTGTCAACGCGACAGGTGTACGCACTGGACCCTTCATTGTTTGAGTTACCACATCAGGTGCTGCTTAGAGACCCTTCTTTAGGAAACATTAGTCGGTGTACAATTCGTGTGTAATTCAAACAAGCGCCCAATCATTTTAAGAGCGTGAACGCTTGTTTGGATACCGGTGTGATTTTCCTATTGCCCCCGTGCAATATCTATTACTTTAGGCAAATACAAAGGTGTTTCACCTGTATCATGAAGTAACAGAACATATTAAACTCCTACCCATTGTCGTCCGCGATCGGGTTTCCCCTCTCTTGGTATCCATTCCGTCGATGTAATTGAACATCGATCATTTGTCTTTCTCACTATGTGCCTGCCAAGGTCCATTGTTCTTCCCGTTTCATGTCGACTGAGACAGCGACCACCATTGTCTGTTCCTCGATCCGTTCTCCGCTGTCTTCCTATCTTTTGCATTACGTCTATCATTTTCCGTTCATCCCGCTGTGCGGTCCTTAACTTCCTCTCGAGTATATTTGTTTACCTCCAAGTTTCCGCCCGATAAGTTACTACAGACAAAATGCAATGGCTGTATGGTTTCCGCCTTAAGGATAGTTTTAGTTGGTGGTCATCACCAAAGTTTTTTAAAGTTTCAGGCATAGAATGGAACCACTTCGCGCAGAACAGGCCAGAATGGAGATCGTTGGCTTCGTCCTGCAGTCGACATAAGTTAGGCTGATGATGATGAAACTTTTATTATTATTATTATTATTATTATTATTATTATTATTATTATTATTATTATTATTATTATTATTATTAATTACATAGGCTGGTGTCTATGAGCCTTTTCGTTGCCTGAAAGCTATTTCTGCGTCTTGAGAGGCATATTTTGTGAGGGGAGAGTGTTAAGAGGAAACAAATGCAAAAATAAAAAATAAGAGAAGGAGATAGCGGGGGAGAGGGAGAGATGTAAGAAAACACACACACACACGCAGGAGTGTCATAGTCCCCATCGAAGCTGGTATCCCACATAAACCTCAACACCGACTTCCCTGCTTTCTGATCTTAATGTCATAAAGCAACGGAGGCGCTGTTGTTGCAGCTGGTGTCGATGGAAGCGGCCTGGAAGCCACCGAAATGTTAAATAGACACTCCT
Organism: Hyalomma asiaticum; assembly: GCA_013339685.2. Classification (NCBI taxonomy): domain Eukaryota; kingdom Metazoa; phylum Arthropoda; class Arachnida; order Ixodida; family Ixodidae; genus Hyalomma; species Hyalomma asiaticum. The sequence goes on from CM023481.1 coordinate 334,754,676, forward strand.
TCTATCAACCGACTACGCATACGTCCTATTAGCGCAGCCCACGGCGCAGAGCGGATTACACTGCAGGGCTGACTTGGAATCTCTAAATGTGCTCCATTTTAGTGGTGCTTGAATCCCACGAAGTGCACGGCGGAGCGCCCCCTCTGAGACATTCGCAACGTAATAACGAAAGGGAAGGGGTCAAGGGCTCGTTCTTTATTTGTTAGAAACAACTTAATGAGCAAACAGACAATGAAGCCTAGGAAAGCATAGGGGAAGTTACTTGTGGTATTGTAATTGTGGAGAAAGTAGAAATGAATTAAAGTGGACGAAAAGACAAACCCGCCTTCGGTGGGAACCGAACCCACGACCTTCGGATGACGCGTCCGATGCTCTACCAACTGAGCTACGAAGTCGGTCGTCCCTCCGTCCACTTTATTGCGTTGTTTTGTGGGGTTTTACGTCCCAAAACCAGTTCTGATTATGAGAGACGCCGTAGTGGAGGTCTCCGGAAATTTCGACCACCTGGGGTTCTTTAACGTGCACTGACATCGCACAGCACACGGGCCTCAACATTTCGCCTCCATCTAAATGCAGCCGCCGCGGCCGGGATGCGATCCCCACTTTATTGCGTATTTATGTACGTATTATCCTGGGAGTGTTAGGCAGCGCCACTCGTGGCCAAGGCGGTGTGTGTGGAACACACTTTCTTGCCAGGAGGCGTCACGTAGAACGTGAACTTAGGTGAGATGACTGCTTTCCTAGGCTTCATTGTCTGTGTGCTCATTGGTATGCTTTCCTAGGCTTCATTGTCTGTTTGCTCATTAAGTGGCACCGTAATGTCTTTTATGGCTTTCGCGCAGATTGTCGCGGCTCCTGCTCATCTCCCTGCTATTTTCAAGCGATAAGTGTAAAAACAGAAGATTGTTCTTGTATTTCTTGTGTAGCATGGGTTGGCATACTGTGTTAAGACTAATAAGATTATTCACATAATCGCGAAGGCCAAACAACAGCCAACCGACGCTACTGTGTGGGTTAATACGGCATGCTCTATTATTTCACAATCCAGAGCGTGCAGTCTACAAGTAGAGAATGGTGCGCAAACAGGTGTTTTTAATTTCCGCTTCACACTGTGTAGCTCGTAGTTGTAAAGGGAGAGGATAACGTTCGAGCTTCACACACATTCAATAAAATAAAGTACTCAGGATGGATTAAAATGCATCCTCGCGAAATTAGCATTTTTTCATCGAAAGAATAACCTTGCGAGTACTGACGACAACGTGTGACTAATTGGATTCGCATAGCGTTCCTGCATAGCTACCTGCAGCTGTAGCGTATTTTCATAGGGGCATCAAATTCAGTTTTGTTTTGCTGCTGTTAGGCTGGTCGTTTCATGTACACGTGTTTCCCACCCTGAGAAAAAAAGAAAAGCCGTAGGTGGAAGTGCGGGATGTGTCTAATGTGTGAAGTTCATGCTCCGCACAGACATCGCATTTCATGGCCACAGCCTATAGTCACGCTTCTGTCTGTCAAAATAACTTAATAGTTCATTATTTGATTACTGGGTGGCATTCATTACCCCCGAATAGCGCAGTCAGCTCGCCTACCTAATGACTCTGAAAGGAATTTCTTTGTTGTTCTTTCCGAAGAGCAGTTTCCTCAAAAAGCGGCAACGGCCATAAAGAAAAACTTTAGGGGTGCCTCTTCTAAACCAGCCGAAGTGAAAAAACGGGCCATCGCGCTATTGAAAAAGTACAGTCTGTCTAAACTTCCTGCTTCGGTCAAAAGATCTAAGCAAACTGCTCTGCAACCATTCTTTTCGGCCAAAACGCATAAACTGGAAATTCCTTTCAGAGTCGTTATCACAGAGCATGGCACGTGGCAGCATGAGGTTTCCACGTTCTTACAAAGTCACCTTTCAGCCTTAAAGTTTGAAGATCCCTTTCTTGTAAAAGGTTCTCATCAACTTGTCAATTTCCTAACTAGTGATTGTTACAACATACACCGTGGGTTCAGCATCGACATTGTTGACCTGTTTTATTCTATACGCCTCGTGCAAGCCGACGGAAGCGCTACTGGTGGCGACCCTGCTAAGTATTCGCGGGAGAGTAGGCAGCCGTGTGCCGTAGCTTCCTACGACTTTGTTCGCGTTCGCCGTTTAGTTCGCGTTGTCGCAGCGAAATAAGCAACTTTCTTTGCATGTGTGGGGTGGCCGAAGCTTCAAGGGATGTCGAATAACAAAAGCCATCCAAACACGACCTCTTCCTGTACGTAGGCGTTTAACCAGAATTTTGATTTCGCAGGGTGGGAGGGGTGTTACCCATGGCGTTAACGAAAATGGAGGGGGGCTACCCACCTGGCTAAGTTTTAAGGGGGAGGAGTGCAAACAAAAGCCTGCTTGTACGTTTAAAGTGCTCACACAGAAGTCTTGCCCTATTTTACGAGTTACACCAGCTCTAATAAGACAAGAAACTCATGTGTGCTCGGTATGCGTGTGCCCCACCACTGTTACTAGAAGAAAAAAATTTATGTTACAACAGTGGCAGTTCGGGCATGTTCAACACCATCTTGAAAAGTAGAAGCACGCAGAACACACGGACGAAAGAGCATGAAGAAAGTTTGAAACCAACACAAGACTAAATATAGCTTTGGTGCGTGCTGAGCATTTCATATACGGAATAATGGGAAGATGCTGGACCGCAAACCACCATGATAATGGCAATACTTGCATAGGCACATAAAGCTCTAAAACAATGTGGTGCACTGCAGGCCCACAGAAGACGCATATATGACGAAATCTCCGTAAAGTGACGAAGAAATTCAGTAGCTGTTTAGTGTTTACATGTTTCTACATACATCTTGACGATAGAGCGAGCCCCAGCCTTGCTGTCGCTCCCAATTAACTTGACCAACCCTTCGCCGCTTTTCAATATATCATGCGCCTTCTCTTTACTCAGCATCCAAAACACAAAAATTCTCACGCAGCTTTGTGCGCTTTCAAGAAGGTCGCTCAGAAAATTGCAAGTTTTGACGGCTGCAGCAGGTAGGGTAGTTCGACGAACGCGGCGCTAAATGGTTTTATCCGCTGGCAAGTTTGGCGATATCCATGAGGAGTGTACGCAGGTTCATTAACAATCTCTCAGTTGCGCTTCATAAGGTGACTTTTATGTCAATTATTATGCGATTATGTCACGTATGTAATCAGTGCTATCAAGATCGCTACATAACGCACGCCAGCATCACGTATTGTTTGCTTGATTGTTTGAATTACCACTCTGCTCAAATTATGTGTGTTTATTATTAAGGTACAGATATTAAGGTACAGAGACGGCAATGTGGCAACGGTGCAATTTAAAAAAAAGAAGGAAATACAAGGCGGCTACTTCGCACGAGCTCCACTTCGCAACTGGACTTTTTCACGGTGGTCGGCGGGATGCACCTGACAATTATATGCGGACTGGTTTGTCTTAAATTGTGTTAACGGCACGCGCGTGCCCACTTTCACAGAGGCCCGATTCTTTCCTGCAACTGTCACCGCAACAGTAGGTGTCCGGCACGCGAACGAAGGGGAAATCGCAGCCGCGTTCCTCGGCCATGCCCATGCCTCCCAGCGCTGCAAAAAGCGTTGTCGTCTGCTCGGCCTCCCGAGAGTACTGTCGGCGGCGCCCGCTAGGTGGCCATCAGTGGCGCCTCTATAGGCGGTGCACCAGGCGTATACCCCATGCTCAATTAATGACATGTGTGAAGGAGTGTATTCAACAGGAAAATGACGAGGTTTCGTTCATTAACAGATGCCTGATGTCTACCGACAGTTTCTTGGAATTACTTGCCTTCTAGCTTAATTCCACTGTTGTTGCATGGGAAGACAAGCTGTACTTACAACGATCTGGTATTTGTATTGGTTCAAAAGTTGCCCCCATTCTTTGTGATATTTTTTTTTAGTTATGTTGATAAGGCCGTGAAAAATGAACTGGCAAGTTCTGTAAAAAATGTTTTTCGGTATGTTGATGACTATCTAGTACTTGTAGATAGTCATTATTTTGAACAGAGCGTGAGTATTACAGTTGCACTGTTTCATGAAAAAGGCCACGGGTTATGCTTTACGCATGAAGTGCCTCATGCCAACAAATTGCAATATCTTGACATTGAGTTGCTGTTTCATTCGGATCATTTATGCTGGTCATACTTCCCAAGATCCAAGAAACCACTTCTAGACTATTCATCTTCACATTCTAAAGTTGTGAAAGCAGGGATAGCTTCGTCCATTTTGCAGTCTGCTATTCTGCGGTCCTGCTACCACAATATCGCAAGCGCCTTCTTGAGACAGATATTTAGTTAGATTGCAAGAGGCCGGTTTCCCTACCAACATTTTGCTTTTTGCAGCGAAAAAACTTGTAAACATGATGAAAGGTGTAGGCCGTCTCCGCGATGCGGAAGAAGAGACAGGTCATTACGGTTATTCTGTATGTTCACGCCTTCTCTCATAAAGTCAAAAAAGTGCAAGAAGTTTTCTGTTGATGTGGTCTTCTCTAGCGGCAATAAGTTAGAGCAACTGTGCTCAAAGATTGATAAACAGTCAAAAATAAAACGGGGTGTCTCTAGAAAAGGCTGTGGCGTAAACCATGTCGAGCCGTACACCGCTTGCCGTTGCAACGTAGTTTATTCGATCCCCGTGTCCTGTGATGATGTACATATATTGGTCAGACAAAACGTTGCATTAATGTAAGGTTGCAGGAACACCATAATGCTCTTTCATCGGCTCCTGGGTTGCACCTGTCAGCGCATTGTGCTAGGTGTGGGTGTGTTCCAGAATTTCCGCGCACCTCGGTTCTGTATTGTCACCGTGACCAAAGAGCAAGAGAAATTGCTGAGGCACTCTTTATTAAGAAAAACAGTGCAATATGCGTTATGATTTAAAGGTGAACATTTGACAGAAATCTGTCAGGTTGGGACGAAATTAAAGGTGAAAAACAGGGGGACACCCCTGTTACAATTTGGTTGGTGTCCCCCTGTTTTTCACCAATATGCGTTATCTCTCCTTCAATATCACTCTTAGAGTGTGAAGTATCATACATTGATGGCACATAATCTATTCATGCTTGTTTATCTTGTATACCTCTCGCCTGTTTCCTTTCCCTCATCTATGTGTACTTATTCCGTTTTCAATAAACGTCAGTTTCAGTCTGCGCTGGTTTGTTTCTCCATGCTGTGTCCTTGTGCTGAGTTTGCGCACTTTTCAACATGAATGCTTACCAACTGGCCCGATTATCCGCTCTTCTGCAAATTCTGTCATATCGATGGAACACGACTGCAGTAGCTTGCAGTTACATTATCGCGCTTCATCCAAGTACTACGTTGCTGCATTCATCAGTCCGCTTTCAAACAGTTGCTGCCCTATAACATCACGATCATTAATATACGTGGATGCCACAAGCTGTGGCGCCCTATGCCGCTATTTCTCACAGAAATCCGCCCTCACTTTCATCATGAAAAAGTTATTAAATAAGTTTCGGTAGCCTTGAACACAGTGAAAGTATTTCCACCTCAGAAAGTTTGTCTGCGAATACGACAGATGACTTACAATAAAAAAACACAAAAATACAAAACTGTCTTGACTTACAAAAAAAAAAAAAAAACGCCCGGTGTAGGTCCCCTACAACTTCGCTTAACTTAAGCAATGACTGCTAGATGATGCCGCCATGTTTTTATTTCTTTTTTTATTCATGGGCCTAATTTAGTAAGCGTTCAGTATTTCATGACAGTCTTTCTCCATAGCTAATAATACGTTTGTCGCTTTAACTAACTCTTTCTCGACATATGGCTTTCCATAGCTCCAGGGCTGCACTGTGAGTGCAGGTGGGGGAACATTGTTATTTTTCAAGTATGCTCGGTGGATTTACATGGCATTTCTGCATACATTCTAGCATTCGTTTATTCTAATGAGTGTTTTCTCCACTGCTTAATGCATGTAATTGCCCGTTTTATTTGTTTTACAAAGACTCGCCGCGCAAATGGAAGGCTATAAGTCTGAGGAAGTGAAGAAAGAAGGAAAACTAATATATTTGCGCAGGCGTCATCGTCTTTCCCTCTTTTCACCCAGCGGCGTCATCAAAATTGAACATTTGATCCACCACCGATTTATCTTAAAAAAAAAATAAAGTGTTGTTGTCCTGAATGTTCCTTCAAGTGAAGTCTCGGCGCTAGCCTTTGAGGCTATTGGATCTATTTGAATGCCAAACAGAATCGTTCCATCCTTTTTAACCACTGAATTCAATCACGTGCGCCTCATATATCCGCATATCCAATTTCAGGCACGAGCCACACGTGGTTTCACTATCAAAAGGACAGAAAGTTGAGCGAGTTGGTAAAGGTCCATAGTGAAGAGAACAGGCGTGCAAAACACGGACACAAGGGGAAAGAAGTGGGCAAAACGAACGCCAAAACGGCGTCCGTGTTGTCCACTTCTTCCCCTCGTGTCCGTGTTTTGCACGCCTGTTCTTTTCACTATGGTTTTACTATCGATAGTCGCGACGTGACTGGCAAGCATGCAACGTTATTGATTCCACGGCCTGTCAGACATGTTAGTCATGCGTTGACACCTTTCCATGCCAATTTCGGTATATACCAAGTGAACTAGATGCGATTTTTCGTATTTAGTTTTTGCCGAATTTCGTAGCAACCTTTTTCGCAGGGTTTTCGCAAGGGTTTTCAACATTTCGAAGGGGCAAGCGCTCCGGTATTGCCCTGTGTTGCTAGCAGCTAGCGTCACAAAATCAGAAGAAAATATTGACCGAGTAATTCTATATCAACCAGCGCATGGTCTTGACAGCTGAGCGCAAAGCACTCCAGCGATAAACTCTGTGTTTGCGTTCCTAAGTCCATCATCTCTAAGCGAAGCTAATTTTGAAACGGCTCGGACGGTTGGGAGCAACAAAGTTACAAACCTTTTGGAGTAGTTTACTTTCCCATATTAATGTTTTCCCTCTGTTGAAAGCGTTTGGCTGCCCGTAACGACGCCGGACTTACCTTTTAAAGTCAAGGAAAAAAAAAAAAAAGAAATCGTCATGCGACACAGCATCCCCCCCCCTTTTCCCAATTTCTCTGACGTTGTTAAACCTTCCATGTTCGGCAAAGATAAGAACAGCACACTTTCGTTACGTAGGAATTTCTCTTAATAACAGCAATGCTATACCGTATCGAGTATATATTATTGGTGTTTATAGCACTGGTGCAACAGTGTTCAAAGCAGTAGACTTAAACAAGCAATTATAACGGTGACCTCTTAGTCAAACGCATCAACGCAACTCCTTTTTCCTGGCCATCAGCAATTGAACGAGACCAAAAAGGAAAGTATATTCGAGAATACTCTAACTAGGCTGGTGGCGCTTATCTCTTCGGCAGGGCTGCGACGACTCTGTTTCATTCGGCTCGCGCAGTCACTCTGAGAAGAGAGGAGACGGCGGGTTCAAGGGGGCAGTGCTTTTTGCCCAATCCGGTCGCCCTTCCTCTTTGCCCTTCCTGTGTATACGACCGGCTCACGTTTGATATCGGCAGCGCGTGATGAATAATGATTAAAGAAAAGAAATGGCTACAACGCTGCTGACCACGCTGCAGAGAGGCAGTGGTGCGGGTCACGTCGCACGAGCTGCGTATAGAAAAGCGCTAACGGTTCCGCTGGGACTGTCCTCGCGTGCGATCGGGGAAACTTTCTCCGTTACACGCAGCTCACGCTGGCCCTTACGCGGGCGATGGGGGGCAAGCGCCCTGGAGAAAGGTTAAAGCACGGATAGAGAACTGGCCGTGGCTCACACGCGCATCGCCGATCTCTTATAGACGAGTATGGCGATCTTGATTGATCGACGCTGACGATCCACGGTTTCGCAGGCTGACCGAGGTCACATCTCTGCCTCGCCTGCTTTTCCCACTGTATACGCGAACGCCGTCCGAGCATTAAACCGAGCACGCTCGAACACACCTGCAAACATACAGAGCAAAAGAGTCTAATCCGCACCGTGCGTGCATTGCCCTTGCATCAAGTAGCCACTGGCTTGATTTCTTCTGACGTATTCTTGCGCTTCCTCGTGCATTTCTCTCCTCGTAAGGAAGAAGGTCTCGCTAGAAGTGTGGAAATATTCCGGACTGGACAACACGTACGCTTAGGGGCATTACGACGTCAGCAAGAAAAATATGTATTTTTTTTTTAAAAGAAGGCGGGAGTGGTTTCGACACGCATCGACAGCCTCGCACTGGCGGATTTGTCGATCGCTGCCGAGCTAAATAAATCATCCGACGCACACCGTTTATCCGCGCCTATCAGGCGGCTCCCGTTTGAACGAAAAAGAATGTAAATGAAAAAAAAAAGAATGAAAAGAATGAAAAAGAACGTAATCCAACTTATGTAACGGAAACAAATGCTGCGGTATACGCAGCGTGCGAAAATGCAGTTGCGAAATTCGTTCCCACGGGATTCCGCACTAATCGGCAACAATTTCCAACAAGTAGCACTGAATTGTCGCGTTTTCAGCTTCGGCAGCTTCCGTAGCAGGGGCCTAATGGAGCCTCCAAAATCCGCATTTTTGTCCACGTAACGCCGGCTATAGATACATTTTTCCATCACTCTTCCATAGCGATCGTATGTTCGAGTTTGAATTTACGCTGGCAGCACAGTTTCTGCACAGGGCATAATAAATCAGTCTTTGATCACTCACTGTCAATGTGGCTCTGATATTGATCAATATGGAGCAATATATAAAGCCGACCGTTCCAAAGAAAATGACAAGGATGTGACGAAAGGCTGCGGTGCGCGAGTGACGGGAAAATGAGTTCCCTGAATGAGCCCGCAAAACGTGTTGCCCAATTTGTGCGCTCATTTTCCGTTCGTGGTTCAAGATGTTCGAAACTGTCATACGTGAAGCCTGGGGGACTTCGGAACCTTTACCACCGTTTCCTGCCTCTCTCAACCCATTCCTGATTGGAGCCAAGGTTGAATATGCTTCTTTAGCGTTCTTGTCTTTCCATTTCTCGTATATGTTAGAAACAACTTAATGAGCAAACAGACAATGAAGCCTGTCTGTTTGCTCATTAAGTTGTTTCTAACAAATAAAGAACGAGCCCTTGACCCCTTCCCTTTCGTCATTTCTCGTATAGATTCACAGCCATTCATTTGTAATTATTAAGCTTCTCGTATGCGGCCGCACTATGTTGTTCGAACCGCTAATTAATGCGAAGCTGACTCTGCACTTCTTACTCATTAATGCAAGTAACTGTGCATAACCTAGCTTTTCTTTCGCTAACGATAAACCTGAGGTATTACAGTTAGCATAACGCATAGAAAGAGTCGAGAAATCTGTCATTCTATAGGGACCTTGATTTCATTTACTCACGCAACGTGAACAACCACGAATGTGAAGAAGGGACCTCATCCAATGGTTCCGCTGCGTTTCTGCGACCGTCACCACCATTCTGCTGTCTTTCCCTTAAGACAGACTCATTTGCGGCTGTCAGAGTTCACCGTCAATCGATTATTGCGCCCAGCGACGAGACCGAGAGCCGAGGCGTTAATTGACTTTTCTCCGGCGCACCGCTCGTTAAATCCGCCGGTGTGTACAAGTACGCGTTGAGCTCGATTGAGTCACCTCAACTTCCCGGCACTGAAGGATGCGATAAGGCCGTCGTCAGAACTGAATAAGCAGGGAATAAGAAAGAGCGATGCGTCTTATTCTCATTAAGCATCTTCCCTCCCATGTCATTGCGCTGAAAGCTTCCGCTTCTGTACATCGCTGGCTCCGGATTCAGTTAATTAGCGAGCTTTACAGGTGAAAGAAACAGACGAACCTCCGTCTGGAATCATAAGAAGAAGTGTAAAGTCTGCTAATTGGAGTTATTCATATATCGTAGTTCTGAGTAAATAGGACGGTTGCTAAAGTAAGCCGGAACAATCGGCGGCGATTAAATCGCTCAGTGGTCCTTTCAGACATCCACGTATGTTTTATTTTACGCTCTCGGTTGTTTGTGGGCGGCGAACAGCGACGCTGTCCTGTACAGGAAACGCGAATGAAGAGCCCGACCACACCCACGTTCACTGCGCTATACCAGCAGACGGCTCAAACGAGGTTAAGCGCACGAAAGAGCTCGATAAATAAGAGGGGAATTCACAACGCGAGCGCGTGCACACCAGACTGCGCATAATATACAGGCGGACGAAATGGGAACGAAAAGCTAATCAGACCACGTGGACCTCCGTGTGTGGAGCTAGGTACATAACACGCAACGTTTTTCATAAATAGGAACCTTGAATCCGTATTCACAATTTTTTTTTTCAACAGACTGAATTCCTTATGAGAGCCGGGTCCTGCAACTCGTGATGTCGTACTTGGACTGGTATAGCGCATTATGGAATAAGAGAAACGGTCAAACAGACCGAAACAAAAGGACAGAGCGCTAGCGCTTCGTCCTTTTGTTTCGGTCTGTTTGACCGTTTCTCTTATTCCATAATGCGCTATACCAGTCCAAGTACGCCGATACAACTCGCCCAATCTTCAACACTCGTGATGTCGGACATGTAAGAAAAGGAGGGCCGCGCCACTTTAACGAACAGTCTTTCCGTTGAAAAAGCAAAGAAAAAGAAAACAAAAAGAAAAACTTAGCGAAATCCACCGCGGACACTTTTATGTTTGCGCATATTCTGGAAGTTACTTCTGCAGTTTATACAAAAATGAAACATGCCAGAGTGTTTCAGGCAAACTAAGCCGATGCCTTGTGCTTTCCTCTGTGCGCGCCATTTGTTTCAACTATTGAGGGCATATATGCCAGCGGTGCACTGCTCAGTCCAACTTTTTGTGCCCTCTATTCCGCCATTTCTATCCCCCTCTTCTTTTCTCCTTTTCTTAAGTCTATTACTCTTTTTTTTACTTCCGTCAACAGCATCCGTTATGATCTCCAAGAATGCAAAGACTATTCATACGAAAGTGTGTTACTCAAGCGAAGCAGAGAGCAAACGAAAGCATGGAAAGGGAAGGAAGACGCAGAACTGCACGGATTTGGAAAGGTTGCAGATATGTTGTAACCCTAAACTGGGGCAGGAAGCCAAGGAAAGTAACTTTTATGGATACGTTAATCCAACTCAATCAAAAGAAGGTTAGAGGAAAAGAAAGAAAAGAGGAAGTTACGTGCAAATAACCGCCACGCTCTTTACGTTTTCATGCAGACCTCTTGAGACCCTACAGAGGACGGCACCCTCTTTTCAAACAGTAGTACTTATTTTTACTAATTTGGACTGCCATAATATATGCCACCTAAAAGCCCGTCAACAGCTTGCAAGTACGTACAGCATTCGCATATAGTCGCGAAATGTAGCAAATAAAATATTGCAAATACGACAAACCCTGGACCACGACGAATTTTTCGTTAGCTTTCCTTCCTTAGAAATCCGTATGGATTTTCTTGTAGCACTGCGCTACAAATGGGTTAGTGCTAGTTTTTCCTTTTTGTAAAGTCGCGAAATATGGGAGGCGCTTCACAGAGCGAAATCACGTGATGTGTACAGAACTGTACAAATTTGCACAGATGTTTGTCGATCTTTCTTTCAAAAGTGCGACCTCGTTTCCGGAGTACTTTCTTTTTTTTTTCTTTAAGTTTAGTGAACTGCTATAGCGATGGGTCAGGGAAATTAAGAAAAAAATAATATTATTTGTATACTTCCGTGCGTTGACTACAAAGCAGCCGCTTTAACAGGAATAACAGCATCATAACGAACGTCATAGTTGTGACCTCAGTTATATTTCCTGGAACTGCGTGGCTGAGCTTCCGGTACAGTGAAAACAGATGCTTTCTCGATGCCTTCACCTAGCACATTTTGTGAGTCTTTTACTGTACGCGCGAGCCCGGTGAAGCACTACTGACACCTCGCTTGTTGGCTCAAACTGGCTGTTCAACCTCGTGACATGCTACGAGGACTATTCTTTTCTAATGCCCCGCCATGGTGGTCTAGTGGCTATGGTACTCTGCTGCTGATCCGAGGGTCGCGGGATCGAATCCCGGCCGCGGCGGCTGAATTTCGATGGAGGCGAAATGTTGAGGCCCGTGTGCTGTGCGATGTCAGTGCACATTAAAGAGCCCCAGGTGGTCGAAATTTCCGGAGACCTCCACTACGGCGTCTCTCATAATCAGAGCTGATTTTGGGACGTTAAACCCCACAAAACAACAACAACAACATTCTTTTCTAATGACTGCCGGGAGTGCCCTGAGAAAACAAATGCTTTCTTGTTGAAACCGTCAGTAGCTAATTTAAAGATCAATGGTAAACGTTATTTTGTAGCGTGTGGTGGTTGATTAATATTATACATTAAGCAATCAACCCGGTCTTAAACAATAAACACTCATTTAATTATTATTATCAAACCACCCAAAACCCTACCGAATCTGCTTGTAATATTAAAGAGACGATGTTCTTGCCAACACGTCTAACAATGTTGCACAGTGCTGAGAGAAGTGATGGAGCGCAATAGAGTTGAATATTGTTTAAGACATTTCTTAATTTTAACACTTAACTCTGTGCAGCTTCGGACTGCGTTTCCGATCGCTTAACGGTACTCCTTCAGTCTCTCTTACTGACCATATGTCAGTTCTTTTTTTTTTTTTCAGTTTAGAGGTATGCCGTGTTCAAAAACGCACGACTGCGTCTATTAGCTTTCACAAGGTGTCCAACGTGAGCACGGATGGCGTCTTCTTCAAAAAGAAACTTCACGCGCGTACACAAAGTTAAACAATCAGCTATACCAACGACTTCAGCCCGATTTTAAATGAAACCACATTCGTGCGAGCAAAATATTTCACCTCCAAGCATAAGACGCATACTACTCTCGTAGAGAAAAGAAAAGGGGAAAGCAGTGAGATTAACTGGAAGAAAAGTTTCCTGTTTGCTTCTGATGGAAGGGCGAAAAGAAAAGTGGAGAAGGCAAGCAAAAACTGGGAAGAAATTGGGGTTGACCCCTCTGTCACAGGAATCGCTGCAACATGAAAATGAAACCTTCAAGTTGGCCCGTTTGTTCCGCATGTTTACCCTCATCACGTCCTATCGTCGCATCTCGGGTGGTTGTGGGTTCGAATCCTAACGTGTGTTACTTGTTGGTTGTTAACTGTGTGCATTTTTTCTTCCTGAATTCCACTGCCGTGACGGAAGTACGTCAGTGGAATCTTGGTGGACCATGGCATAACACACTTTGGTGTTAATATTGTGCTTAAGATAAAGTAGCAGCGCAAGACCACTACAGTGGACGGAAAAAAGAACACAGCGACGCCGCAGTATCAAGACCGTAACGTGGGCGCGTTATCGAACACCAAGGTAAATTTAGAGAGCGTGCTAATATAGTAGCGCACGAGATACCTCTTTTCTGTAGGAAAATTTTACATTAGACAGGCAGGTCGTTGCGTAAGCATAAGGTTAAAGGAACACTTGTAGAATGTCGACTGTGATAAAGTAGGACGGCTTTCGCCTCACTGCAGCACACCTGGATACCGAGTTCGTTCCACGCTTCAAAGAACTGTAGCTGGTTTGATTTATTTTTTTTTTTCGTCTAAAGGATGATAGTGTTAGAGCCCCCTCTGATGCTGTTACTAATAAGCGAAAGCGCATTTCGTGCTTGCTCCACGTAGATCATCCGCGCGCCCGCCTTGCGTCTTGCGCTTGGCTGTTGTGATTCCGTCTTACTGTACACTATACGAAGCTTCCTTACAAAAAAAAAAAAAAAAAACTTTGTCCCCTCTGGCGTTGTTGCACCGTTCCTACGTTTTAGACACGTTTCAACAGGACGCACAGCTTCGCAATCTACGGGAAAATAAATCGTATAGGGGATGGTGCGCTCAGCCATCTCGTTCGCTGCTAGTGTCATCGTATGACAAACCATGTATCTCTCTCGCTCGATTTCATTCCTCTATTATCAACCACTGCTCACGGCTGGGCGCACCTTGGGATGGTCTCATGGAACTTTCCTTTGATAAGAGCTCTTCGCAGTTGGCCGCGCCTGCCTTTCGTAATATGATCGTCGTCATAACCATTTATGTCCACTGCAGGACGAACTCCGCTCCAAAAGATTTGCAGTTTACCCATACAATATATGGCGAACATTAACATGTGCTGGCGCTTACTCCGACAAACAGTTCCAGCTTAAGAGCTTTATTTTGAATCTAGATTGTTGACAATAACGCACGCGGAGAGAGACACGGACTGTTCGAGAAATGTGATGTGGAATAGCTTTGGAACAGCGTTGTTATTTTATGCTGGTCCTTATTTTCATGCTATTAACGCCCAATCGACTGTTAAAGCAAATGTCGAGAAACTTTTCTTGCATAAAACTGAATTGATTGACTGCTTTTGATTGACTGATTTTATTAATACATTTTTGCATTAGCACAGTTGCAGATAATAAAGAACTCACATAATAGAATAGTTAATACATGAATACATTAGTGCAATTTCAGGTATTCAAATTCCAACAGAGAAAGAGGTCCTAAAGTAAAACTGTCTGGGGGACCTCCTGTAGGTAAATTCATAAAAATAAAATATCGATTACCAACTTAGGTAACAACGAAATAAGACAATACAAAACAAGCAAATTACAGACAAAGTAATTATGGAAGGGGAAAAATCAAGGGCTTGTTCTTGTGTTCATGAAATAAGGGACGAAATAATACGAAGCAACATAAGGAAATCACAACGAGATAACACGAAGTGAAATAAGCAGAACTGAGCGCTTAAACATGAAAAAGAATTATTCCTGTCTGAATCCCCGATTTCTGTGCAACTCTGTTCCTGCCACAAATTTCTGTTTTTTTTTTTTTTGCATGGCGATGCAAAAAAAAAACGAATCCTTAAAAAAAGAGAGATAAATATCCGCTATCAACGCGCTCCCGCTGATGAAGGCGCGGTGGCGCTACATAATTGGCAGGTCCTGAACGCGCCTGTCTCTACTTAAGTGACGGTCTGTCCTGCTTAGAGAAGGCAGCTTGATATTCTACGCCCACCCATCTGCGCCGCCAACCGACTGTAATCTCTCAACAAAAGATTTCTTCTTCCTTTTTTTTTTTACGTCATCAGTTTCTGTTGCCGCAGTGACCTGCCACATGCGAGTATCGCTTTTCGAGCAAACAGCATTGTTCTGAAGCTTCTTTTTATTCGCCAAGATGAAGATGGGACCTTCTAGAACTTGTGTTGCCTGCAATCACTCTTGCATAACTGAAGGCAAGTGCCGATTCTTGGTGTGCACGACTGCTTTCAAAATGAACGAAAGACCTCTTGGATCGCCGGATGTCGGTTTTGAAATACTCTATCTCTATGCTGTGGCCATCTTATACGAGGATGAAGTCCCACTTTAATCTTACACTGCGCTAATTAGGCTCAAGTGCCAGCATCCGATTTCTCGCTTGCTCCGTTGTGAGATGCTCCAATCAGTAGACACCGAAGGAATCGCCATGCTTTTATCTTGGCTGTGCAATAAGCCCTCGCAATACACGGAAATGCCCACATTGAAAGGTCACAACATGCGGCGATACCCCTAGTCTCAATACCAAAACTTAGCAAAAAAATCGAAATTTGCTCATAAGAAGATTAACCTTTATTTCGTACTTGAAGCCTATGATAGTGACGTAACTTGTTCGTTTCATTTGACGCAAGGAAGTCTTGCGAGCGTTAGTCGGTATCTGTGCCTCTGTCAATATGCTCTTCTTAGAATGGCTTTCGAACAAAGAAAGGACAACGTGTGATTCTTGGTTTATTTCTGCGAAATGAGTGCCACAGTTGCTTGTGTACAGAGCTCACAAAATGAATTTGTGTAACGGGAATTCATTCTGGGTTCTTTCAATATTACTCCACTGTTTCATTTGTTTAGCATATTTAAGACACGGAGCCCGTTCGGACAAAGAGCCCTGCATTGATTACGACATTTCCTCTTTCATGGCTTGGCTAAACAGTTGCCACGGCGCGCATTGATTTCTATGTCCTCTTTATCCCAAAGCGCAGTTTGACAAACACCCAGCCAGTTGTATTGAACAAAATGTTATAAGCATTTAGCGGATCGCTGTCAGCGTCCTACCGGCCTTTTATTCTGCTGAGTCAATAGACTCAGTCTTAAGTGCCGAATGAAACGTGTACCTGGAAATTTACTTTAGCGCAAAGCAATAAAACTGAATTTCATCATTCGCGAATGCCAAATCTCCGGAAGAGAATAGCTGAAATGTTTCGCGGTGACCTATCTTACCTGCCAATCTTTGTGACACCAGCGGCTAGCGACAACATACTATAGCGGAGCATCTGACCTTAAATAACTTGCGAAAAGGTGTCTCACGAGCCTTGGCCGAAGTTCAAAAAGAAATCGCACTTCGTTTGTACGGATGACTGACTGCTAGGTCATGCCGTCAATAACATAACCTCTCCTCAGTCACGTCATGATTGACTGTAAGGAGCTACTCTTCGTGCATTCAAACACTTGTGAAAAAGATTTGGGCCAAAATTTCAGCAAATAAATAAATAATAAATAAATAAATAACTAAATCAAATAATAAATATACTCTCACTTCTCGGTTCCCCTTGATATATACCAAAATTGGCATGGAAGGGTAGGAATGCATGCCTAATACGACTGCAGGGTTCTCGGTTCTCACATCAGAACCGTGATCGTAATATAAAGATATATAATAATAAGATATAGAGATAGATATATATATATATGATATAGTCTGGCATGAATGCACACGGGACGTCATTAACGCGATAAGTTGAGTGTGCTCATACCAACGTTGGCTATGGGGTAGGTTACACGGGACAATTAACATGAGGTATGTGTCAAGTGATATTTGATTGCCAAAACTTTCCGGTTCGATCCCCTAGGTCCATGATTCGTCGACCAAAACTCACAGGTTTCGCCTTTAACATCTCTTAGGCAATAGCTAAGGACTCCTAGGAAAGTGGCCGTATATATATCACCGCTGTAAATAGAGCTGTCAAAAGCATTGCAGCTTGGGCAAGTCGGTATGCCATGAATAATGAGCTATCAGGATGATATCTGGCCCGCAAGTAGCTCGGTCCTGACTCTACAAACTTAATTGTCATGACCGCGGGGGAAGGGGGTTGGGGAGTTGACGACTTCGTTATATATATATATATATATATATATATATATATATATATATATATATATATATATATATATATATATATATATATATATATATATATATATATGCTCGTCCTCATACGGTCACACATAATCTGTTCACTGGATACCACCTCAGGTACGTTAAAGTGAAACACGCTGTTTCCTACGTATCACAAGGACAGTACTAATAGCACCTGGGTGTCACACCTAAGTCACTACAACGAGGGAATGTTGAACTAGGTTGGCACAGATCATCGTGAACGACAAGAGATGCGCGCAAACAGACACAAGAGAAGGGAACCTGACAAAACAAATTCCTTACCTGTCCGCCCATAGCCTTTCTAAAATACTCATTTTACGTGTTCCGTAAGCGCTATTACGTACGACTAAACTGGTGATGTATGAAGTGCACCTTCCGAGAAATTGTACTTAAAGACAATAAGACAGGGCGAGGTGTCACCCTCGCGCACGAAATACGGCGCTTCATTTCTGTCCTAAGCACAGCGAGCACCGCAGTCCTTGACCGCAGCACACAGATGGCGCGAACACAAGCTGTATACGGCGGATGTGTAACCGAATGACGGAAGCGGAATGGCCTTTCGGTGCGCGCCATTCAGTCCGAACGCACGCGCGTCAACGCTGCGGAAGGAGCAGGACCTGCTGGTCGCTCCGGGGCCGGCGGTGACGTCAGAATTCACCGCGATAGCAGCATAACTAAGCGTCCCATATCGTTTCTGTTATAAGCGCATATACAGATGCGCTAGAGGAAACAGCCGCACCAGACAGCTATTTCACTGTCGCGCAAAAACTCAGGCACGTGCCTAACTCGGCCACATTAGAAACAACAGCTGTTGGGGAACGACGAACCTCACCGACCATCCACGACAGGAGCGCGGCGCGGCGGCGCATTTCTGCATTCGACCCCACGTGGATAAGCCAACGCGTGCCGAAGATTGTCGGGACCCTGGAATACATCTGGCGGACATTCTATGGTCTCTGAGGTTTGTACACTTCTTTTCTTTTTCTGCGCTTCTGGCGGTTCACCACAGCGCAGTGTACACACTTGAAGCGCGCCAGGAATTCGAGTAATCCAAGTTACACCCGCATAGCTGATGATATAAACGGAGAAATTAGCGTCCATCCGTAAATAGCGTGAGGACTGCGAAGACCCCCGATACGGGCTCCCAATAAAGAAAGCTTCGCATTGGAAGAAATTTCGCAAAAGTTCTGCTCAAGAACTTTATTTCTCAGATAACCCGCACGGGCTTCCTTCGCATGTATAAAATCACACTGCTTTAAAAGGAAGTTTCTTTGCTTTTTGTTTTTTTTTTTGTCGCAAATCTTCAACCAGGAACTCGCACAATATTGCTTACTTGGTTTGCCTAGACGCGTACACTACGCGCAAAATACAGAGTCGTGCGCAAACACGCATACACACGCACACACACTAAAAAAATGCAGTGTGTTTGCGTGTGTATGTACTTCGTGAGCGTGCCTTCTATTTTACTCGCGAAAAGCAGCGCTAAACAACTAAGTTTGTTGTGCTGCTATAAAAGGAAAGTTGCTCAAGAACAATCCTGTTTGATTCAGCCATCCACGGGCACGTAAATAACTCAGATGAGATATACCGTGATTAACTTCGTTGTTCTGGTCCCCGATTCGATAAGTGCTTCACTCCACATAAATGCTTTGTTCTTGTCTAAATCTACGCGGCAACGTTTAAGCATTACTGGGGTCAAGGAGTTCCTTATTGCTTTTAGTGTTTACGCTACCGGTAACAGGCAAAGTAAGGTGTTATTTCGTAGTGACATTCGCTAAGTTCTCTTTTAGAATTTTGAAAATGCCCTGCGTCTGTTTGACAAACAGACTGCAAAAAAAAAAAAAAAGAAACATTGAGGAACAAGGAATGCCCCTGGAGCCAACGTTTCGACGAGCGGACTTTTCGCAAGACGGCAGCAGCTTCAAGTTATCTGGATAATGATAACGTGATAATTCTAGCGTTATTGCTAGCTTATCGTTTTGAGCGGCGCCCTTGTTACGTCATCTCCACGAACGGCTGGTCATGATCTGTGCAAGATTATAAAGAAACAGACACAAGTTTGATTGATTTGTGGGGCTTAACGTCCCAGTACCAGCTTTGAATATGAGAGGCGTCATAGTGGAGGTCTCCGGAAATTTCGACCACCTGGGGTTCTTTAACGGGCACTGACATCGCACAGCACACGGGCCTCAACATTTCGCCTCCATCGAAATGCAGCCGCCGCGGCCAAGATCAGACACAAGTTTAACGTATTGTTGTATACATACCGCACTGGATTTAGCTGCCGTTTCGCGGCACCTGTTTTATATGACGAAATTCAGTGTTGCTTTTGTTCACGCTATAGTATTGCCGCCTTTGATAACCGCAATTTTTCGTATTTCTACATTTAAAACGCCTGTAGGAGCTGTTTCTACGGCGGATGTCTGTGAGCCTCTCACACAGACGTATCGCCCTTGAGCCACATGAAAGCCCAGCTTGGTTTCAGCAGGCAGTACTGGTAAAATGGAAATCTCCAATATATAAGTGTTGCTTGGGATTGTATGTTCAGCGGAAAATGTCCTTGGTACACATGAACGTGCAGTACTCGAATCCACACGTCGCGAGCAGTCACGGCTTGAAAACAACTTTAATCAACTTAAGTGTCCATGTGCGTGGTTATCTTACGCCGTACGCTTAATAATAATTAATTCAGTTAAAAACGGACGCGGCGGGAAAAATGGAAGAGAAATTATTCTTTCCGGAGCGATGTACTAATCTCTTCTTGCTAATGCAATGTCAGATGTGTGTTCAGCATCAAGCAATGATTACCAGACATCGCCCTCGTTCCAGTATGGTATGCCACACACTTTTCGGACCAAAAGAAAAAAAAAAGAAAGCGAAAAAGACAATTGTACACGAAGAACAATAAGTTCGGTAATAAAGCAGCGTCATTCGAATAACAACCCAACCGAACGTCAGAACAAAGGGTGGTGTGCTCCCTTCGAACAGCTGGCACGCAGGAACGCCTATAGGGCAGCAGCGTGCTTTTCATTTCGCACCACCGTTCTATTTGCAGAAGGGCCCCGTGACTCGCTCTGATATTTACATTCTCTCTGCACATCTAGCCCTGTGCGCTGCAACATATCGGATATTGCCATCAGGTTAAACGGCCTGCCTTTCATGTTATTTTGTCTTTCATGTGTTTTTTTTTTCAGTGCAGTGTTTGCTTTATGAAGATTAAACGAAAAGTAAAACTTGAATAAGCAACGTTGCTAAATGGGACTGGAAGGCCTTCAAGCTTTGCTTTCTTTTACCCTATTCATGCACTGCTTCTATCTCGGCGTCGAGAGCACTAATCGTTGCCAACAAAAAAAAATCAGAAATATCTTGCCATTTTCTATGAAGAGGACAGAATTGACTGGTACTCGAATCGTGATGTCGCAAAATGTATCAAGCACAGGTGTTTTGCATATCTGATACCGTATTTCTGAATTCGTTTTAGAAAGTCATGGTTTGGGACGATTAATTTGTCTCTTTAGTTGTAATTTGAAAAGTCGATGCGTTTACGAAAAAAAAAAAGAAAGAACGAGCAATATACAAATGAATGGCATGACATCTGTGGAGAGATTTGTATATTTGCATCAAGCGTTTATCTTGTCCTCTCGTTCTTTCTTTCTTTCTTTCTTTCTTTCTTTCTTTCTTTCTTTCTTTCGTTTGTTTGTTTGCTTGCTTGTTTGAACCACAGATGGTGGCAGACGCGGCGCGCATGGCCTCGGCTTGACGCCGTCCCATGCTGTTATTGCTATAGTATGCGTTTGTGCTATAGCTTCGCGCCATGAGAGGACGCACGCTCTCGTGGTACGAAGCTATGCAGGACTGCATTACTTTGCGAGACGCTGTGCACCGCACAAATCGACGCACACTGTCTTTATCTTCTTCTGCTTGCTGCCGCCAGCCGCAGTTCTGCCAGAGTCGCAGTTGGCTGAGGTCATGTGCGCAAAAAAAAAAAAAAAAAAAGCGCGCGTGCGACCGCCGCACATTGGACATTGCATAAAAGTGCACGCGCGCTTTTGGGGACATGCACTGATGATGATAGCTTTTTGGTCCGCTGGACAAGGAACGATTTGATAAACAGCTTTCGCTGTTAAAAATCACATTGTTTACGAATACATCGACTGTCACGCTTGTAGGGCTCCAGTTCACAAGGTCACCCATGAAGACAACTTTGATTAATCATCCTTCTGCTGCCTTGCTGCAGCGTTAGGGCACCCAGTGGTATTGCATCCAAATGAGAGATTCGAATGCGCCTATCAGCTCCCCCTTTTTACCGAATGTCCTGACAAAGCAACATGAAAGTGCGCACGCTATTTCACTCTTACTCTTATACATTCGGTGCCTGTGTCATGAAACGTATTTCCCTTTTGTTTGCCAGACGACGAATAATTATGAGGAACGTGCGAATTTTTGACAGGTCGTTTGTCACCGTATGAAAAGATGCAGAGGCTTTCAGCAGCACTTCGGCGTATTCAACTTTTCATTAAGGTATTTCTACTTTAAATTTTGGCCATGGAAGATAGAAAGCAGCGCCAACATACCACAAGTCCTCCACAACAGCAAAAAGAGAAAAAGAAAAATCTCTGTCAGAATGAATTATGCATTTCAGACTGTGCTGTAGCGCGCATATGATCCCTTATATATATTGCGCCTGTGCTTCAACGCAATCTGTGCTCCATCAAGAGAAGGTGGCGACCGGAAATTTTTCTGCCGATAGTGCCAATCCCTTGATTTCCGGGCGACGCGATGTATCGTGCCATGGGTGGTGCCTATAGTGCTAGGCCTAACAGTTCAAATAGGCCCACCCCGTTTGTTAGGCCTTTGTTGTGTTTTTATAGGTGTATACATAAATTTACGAACGCAAACGACCCACACACACCGACACAGATGAAAAATAGACCACAACTCATGTGTGTTGGTGGGTGGGGGGGGGGGGGGGGGTGTGGTTTGCGCTCGTAAATTTATGAAAACATGTCCTACCAGTTAGCCTAACAACAAGCTCCGCTGATTTTTATTGAGACAATCATTTTGCTGGGCAAATATTAGCAAACACTGACCTACGTGTAGTTAACCTGTGTGACTCCTTTCACTCCCACGCTTTGTATTTTTGTTGGTATCAACAGCTCAAATGGCGGGTGGTCATATTGCTAATACTATCTTGGCTAGCCAAATTGTCACCAAGTGTCTTAACAAACCTCTCTTGCATTCGAAACGCAAGGCTCACCATTCAAGAAACTTCGCTTGCGTACCTGCGGTCTGTCGAGGCCTGACAGTCTTGCATTCTTTCACTGCTGACGCTCTCGCACATGAGCACAAGCTATCGCTGTCGCTTAGGTAACCAATGTCTTTCACGAAATAGCGTAGGCCTAACGCTGACGAAGCGGGCTAGTATAGTGGTTTTGTGAACAAGGGCGTGTATTATGGCGGTTTCCTAAACATGCACAAAAGACTTTTTCCACGAAGAAAAAAAGAAAAAAAGCTTTTGGAAGAAGTGGTTCAGCGACCTCGCTGACGGGTGAAAGGCATCTCCTATCAATCGGAGATGCCTTTATGGATGTGGCAAACTTTACGCATAATTCATGATTCTGGAGCGCTCCTTCACAATAATAGGAAGTCACACACAAAACACAAAAAAAAAAGACAAGTCAGCTACTGATCTGCAGTTTGCATATGCGAATGACTGTTTTGGTGCCAGCAAGACGTAGCACGGATATCAAAACAGCCAAGCGCCGAATTCACAAATCGTCGCTAGTAGCGGCTGGGTTTAGTATTGGCCAGCCACCTTAGCTGAAAAATGCCGGACATCGATGCTAGATATCTCTAAGTCAGACTTTACATTACAAAAGAAACTGAACTTTTGATATAGAGTGCTAACCGGTGCAGTAAGCGCTCTGTTGCTGCTGAGGTCATCTATAGTGGAAGGCTTGGGCAACTATCTGCTACTTGGTCCGTTTCACTATGACCATTATAAGACGAGTTGATGAGTTGCAGCCGCTGAAGCGGGCGCATGCACAAGCTTTTTGACGGATTAGTGCCAAGGTGACAATGAAATAACTCGAATAACAGCGCGCGAGTGTGTTTACTTTTGCTACAAACAGCAAACTTTCTGCAGAAAACAAACAAGCGGAAGGACTCCATCAATCGTACATTGTGCTATTGAAAACGTTTTGAACACTGAAATATCGACGACGATTCCAAGCCTGGCGTCGAAAAGTACCTCGAGAAATTAGCATGAGCGAAGCAGCATGCAAATCCCAAGTCTGGTCTTCCCACAAACTCAGTCTGGTTTTTCAACATTTTAAATCATGCATTGCGGAAAAAATCAGACTTGACCGTTGCACCATTGCAATGCGTCGGCTCGAGCGTTGCCCCTTTCTGTGCGGCCATTTCCGAAAACATCACACGGCAGCTGTGCCCCTTCCATCCTACTCTTCGGGGCCAGCCCCAGTAAGCTTTTTCCTGTTTCCCAAACTGAAATCCACATTGACAGGACGCTGTTTCCGATCCATGGAAGAGATTCAGTACGATACGAAAAGACACCTGCGTACCATCCCTAAAAGTGCGTTCAAGGAAGCTGTTTGAAAAGGAAAGAAAAGTTGAGAATGGTGTATGAAATGTGAAGCATTTCTTGGCGAGCTTAAAGGGGCGCTAAAGTGAAACAGTACATCAGTTTAAAGCAATAGACTTCTGTTTGATAATGTCGTTGACTTCGTCATAATGGGTTCTATATTAAAGAAGCGTCTCTCACAATCAGAGCCGGTTTTGGGACGTTAAACCCCACAAATCAATCAATCAAGTCAATATTCAAGGAGGAAACGAAGGTGGAAGTCTCACTTTCTGAATTTCGCGCCGAGACCTATGCATGTCAACGCAATCATGACATCGTGGATTTTAAAGCCTTTTTGAGCATTTTGTCCCTATTGGCTTCATAGGTATTTATTCATGAAACTTGCTACGTTAACTGTCTGGCTATATGCGGCCCTAGCAGGCGCTATAGCGATCCTATATGGACCCTAGCAGGCGCTTTCAAAATCTATCAACGCGACAGCAGGTCGGTGCAGGAACCTGAAGGCGGCGGCGTCACCTGCATTTTCCTTTAGTGCGTTTTCTTGGGCACTAAGCGTCTCGTCGTTGTAAGAGTTGCGCTTTTGGTACTGTTGGTATTGTAAAAGAGTGGTTTACTCAGAAGGAGAAAAATCGTTTTGCTCTTTAGTGTCCCTTTAAGTCACTTTCGCGGTATCTATCTATCTATCTATCTATCTATCTATCTATCTATCTATCTATCTATCTATCTATCTATCTATCTATCTATCTATCTATCTATCTATCTACGTCCCGGTGCTCTCCTGGTCGCCTTGTTCACCTGGTGTGCCCAAACATTTTGGAGGTACGGTAAAATTCATGACAAACATGGATGGGTGATCCTTATATCACTAACATGATATACTCGTCACGTACGTCACGATCAACGATAGCGAAATTACGCGTAGTTCTCTGCTCTTCACAGGGAGCACTGCCTCCAGGATCGGTCCATACACCGGACGGCGGTTTAAAGAGCCCCGCTATTAAAACGAGGAAGGAAACACCGTATGGCCTCGCTTCTAATTGAAATGTAGACATAACGAGCACACAGACGCACATGCGACTTACCAAGCGGTAGGCTGGCATCGAACACGGGCCTTCGAGGAGCCAAACAAGCACGAGTGTCGACAGTTGGGCCAGTTGGTGCATGATTTCTGAAGAAAACCAGCTCAAAACACACGGACACAGAACCGTGCGCCTTCTTCTTCTGTGTCCGTGTGTTTTGAGCTGGTTTTCTTCAGAAATCAAACAAGCACGCTACCACTCGGCTATACGGCGGCTCCTCCCACGCGGTAGATAGAGGAAATAAACCTAATGATCCTGCAACTACAATCATTGTACTTGCGTAAAGCGACTTGTGCTTGTAATGTGTGACAAGCACTATCATAGCAATACATCTGTCCTGCTACCATTCGGCATGCTCTTGTGTAACCTTGCTCGATCCCGTAAGAACAATTCAACGAACGGCACTAATGACAGCACATCAACTCACCGCATAGTGCATTTTTGTCCGACAAAACACACGTATGTGTTTGAGACTAGCGTGACCGCTAAAGTTGTGTAGTACTATGAGCTACCGTTCAGTCGCCACGGTGCTGTCGACGCTCCTGGTTAGCCCATGTTACAGGCACACTCAAGAGTGCGCACTCATGTGCTTTGCACAAAGGCCTTGATCCTACTCGTCACAGTTGACTGAACGCCGAACAATTCGTCACGGGCAATTTCTTCGCTGACTGCTTCGCATCACACCGATTCTCGCAATGCGTGGGACCAACGGGATTTTTCAAGTGGAGGGGACTACATTAAAGGGGACAGTGCTTAACATGTTGTACAATGAACAACGAAGGAGTTATAGCAAAAGTTTATTTTTTAAGGATACCTTGTTTAGTCACAGGCTCTCATCCACAGATGGACAGTTTATGTCCGTGTTCGTGGGAGAAGTTTTCCCGTCATTGCTGAAGCTGGCCAAATTATTAGCGAAGCCGTCTGGCAAACGCAAACGATTACTTACGAACCCGTGCCTAATGAATTTGGCCAGCGAGCACGAACGGCGGAGCAGGCTCGTGCAAACAATTCTGTAGCAGGAACACTTATTCCATAAATATAGCTGCACGTTGTATTACCTAAGAGCACCGGTGAATTTGATGCTTGTCACATAATGATAGGCAACAATCTAAAACATGAATAGAGCCATGTACATTAACACCCCATCATATACTTACGTACTTACCTTGAAGGGGCTCTCAATTGCATAACAGTGGTGCTAAATCTGATTCACGACGCTTTCCACTGTCTTTAAACAATTCTTGGGAAATGTACGTTTGCTTCCGCTTTTTCTGCTTATGAAAAACGCCAGGTGCTCCTAATCACAATAGCGCTTTTATATTGGGGGAGTCTTCTGAGTCGCCCACAATTAAGCACTCCATTTTTTGTTGTTTTTGATGTGCAACTCTCCTTATCAGAACCGACAAATCATTGCTTTGTGCGTTGCGATACTTTGGCTTCCTTCTTATACCGCAGTCAGTGTACTCAGCTTTGAAGCCGCCTCGGTAGCCCGGTGGTTACGGTGCTCAGCTGCTGACCCCAACTGCGCTGATTCGATCCCGGCCTCGGCGGCCGAATTTCGATGCAGGCAAATCGCCATAGAGGCCCGCGTACTTGGATCTCGGTGCACGTCAAAGACGAGGCCGAAATTTCTGGCCTTACGCCATGCCTTATAATCATATCGCAATTTTAGGGCGTGAAATTCCATAAATTATTATTTACTGGATTGTTATTGCGAAAAATTTGCCATAGCTAATAATCTCGCAAATTTTCGCGTCAGCTTCACAATTAAAACCTGTGCAAGTACGCACACCTCCAAGAATCTCGGCGCGTCTGTGTTATGTTCAAATACAAATATGCCGAACGTGACGATTTTCTATCATCCTCGTATGAACATGTGTAGCATGAGGGTTTCTTTTCTGTGAACTCGGAACCTTGGGGCTCTAGACATTCGCTTCCAAGCTCCACACCTTAAGGAGCCCTGCAGCACTTTCAGAACATAACATGAAAACCGCGCCAGTCAGTCGTGGAGGCTCCTCTGAACACGTCAGCCAAATATTAGTGAGCTGCATGAACCAGTGAACTCTCAATACGCTTTCGAATATAGCTGGAAATAGCGTGCTCGCCCCGCCAGGGTGGTCTAGTGGCTATGGTACTCGGCTGCTGATCCGAGGGTCACGGGTTCGAATCCCGGCTGCGAATGCTGCATTTCGATGGAGGTGAAATGCTGATGCGCGTGTACTGTGCGATGTCAGTGCACGTTAAAGAACCCCAGGTGGTCGAAATTTCCGGAGCCCTATGGCGTCTCTCATAATCAGAGCTGGTTTTGGGACGTTAAATCCCACATAAAAACAAAATAAAACGCACTTGTTCCTTGACCCACCCCGCTCTCTTCTTGTTCCTTAAGGTTAGACCTACCATTTTCCGTTCAATAGCTCGCTGCGTCGTCCTCAATTTAAGCAGAACCTTCTTAGTCAGCCTCCAAGTTACTGCCCCGTAGGTGAGTACCATTAAGATGCAGCTGTTATACACTTTCCTCTTCAGAGACAATGGTAAGCTACCATTCATTATCTGGGAATGCTTGCCGAATGCACTCCACCCCATTCTAATCCTCCTGATTACGTCAGCCTTATGATTCGGATCAGGGGTCACTACCTGGCCTAAGTAGACATATTCACTTACCACTTCCAATGCCTCGTCAGCTGTCTCAAACCGCTGTGCTCGCCCAAGGCTATTGAACATTACCTTAGTTTTCTGCATATTAATTTTAAGGCCCACTGTTCTACTTTGCCTGTTTTAGCCAGTAATCATGCTATGTAATTCATCTCCCGGGTTACTTAGCAAGGCAATGTCATCAGCAAATGTGAGGCTACTGAGGTATTCCCCATTAATCCTTACACCCACCTGTTCCCAATCCAGTGTTCTAAATACTTCTTGTAAACATGCTGTGATTAACATTGGAGAGATTGTGTCCCCTTGTCTTACGCCCTTCCTTATAGGTATCTTGTTGCTCTCCTTATGGAGGACTATGGTGGCTCTGGAGCCGTTTTAGATGTCTTCCAGTAGTTTTACGTAGTGCTCGCCTGCGCCCTGATTTCGCAATGGCTGCGTGACTACTGAGGTATCGACCGAGTCAAATGCTTTCTCGTAATCTATGAAAGCCATATATAGAGGTTGGTTATACTCCGCGCAATTCTCTATCACCTGATTGATAGTGTGAATA
Source organism: Hyalomma asiaticum (assembly GCA_013339685.2). Classification (NCBI taxonomy): domain Eukaryota; kingdom Metazoa; phylum Arthropoda; class Arachnida; order Ixodida; family Ixodidae; genus Hyalomma; species Hyalomma asiaticum. The sequence continues at coordinate 334,782,727 of CM023481.1, forward strand.
TTGTCTGCTGTTGAGTAGCCTTTACGAAATTCTGCTTGTTCGTTAGGTTGACTGAAATCTAAGGTGGCACAAATTCTGTTAGCGATTACCTTGGTAAATACCTTGTAGACGACTGACATTAAGCGAATCGGCCTGTAATTTTTGAAGTCCTTTGTGTTCTTATGGATTAGGATGGTGTGGGCATTCTTCCAAGATTCCGGTATGCTCGGAGTGATTAGTCATTGCGTATAGAGGCTTGCCAGTTTTTCTAGTATAATCTGCCGACCATCCTTTAAGAGAGCTGCTGTTATCTAATCCTCACGGGGTGCCTTTCCACTTGTATCTCTTTGAAAGCTTTCATTACTTCCTCTGTCAGTACTGGTGGGATGTCAGCCTCTTCTGAACTGCTTCCCCGTTCACTATTAGCCTGGTTATCGCGGCTCTGTAAAACTCCTCGGCTATAGTAACTATCTCATCCCTATACGTGATCACATTGCCTTGCCTGTCTCGTAATGCATACGTCTTACTTTTGTCTATTCCTAGACGTCTCTTCACCGCTTTCAGGCTCCTTCTGTTCCTTAGAGCATGCTCAATCCGCTCCATATTATGCTTTCGTATGCCGGCTGTCTTACTCTTATTGATTAACTTCGAAAGTCTGCTAGTTCTATTATGTCAGTTGCATTAGACACTATCATGCCTTGCCGTTTTCTAATCGAGTCTTTCGTCTCTTGGGAAAGTTTGCTAGTAATCTGTTCACCGACCTTCCCTCCTACTTCTATTGCACACTCCGTGACAATGCGTGTGAGATTCTCGCTGACTCCCTGAATGTAAATGCCTGCTTGCCCTGTTAGAGCCGAATGGCTCTTTTGCAGCGCTATCCTGAATTCTTCGACCTTCCGTCTTACAGTTAGCTTATTTATCAGTGTCTTTCGTACTAGCTTATTGCGGTCTCTTCTCAAGTCTAGCCCAATTCGAGATCTCACCATCCTGTGGTCACTGCACCTAACTCTGCCCAGCACTTCCACATCCTGCACTACGCCAGGGTTCTCGCATAGTATGAAGTCTATTTCATTTTTATGCCCGCCATTCGGGGCTTCTCCACGTCCACTTCCGATTCTCTCGTTTACGGAAGTACGTATTCGTGATGCGCAGATTATTACATTCTGCGAACTCTACTAATAAGTCCCCTCTGTCATTCCTGCAACCCACGCCATAGTTCCCGACTGCCTTGTCTCCAGTCGGCTTCTTGCCGACCTTAGCATTGAGGTATCCCATCTCAATAGTGTACTGTGTCTTTACTTTAGCCATTGCCGATTCCACATCTTCATAGAAGCGCTCAACTAGCTGGTCGTCATGGCTGTATGTAGGTGCATAGCCCTGTACTACCTTCAATTTGTACCTCTTCTCCAGCTTAATTACAAGACCTGCTACCCTCTCGTTAATGCTATAGTATTCCTCTATGTTGCCACCAATGTTCTTGTTGACCAGAAATCCCACTCCTAGTTCTCTTTTGTCCTCTAGACCACGGTAACATAGGACGTGCCCATTTTTCAGCACTGTAAAGGTTTCCCCCGTCCTCCTAACCTCACTGCGCCCTATAAAGTCCCATCTAATGCCCGCTAATTCTTCAAACAGTACCTATAGAGCCCCTCGCCAGATGAACTTGCTTCAAACGTTGCCAGGGTCAGATTCCCATGGCGGCCTGTCTCGGATCGAGAGATTCTTAGCACCATCTTCTGCGTCACAGGTCTGACCGCCGCCGTGGTCAGTTGCTTCGCAGCCGCTGGAAACTGAGGGCCGAAGGTTAATTGGCGTATTCATGGGAGGTCATGGCCGTCAGTGCCTCAGGGTGGCCAATCCTGCTCTTGTGACAGAGTGTCGTACCGGCTATGGTCGCCGGGATGCGGCCGCACCCCATGCCTCCTCCTGCAATTCAATCAACAGGCGGAATTTCTTTTTTTTAATCCGTTGGAGAATTTCCCGGAACCAGGATTCGAACCACGGTCCTTTTGCACGAGAGGCGGATGCTCTACCTCTACGCCACCGCTGCACGTAATGGGCATGTTGCCAATAACGAATCTAAAATTAGTATTAAGGCGATAAACATTATGAGTTAGTAAAAATATCAAGATAAGATTATGCTGAGCCAGCTACAGATAGACTCACGTGGTCGATGGGTTATTTGCGAGCTTTTCTTTTAAGTACCTGTTTATAAACGATTGTTAGCAGGTTAGTTGGGGATACAGAGCTCCGTAAGTATAACACCAGAAACGCGTAACACGAGAACCAAGGCGACACAGGACGAACTGCTGACTTCAAATGAACTGGTTACTTGAAGTCAGCACTCTGTCCTGTGTCTTCCTGATTTTTGTGTTACGTGTCTGTGCTTCAATACTTATGAGGCTATGCATATTTATTGGTGTCCTTCCTAACACTATACATGTGCTGTAGTATTTTCACATGAATAAATATGAATTAGTTTGCATGTTCTATCCTATAGTTCAGAAAGCTAATAATATACACAGTTGGTTGTCCAGAAAATGTGCTCTTGTGGTGGAGTTTTAGCCAAGTGAAGGCGTCGGTCTATAGTGAAATCTCAGGAGCCGCATTATTAAAGCCTTTCGTTCATAACTGTCTTGAGATTAGTTCGCCTCTTTCAGTATTAACACATTTGAGAGAACGATTGGCTGACAGCTGCTTTAATCAGTAATTCTAGCCTCAGACGATTTTGGCACATATGGCCCTGGGCTCTTATTCATGAAAGCCTTGTGCACAACAAGCGCTCTTATAAGAATAGTTCAGCCAATGTATGTTGTTGTTGTTTTGTGGGGTTTTACGTCCCAAAACCAGTTCTGATTATGAGAGACGCCGTAGTGGAGGGCTCCGGAAATTTCGACCACCTGGGGTTCTTTAACGTGCACTGACATCGCACAGCACACGGGCCTCAACATTTCGCCTCCATCGAAATGCAGCCGCCGCGGCCGGGATTCGATCCCGCGACCCTCGGATCAGCAGCCGAGTACCTTAGCCACTAGACCACCGTGGCGGGGCAGTTCAGCCAATGTAGAAGCTGAACATAATACCAGCGATGGTGGCTGCTGGATGCAAAGATCATTTGCGAAGAGAAAAAGTGAACTCGGCGCCTGGGCCCGTATGCAGAGAGTTGTGTAGTTGAATACTCACAATATGCCTTGCAAACTCACCTGGCACAGTAACTTGTAAATTAATCGCTACAAATAATTGCAAGACAAATTAATTGAGCTTAGATAATCATCTACTAATCTGCGTCATTTAAGCGTTTATGGACGTCCGCCACACTTGACAGTCCGCTTCTGGTGGAATTTTCGTTTTCCTAGGAAATCATATCTTTAAGAATTCTAGGCAGCTTTTGAAAAACACCCTGTGTATCTGTAACAGGCGACGTGGGCTGACCAAACGCACATTTTACGCCGTTTATTCCGCTGTACTAGTCTGGGATCGTCAATGGCTGTTTCATCTCGCTGCAGGCTGCTGATAAACTTATCCTCATTCAACCATTGAAGTACGAATATATGTCCACCTACTTGACGTCTTGTCCACCTACTTGACGTCCACCTACTTGACCTACTTGACGACCTGCCTATTTCGTGCCTTCGAAAGAGACCCCCGACCAAAAATGATTTCGCTAGGATACCCTCGCCCTGAACTATCTAAGCGTGCGCCACTGCACGCCCTGTATCTGACAGCGTCGTCGCCACACCAGTGGACATCGGTAGCCGCGGCTATTCGGAAGCATTGTAACGCCGTGTCTCGGCGCAGTCAGTCCCACCTCACATCGCCAGGGTTCCGTGGGCCTCGAGCGCTAAGGTGCTTGACGTTCGCAAATCTCAACGTCGCAAATCTCAAGCGAGCGCAAATCTCAACGCTACCAACTCCACGGTGATCCACCAGCGTGGCTTACGTGTTTTACCAAGGCGATCACTGGAGTCGGAAGCACAAGTGATATTCAGTCTTTGGCCTCCTTTTGTCCCCAGCCCCCTTCAATGAAGGCGTGCTGAGCTTACAAAATGGATTCCCTGTTCAACCTCACCGCAATAATACCCCGCCTTCTGTTCTCAGGCCGAGGAACGCTGGAAGAGCTTGGCTTGGCCGGCAAGGGCCGGGGCGGCCCGCAGGGGAAGAGCGGATCCATACGCTAGCCAGAGACGTTGGAATGGGTATTCCCTGCGCCACACGCGCCGGCTGCGTTGTGTCGCCGGAGTGTAGTGTAAACTCCGGGTTTTCTCCAACGCAACATTGCGCAACCCAAAGCAAGTGCGTGTGTGTTACGCCAGAATATATCTCCGTCCTAAACTGTTATTCTCCGTCGGATATGGCAGCGTGCTCATGTGGCGTAGCGGGTAGAATACTGGACTTCTTTGCTAGAGGCCCACAGTTCAGATCCCGCTGTTGACGAATGTTTATTTGCGTTAATTTATATACAATAGGGAACCTGTTAGATACGGGTCTTTTTCGTGGCGATAACGTTCTCACGAAGTCCGAGAGCGCCACCCCCACACGACAGCTCTCGAAGTGTCGGTTTCACTCTTGCTTCCGCGCATTCATACGAGGGGGGAAAGGAGCTTTTGCGCACCGCACTCAACGGAGAACACTTGCCCGCGCCTCTTCCTTGGGGCTGTGCTCGTGGAACTCGAAAAACAGCCAATAAGAAAGTGGTTGGTTATGGGTCTTGCCGTCGGATATGCCGCTGTGTCATTGAAGGACGCCGTGGCCACTTAATATACATGACTGTGGCGCGAAAGCCCTTTGTTTGCCGAGCACAAGTGCGCTCAAAGGAGCGATAGGTGCACCGATGTTCCCATCACCGGCGGGAGAGAAGAACATTGAGCGAAAATCCCCAGGCGGGTCGGCTGCAAAGATGGTTTCGAACTACAACGACAGCGGTCGTGCGAAAGCTGGCTCTGCGTCGGTTGATGAGAGGAGCTCAATACTGAAGTGGCACGTCACGCGTTGTTTTAGGGACGCATTTAATTTTGTTGCGGAAGCCCTGTGGGTGGGCCACGTGTAGTTCGGACCAAGGGTGGGGGGGGGGTACTGCAGGAGTGAAAGCGGCAACAAAAGGAATAGCGACAACGCACTACAGGCTTTCTTGAAGTGTGTGTAATCGCTGTTTGTAATTGCAGCGCTGCCAGCTGCAGCAGCTGACGCTTCTTTCGGACAGTGGTCGCGCAGCTCTAAGAACGATCCATAAATAAAGAGTTGTTGTTACATCGCTAGTCGAGCACTGCGCTGTGGCGCAAGTGATGTAGACACAGGCTGGCAAGATGATAGAATGGGCCCTTATTTTCCGTCTACGTTGCAGTATAAAGACAAGTTAAGGAAAGAGGGAAATGGAAACAAGGTAAGGGAAACATTACATAGCTTTGGCTACACCTGAGCAAAGAACTGATAAACGTTTACACTTCATCTGCAACATTGCTTAACTACTCACTTTGGTCCGTCATTGGTGCGGTGCTAATCTAACATCAAGGGTACTAGTGGTGCTTGCCTAACAGTTTCGGGGTACACCCACTTTCACAGGATAGAACGGAGGCGAAATTTTTTTCCTTTACTTAAAAACGCTGTTTCACCACCACCGCCCTTACCATCAAGGCTTTATTTGATGCTCCGCGCGTGTCACCTGCTTCAGGTCGACTCAAAGGGTGATCTTTCAGAGCTGACGGTTATATCGCTAACTCAATAATAAAACAACATGACGCCAAATTCCTCCTACTAGCGTGACGTTCTGTTATGTAGCTCGGCGTTGCTGGTTTGGCGCACAGCTGCGCAGGATGCATTCCTATGAAAGAGGAATGCAAAACACGCTAGTGCACGTATATGTAGTCGCACTTTTGAATAACCTCAAAGGTTAAAAACAACATGCGACGCAGCGACACCACATTCATTATAGCTTACTACGCAGCTCCGTACAGTAAAGCCTTATTTACTAACTACAGGATCGACCGGAGCGTGCAATAATTTAACCGGCGGGAAAGTTGTCGCTTTTAATACGGTGATTTACCTCTTGGGTTTTAGGTCCTAAAAGCAGCCATGATTATGAGAGTCGCCCTAGTGGAAGGCATTGGAAACTTCGACCACCTGGGGTTACTGGGACCCGTGGAGTTATAGTTGGACCCACCTGGCAACCGTGTACTGTGCGCACTCATATCGCACAGTACATGAGCCTCAACATTTCGCCTCCATCGAAATACAGCTGCCGTGGTCGGCATTGGATCCCGCGACCTTCGGATCAGCAGCCCGAGGGCAATAGCCACTAGGCCACCGTGGCGGGGCTATATTGCAATATATTGCAAGCTTATGGAGTACTTGAAAGTCCCGACTCTACCACATAGCTACAGATGTCTTACGCATAAATGGGACGACGAAAAGCTAAAGTACGCAAAGGCTGCCTTTCGTTGTCTAACTTCTGCAACCTAATCGGCACCCTACCCAATTTCCTATTTGCGTACATTAGTTATCAACTTGGCGTATTGAAGTGGCCAAATAGAGCGCAGGTTCCCCTTAAGCTATAGAAAGAGGCGTGAGAGGCGTGGCGGGGGGCACGCGCGATGGCTTTAGTGAAGTCGTTCCTGTATGTATACTCTGGCGTGTTTGTACCAGTTGTAGAAGTTGATGCCACATTGAAACCAATTCTGTGGATCGCGAATGGCCCCGAAATAGGAAAATGGTTCATTAAAACACCGCGAGCTGGTGAATGGGGAGCTGGAATTAGGTGTGTATCTTATCAGTTAGTTTACTGGCGCTTCAGGTGTTCGAATGCCTCTTTAGTAAGCGTTCACCGCCCCCCCCCCCCCCCCCCTTTCTAACTAAGAAATAAATGCGCTTGCGATAGTGAGGTCAACAGCCTTTCCAGAATTTACGCGACACCGGGCTTGGCAAATGATTAAGTAGCTCCCGCCACCTCCATGCTGAAGCGCGCACTAATTATCCCTGTCACTCGAATCTCACCTTCCCAAGTGCACGGTGGATAACGAATGGGCCCGAAGGAACAGCATACAGTCGAGCAGAGCGAAGGTTGTGAAAGGTCGCGGCTCCACCTAAATGGACACACCAATGAAATCATTAGTCTGCAACATGTGGCGTCACCTTGCAGAAAGCTACGTCTAAGTTTCGAAACCTCTACGACATGGGTACGTGCTGCTGTGGCCGCGAATTGCTGTTTTTTTACCCGAGAATGTCGCGTGGTTTTTAAAAGAGCCAAGTCCGGAACTCTTCTTTTTTGTACAATGTTTTGTAGTTACTCGGCACCGCCCGTTAAATGTATTGCGTGCGCGATTACTATTTATGGGAGTAGATTCCGAATAAGCAAAAGCTTGCTTCAGAGAGATTTTCATGCGTAAGTACTATTTATTCCTCACCAGTCGCCTACGCTAATTATATTTCCGAGATTACGATTGGCCGGCATATTCTCTTTTTCTTCCGAACAGTTCTGGTAGATAGCCTTTTTTTTTATCCTTTTTCGACTATGGCGCCAAGCGGCGAATGGTCGTGGACTTCTTTTGGCGTGTAGTTTTTACCTATCTAAGCGTGAAGTAAAAGCCCCGAAAACGTCTGCCAAATAATAAAAAATGTTCTCAGTATGCTCGTACTCGGCGCACACTAATTACTAAGGCTTCTACAGGGAAAATTCGTTTCGGTAGAGAAGCTTCGCTCGACAGAAGACACGAGTAATCTGAGATTCCCTGGAAAGGTCTTTGGCCTCCCAATCCAGTTAAACAGGCTTACTCCCACTGCTGTTCATGGTGGCCCATGTAACAAAGTCAGAATAAATGACATTTGCCTGCGACAATCACGGCGTATTGCCAGGTAACGCTTTGTGCTACTGAACTTGGGCAGCACAATCATGATGCAGTGACAAACTTGTCTACTCGGACAACAATGCAAGAGATAAAATCGCCTATTGTTCTTGCTTGTCCGCGGTAGCATGTTTGTGTGTGGTACAGCAGACAAGGGTTAGAGTCGCCCGAGAGAAAAAGGAAATACCGGAACAGCAACGGTTCCGCCTGTCTTCCTCTATCGACGTCTAACCATAACAAAGATCCCCGGCCTGTGTTGTCCACGATGGAAGCAAGTGTACGAGGCCCTTATTTTCTGCGTCTCGCTACTGCCACTAGAGGCCCCCTGGGAGACATAGGAAGAAGAGAAGACAGCGCGCCCTGACAGGCGGCCTATGGGTGTCAAACATCGAAGTATGTATTGGCGTTCTATGTCAGGCAGTAGTGGGAGAGGATGAGTCCAATGGTACAATATGATCATATGCACGTTGCACTTGGGATATGCTCAACCTACGTGCTTTGTTCCAGTTTCTACGTGCTTGTATAAATACGTAATGGGCGGTAGGTAATACAGTCCAAGGTGTATGCTTGGCTTCTGCCCCACCCCATGCCCCCCTCTTCTTCAATACACCCCTTTCCCTTTTCACGCAGTTCAAAGCATATACCACGAAAAGTTCAACTTAGCGCGAAATACACACGGACACAAGAAGAAACGAAACAGACAGGACGGGCGCTTCGTTTCTTCTTGTGTCCGTGTGTATTTCGCGCTAAGTTGAACTTTTCGTGATGCATAACCAACTAGCCCAGCAGTCTCTCCTACCAAAGCATATACATCCCTTCCGAATGGAAGCGAAAAATTCAAGCCGGTCTCATACCGTGGAAACCGTCGTGACAGGAAGTTGTTGTTTTGTCGTTAATCATGATGCAACTGGCAAGGAATTGAAGTCGCTGATGCCATGGCATCAGCGACTTCAGCGACATTTACGTTAGTCATACATTTGCACTTCTCCAAAACGTTATGTCCTTTATCGCCTGCCAGTGTTGTATCGTCCGTCTTTCATCATTACCTACTGGTCGCACCTGATCCTTCACCAAGCCTCCTGCACTTCTTTCTTTCTTTCTTTCTTTCTTTCTTTCTTTCTTTCTTTCTTTCTTTCTTTCTTTCTTTCTTTCTTTCTTTCTTTCTTTCTTTCTTTCTTTCTTTCTTTCTTTCTTTCTTTCTTCGTATTTCGTGCTATGAAAATGCACCTGCTGCTGCGGGGATCGAAGCCGCAACCACGCGCTAAACCTTTTCTCCACCTTATCGCATATTGACCTTCGCATAATCACCATCATATTGCCATATTATGATACATTGAGCCTCCGCATAATTGAAACGAAATGCGCGACATTTCATGAATCACATTATTAAACGGTCGCTTGGGCGGCTGAGTTGCAAAATGGTTAAATGTTGTCAAGCGCGTTTTCTAATTATTTGAGCCGTGAATTCTTGTGCGTTTACATCGCGAAGCATTGGTCGCGCGCTTCAAACTGACGATATCCGCTGTTGACCTCTCTCAAAGTGTTTTCTGTGAGCCATTCCTTTCCTCAGCCATGAAACGCTCCTTGCAAAAAACAATCAGTAGCTATTAATAATTCAAACATTTTAGGACAATGATCATGCAGAGTAGAAAGCAGGGCGATCGGTGTAGGGAACATATATATTCGCATACGACATTCAGGATGCGGCCGCGGCGGCTGCCTTTCGCTGGAGGCGAAACGTTGAGGCCCATAAGCTGTGCGATGTCAGTGCACGTTAAAGAACCCCAGGTGGTCGAAATTTCCGGAGACCTCCACTACGGCGTCTCTCATAATCAGAACTGGTTTTGGGACGTTAAAACCCCATAAATCAAATCAACATTAAGGATGGGTACGTTCATTTAAGCACTAAAGAGCTCATGAAATGAATATGCACATATCGTATTTGTAAAACGCTTACTTCAACGCGTCAGGATGACACGAAAGGGTTCAACTGAGGTTAGTCACACAAAATTCTCCTAGGTTTCAACGCAATTTCCGGATAATCATCACGAATGTCGCTAGCGCTCGTGAAAGAACTTGATGAGCGGTAAAGGTTTTCACCTTCTGTTCCTTCTCGCGAGGGCAATAACAACCCTGCCGCTATGGCATGCGATCCAATCACACCGCCATGCCTCCACCACTGCCCGCCCTCGAAGACTAAACAGTTTGAAGTCACCAAGCTAGAACCGGGAACCGCTTTTGTTGGATGTGCGTCTTTTGGAGAACCATAGAGAAAACCTCTCCGCTGTATAATTAAAACCCACCGTAAATTTAATTTTATGTATGCAGCTCACGAAGAAGAAAAAAAAAATGTCCAAATACGACAGTCTTCTGCCGCCCGCTATACGTAACACTCTTTCTTCTCCCATCCCTCATTCTGTTACCCTCCCCCCTCACTCCTCCCATGATGGATGCGATGGAGGTTTTGCTGAATTCAGTTTAAATTTCCCGCGTTCGCCTTGCTCTCGCGCTATCCGTTGGGGCATTACTGTTGGCTTAAAGCCGGCTACAGAGCCACGGCTTCTGTCGGCTTGTTTTTAACGCGTAGCGTCTCTTCGGCACCATTTCTAACACGTTGATGTCTCATTTATTAACGCAAAAACCAGTCCAACGTGTATTCTTCATTAAATGAACGCTGCGGATCACGGTTATGTTCATATATTTTGCCTCAAACAGGCCTGAGGCTTCCTTTGCGCTGTATATTGTTGATGTATATGACCCCTTTCCACCATTGCAGTAGCTCGCTTGGTTTTGGCGAGCCGGTTGAACAGACAGACAGGCAAAATTGCTCGCGTTTACGTAGCCCAAGAAAGATTTTAAAAGAGATGCCGATACACACAGTCCTGCGTGTGCCTCCGGCTTTATTTTTTTTTTTATATCTTATGTCTCACGCGCGTTACGTTTACACTATTAGTCTTCCTTCCGCCTTGCAGCTCGCGCAAAGCCACACCTAGCATTAAGATGCATCTCGAATATGTGAGCACAGCTACTTAACTATCGCGTGTGCTTTCTGTGCTTTGTTCCGCGTGGCCGGAGACAGACAAGAAAAGCAGACAAAGTAAAATTAGGGGGACGAGCCAAGGAAATGTCCCGTGTAAAAGGGCCGGAGTGAACTTGCGCTCAGGAAATATTGAAGATATATTGCATATAAAGACATCATCCTCTTTTTTTTTTATAAGCGTATATCATTCGATGTCAATGAGGGCGGTGTGTTTGGATTCGTACATAGCATAATAATTCTTGTAAAAATATGTCTGCCTGTAGTGCTTTCAGTAAAGCTTCGGGATTGTCCGATGATGTGGGCCTCCACAAGTTCTTCTAGGATATGATGTACACCGAGGGCCAAAATTGCATCGATCCTCTCCCCAATAACATGATTCCCAGGCGCGGTGAACAGAGAAGAGCGGGCCGTGTCCCCTTACCTGGGATTCGAAAACTCGAAATACGTCGCATACGTCGACGCTGTAGAGAATGAAGGTTAGATAGCACTCTTATCATGGCGTTCAAATTCAAATGAGAATATGTAGCTTCTGCCTTTGTCAAAACCAGCAATAGGCATTGGTCACTGCACTCCCCCTGGCTTTATTCATTGGTATGACGAAATAGATTCCACCGCTGTTTGCCATATATGGCCGGCGATTCCAACGGAGCCGTCTACAGATGCTCCGAGGGACTTATCCAGTCTAATATATCAGAAATTCTTAAACGACAGTGACTGTACACAGATCAATAAAGCCAACAATAGCAACAAAAGGATGGAGACATCGGTCGACTTCTAACTGCTGTGCTTGAACGTGTCCTGTCTGAAGCGCTCTTGGCGAAATTTCTTTGTATAGCGCAAAATACGATTTAGAACAGGGAATGTCGCAGGAGCCAACGTTTCGACAAGCGCACTTGTCTTCGTCAGGGCGGCAGTTCTAAATCGTATTTTGCGATTTTTTCATCGATTCAAGCATCCATCTTCCCCTGAACTTCTCTTCTAGTTTGTATAGCGTAAAATTTTCAGCTTAGTTTTAGGTTTTCTCTCGCGAGTTAGGGAAGTATATTTATTTTACGCTTCGCTACATTTATGAGCGAGACTATCATTGAGCCTGCGCTACATTATCGCGACAAGAGCCCACTCTATGTCAATTTTAATATCAAAATTTTGTAGGTGACAACATGTGAAAGGCAAACTCATCGCCTTATTGCCGAATGTATGCTCAATTTCTGTTCGTGAGCTTCGCTTTAGTGAGTTTGTGTGGACGATGGCGCATCGACTTACTCGAAGACAGCAAAAGCGGGTTATTTGGTTTCCAGCACTCACACACGTGCAGTGTATGCTAGAAAGAGGTGCAAAATTCAATTATAACTGCACACTTCTTGTATACGCTCAATATTTCTTTTGATGTTAATGCGAAGCAGCAGCTGGTGAGTGACGATTAAAAAGGTGGAGGACGTTGAAGCTTTCCCTTCAAGAGTGCATTCCATAGCGTCATCGGACAGCGTTCGCATCGCCACCTCGTGACAGACTTATACTTTCTCGTTGATTCAAATTACACTCCGAACTGTCATGTGTATAGGGGTTAGTTATGTAGTTTGCAATTTTTATAACGAGTCTTTCTTTGAAAAATTGAATTTTGTGCACTAACGCACCGGTTCTGTGCCGCAGGGCTCGCGTGGTCGGGCGCTTCGCGAACCACGACGGAGATGATTATGGACGCTTACGCCCACACCGGCTTTTCTATGAAACAAGCTCTTCAGCGCTATTGCGTTAATAAATTTGAACCAGCGACTCGAAAAAAAAAAGTCATGGTGGCATGCCACCAGAAAGAGGCGGGTGGATTCATGTATATATGAAGGCGCTGAAGTAAATACGTTGCTGTAGTACATAAGAATGCCGACAATATTCGGCTCTTAATTTAAGTAAATTTGCGACCTGAGAGTGTGAGCACGCAGTAGTTTCTCAATTCGATTTGGATTTCTTAAAAGGCTTGGCCCTTTTGTAGATCATACCAGTCCTAGGTTAGAACGAAACATAAAAAAGAAATCTCTCTAACTCTGTTATAGCACGAGGGATTCATTTAGATTAAAAGAAAGAGACGACGTACTGAAAAATCTCATCACTGCGAGATATGGCAATGCCCTTAGGAGCCGCGTAATTAATGGCATTTGCTTAAAACTAGCCCGTTTGTTTCCCCTGTGTTGCTTCCTGAGCCGTCATTTCCCGTCCATCTCTCACAGGAAACTCTTAGGCCGGTTTATATAACCATCAAGACCGACTCACCGTGTTGAATTCACTTAGTGGACCAGGCTGTCGTTCGTCACGCAAAATGTGAGCAGGAAAGAAAAACATTTTCTTAACTCTGCTGGTGCGAAAACAAAGAAGGACTGCAAAAGAAACAGAGAGAGAGAAAAAGCAGATGGGAAATACAGTGTGGTTAACTGGATGGAAAGTTCGTGGGGCCGAATCCACAAAACACCTCTTTCGTAAGTGCTTCTTTTCATGGGTCTGACGACTGTGCTAGTAATACGTCCCACATCTTGATTGGCTTCAATATTCCCTTACGAAAAATATTAGCGTAAGATCTTCTTTGCGAATACCAGCCTTAGTTTGCTACCATACACTGGCGCAAGAGTCAGAGTGGAAAGAACAGCGCAGTGATAAAGCAAGCGAGCGAAAAAATATGCGACGGAGATGGGAAACGTCGAAGAGGCATCTGTTCTGAGTAACTAAAGTGCGAAATACTTCAATAATGCCTCTGCTGACTTCAAGCGTGACGTCATTTCTGGATGCGAGAGCAATATATTCCGCGAGAGGCTTCTTGTACGCACTGTAGCGATGACAGGAAACATATTTTGATTTTCCCGCTACAGTCATGGTCTTCAGGGCACTCTTTCGACACCGCAACCAAATTATTTCGGACAAGCTACAACAAGCAAAAGTCAGCAAAAGCCTCGTTTTCTTGGGTCGCCTTACCGCTCTCTGAATCCTGTAACGCGTACGCGTGTTCACCGATGACTATGCTGTACGTCCTGTCATCACTAAAGAGATCGACTTACCCCCTAAACTGACATCATCTATACGTGAATGAATGGTGGATTAGTGGCTTATGACACCCTAACCGTTGACTTGTTTAACTTGTTTTCCTCTTTACACCGTTGTTAACGTCCCTGTTGCCCTAGCCTCATCTTACAAATATCTCTGCACCTCTCTTTCAATCGGCCCTGTCATCTTTTTTCCGCTTCATAGCCTCTCAATTTGTTCAGGCTATCACAGCTTCTTTTGGAAAGCTACAAGGCTGCCGCTGCTAAATCGGAAATCAGAAAGCCGCTCGCCTTCTTTTCTTGGGCTTGCATCGCACTACTTTGGTGGAGCTTAGCGCTATAGCGCTGCGTCGCGCGTTTGGAAACGAATCGTGAATGTTTACTCTCACACTGGAGAGCGAGAAACGGGCGCGGTGTGCCGCAAGCTGCATAATATGACGATATTATCAATAACACACCCGCAGGCAACCTTGTTGCCATGCCAAGGAACTCGTTCTCAGATGTCCTCACTGCGACTAGGATCACCAATGCTGAGAAACAAAGGTGGTGGGTGGGGATACTTCCCTCCGTGGTGCTGTTACACGCATGAATGAATCGTTCGTTCCTCCTTGGTGTTCAATATCGGTTGAGAGTGTCATGGCGAAAGAAGTCGACTAAATTTTTTTAGTGTAGCCTTGAAAGTCACTCGTTCCGCTAGGAATAGTTCTCCTTGTTCCCGCCGCGCCCTTCCTTACGCCAGCGGCATACCTGTAGGCGTTCATCACGCTAGCTATACTCTGTTTCACACATCAGGAAGGGCGAGAAGTTACGTCATAAAAATGTACAACTCCGCGCGCCTGATATCCGCATTTCGTCGTTGTATACGCTCGTGCAAGGCCTACGCACGAAGTGTCGCCAGCGGAGGCAAATGAAAAACAAAGAAACACGACCACGTGCCTCTGACTGACTATGGACGTTTGCGTACCAGTGACATTCTTATTTATTTATTAGAGATTTTTTCTCGAAAGTACTGCCATGTGCTTGAACTTGTATACGTGTACATTGTGCGTGTGTTTCTTCATTACTGCTCTGGCGGAACTACTATTATTGGGATTATGCCGGATTGCTTCGCATACTGCTTCGCAACCATGCATGTTCAACGTTCACCACACCCAGGAGCCAAGGAGTAGCCGGCGCCTTATTTGTGCGCCGACCTCTCCTAGCATCTTATCAATAAAAAAAAAAACGCAATGAAATGACACTGACACGCTAAGATTGTATAAATCTGCATAGTCGTACTCACAATATATTGACAGCCATGCGACGGAGTTGTTTATTTCTATGGGACAAAATGGATGCATTTAATACTCGATTTTAAACAAAAAAAGCCCTGTGTGGGTGCGAAAAAGAAATGGACCATTGCCTGATGCGAACACATCTACTGCAAGAAGCCTCGCTAGTCTCCACAGTGATGCATCGGATGTATGAAACGGTGAATAGTGTGCGTATCCGTTTGCTCTTCAACTCGAAACCACTGCTACGGCGGCATTTGAGCAATTGGCGTCGTTGAAAACAAGGAAAATACGATGAAAACAACGTGCTGTAACATTACCCAGTCGTGGAAGCATTAGAAATCAACAGAATTAATTCAAAGCGTATAGTCGCCGCGTGCAGCCTTATTCAAAGCCTACAGCAGCCGCGTACAGCAGCCTAATTGCGAAGAAGGATGGTCATGTGGGCGAGTTGGAACTGATTATGCGTATTGATGGTCAGCCCGAAACACGAGGACATAAAGAAGGAAGGGACACAAACCACAGCGCTGCCTCACAACTAACTTTTATTTAGCAACAATTTCTCAGGGATAAGGCAGTTAGAGAAATTGTTGAAGCTTTTCACATCAGCAAAAACGGTTCCCGCTGCGTCAGCATGCCATCGATAGCCCTACATGACAGGGAGATTTCATTTTTGAATCAGTACATCACGTAGCTTATGTTGGCTTGGTTCTAACGAGGTTATTCATATTCTGTTGCACACCTGCCCATCTGCGTCATGGGATCACGTGGGTGTGGTCAGTGCTGTTAAATATGCGTGTGTTGCTAAATAAAAGTTAGTTGTGAGACAGCGCTGTGGTTTGTGTCCCTTCCTTATTTATGTCCTCGTGTTTCGCGCTGACCATCAATATGCTAATTGTGAAGGCCCTCCATGAATTGCCTAGCGCTACAGACTGCGGCCGGTGAACTGGCTCATAGCAAACGTGTTCAGAAATTAGCGTACCGGAGTTCTCCGAGTTCAGATAAAACCATTGATTATTATTCAGCAACTACAAATAACTAGCGATTGACGATTCAATAACCTTATGCCTCTTCACGCGAAGTGTGTCATTCAGATGACTGTTGTTTCCTCCGCTCATGAATCAAACTTATTTTGACAATGGAAAATTTTCTTCTGTAGTAAACAGAGATGAAATTGTTTCCGCTTCTAAAAATAGTGGCGAATCATATGCTTTATAAATGCCTCCCAAATGCTATTATTACCGCCTATAGTATGTTTTCAGAACAATGCTCCCACGAGCAATTTCCAAGTGACTAACAAAGTTTTCCTAGTTACCTCTCGGACGTAGCGATTGAGCTTCGTCCTGGCTTATGTATAGGTACTGCTCGAATTCCTTTAATATGCTTTGTTAAACATGTCACTTACACCGATTATTATGCTGGTGCCCTATCCATAATAGTAACCAGGGGATAAGAAATCATTCATGTTTAATCTCTTACTATATGTTTCTTCTTACTCATTCATTAAGAATATTTTCTTATGGGACTTTGTTTTATACAAAAATATCTGTTTGTACGCATAGTACGTGTAAACAACAACAAACAACGGCGATGCTCATTTATAAGTGAGGCGAGATGCAACGCGCGCGCGCGCGCGCGCGCGCACACACACACACACACACACACACACACACACACACACACACACACACACACACACACACACACACACACACACACACACACACACACACACACACACAACACACACACACACGCACGCACGCACACACACGCACGCACGCACGCACGCACGCACGCACGCAAGCAAGCAAGCAAGCAAAAATATATGTCCTGATGCAAAGAAGAGCTAGAGCTGGAGGATAAACCGCAATATGGCGCGTACAGTACAGCCCAGCAAGGGGTGGGAAAGAGACGGTGTGGGAAAGATACAGAAATAGGTAAAGAAAGAAAGAAAGATGAAGAGAGAACTCAATATGCGTTTGCCAAGTGGTGGCGCTTGCTTGACAACTCTGCTGTTTACTCAGTCCTGAGACTGGCCCAAATTTTCATTTTCCAAAGTGGCAGAAAAATTGAAAAGAAAACACAAATCTCCAAAATATCCAGCTTTCACGAGCACGTAGGAAAAAGCTTTTTTTTTTTTTTCAGTTTGAACATAAGTGTCCTCTGTAAAGATACTCGTAGTTTCAAGGTGCGCAAGGCTCTTCTATGTCATAAAATTTTTTATTGAAATCAAAAGAGAGTCACGGCGCTCGTGTAATGTCCTTATCCGAAGAGATCCTGAAGAAAAACCAAGCTGAGAAAAATAGTTCAATTTTTAACCTGCTTCCTCTCGACACATATCGGACATAACGCAAGCTCTTCCACCTTGCTCCACAATTCGTAGCTGCAGTAAACAACGCGTTCAGTGTATTGTGTTTCTTAGACGCCTATAGGATCAACTTATAGCGGCAAGAAAATATAATCGGGGTTCCGTGAGGCTCCGTGAGGTAATCGGGTTTCCGTGAAGTCCATGAGTTTCTGCGCTCGAGCGCCGAAACTCATGATACTGGAAATTCTATCCGCCTTCACGGTACACTTAACGAGCGCGCAGTAAGGCCTCATCGAAAAAGAAACCCGTGCACACATTATGCGAGTCATTACACGAACGCCAAAAGTGAGCGTAAAAATGATTCAAGTGTTTTCACAAATTTTATCCTTTTACTTAAAAAAAAAACAAATGCGGGTTGGTTTATTCGACACTGTTTCTTACCCTAACGGCGTGTATGAAAGATCCGCAGCCCGTTTTCGGTATGGAAGGAAAACATCCTCGAAGGATCATTTTACGAACGCTTAAGGATGTATGGGCAAGCCGCTTGCTGCTGCTTATTGCTGCTTGTTGCTGCTTGCTGGAAGTTTGTGCAACCATGCTGAGCTGCCGTGCTTGGCAACGTCAGCATGCGTTAAAATGCAACCCCTCGGAACCAAGTTATTTCGAGTGTGCTGTGCGACACGCTCATTAGCAATGACATCTAAAGAGAGACATTCCGAAGACCTCGTCCCTGTACACGCCCTGAGTCAATTAGAGACGGCACGGAAACAGCAGACGCGCTTCGCTCCATCGCATCTCGTGAGGATTTACTTAAATAAAAGCACCAGTCTTCGGGAAACCATTTTGAGCAGGCTGCGTGTACGGCTCTTGGGAGGGCGGTTTTACTTCGTGCTAATATTCACGTTGAAATTTAGTGCAAAATGCTTTCCACGTGCGTTTCGATTTAAGTGGCCGTGACGCTGATATCATTCCCGCTGCAACTTCAGCAAGGGTTTTGGCCAAGCCTGCAAGCATACTCATGGATATGGGTGCTTGTGATGTACTTTATAGTATACACCTACAAAGACGTCAATTGCACTTTGAAGGCTGAAAAGCTAATCACGGGCTTAAAGCCTAATAATGCAGCATCAGACGCGTCTGATACAGTGTTGCGAGCGAGAGCACGTCAAGCTGACATTCATTCATTCATTCATTCATTCATTCATTCATTCATTCATTCATTCATTCATTCACTCATTCATTCATTCATTCATTCATTCATTCATTCATTCATTCATTCATTCATTATGGTTATTAACACTACGTGCTAATAATATAGTAATATTATTACTAACACAACACGTGCTATACGCTTCTTTGAGTTGCCCTCACTAACGCGTGAGAGCTGCAGCAGCACTTTAGTTGTTCGCGGTGCCTGCTTGGCGCGCGATGCAAAGCCGTGAGCGCGCACATGTTCGAATGCGCAGCTTATAGCGTGCTTTGAAAGTGACCCACGCCGAGTTGCCTTCAACCGACCACGGAGCGCAGGATTGTCCCTCCACATGCACAAAACCTATTTGGCCACCTGGTTTCGTCCTGGGGCCACGTCCAAAGTATATCGAAGGTATACATTGACTTCCGAATGCTGGAGTAACTGGAGGCCTCTACTCCAGCTGGCGTAAGGTTCACATTCAGTGCGATCTGAACTCTTGCGGGGTGGCCGGTCGATTCACCGAATACAACAAGCTAGCGGCGAACGTCGAAGAGCTCCTATGGCAAAGTGAGAGATGGGTTTCTCAGAAACGCCGAAAAAGCCCAGTGACTAGCACCGTCGTCGTTCTTGAAAACGCCGCTCTGCCTGAAGACACAAGGTGGATGCTGCACTTGAAGCCGGCCGAAGTTTTCTTTCGAGCCAGCACAGAAACACTGCGACCTTGTTGTCATAAGCGGTCAACCAGCAATAATAATAATAATAATAATAATAATAATAATAATAATAATAATAATAATAATAATAATAATAATAATAATAATAATAATAATAATAATAAACACAGAAAAGGAACTCATATAACGTGGTGAGTCTGCGCTCATAACGTTTCGTACGTTCCTTCCGCTTGTACTTGTCTTTTCGCGCATTTTTGAACTTCTTCATGGTAGGAACCGAACGTCCCTCATGACAGCATGGCGCATGCCGATGCGCATGCATGCCGACTATTCTTTCAGGCCTCAACGCTTTGTTGCTACGGCTCCTGGCGCTTCGCATATCAAGCCTCCCTGCAGCTCACTTCTCTTATCTTCGCGCCTACTTTATTTGAGAAAGAGTATTATTATATGCTTCGTGAAGCACAAAATCCGGTTTGCTCCCGACAAACGTCTGCGCGTTAAGATTGCATGGCAAAATATTTAGATGCCGGAACGATAACGTCACATATGCCTGGTCTCCGTATTCGAAAACTGAGGTTACACTCGTTCAAAACGGACACGGCCCGCTCTCAAGAAATTGACTCGCGCGCCCCAGAAACTGACTTCACTCGATTCGAGTACGGGGCCAAATGATCACGCGATATAACGTATTCGCATGACAACGTAAGACCATTAAGTTGCAAGGTCACGTGAGCGAGCGATGACGTCATGTGAAGGTGACATGGACGTCGCAATAGTGTGTACGTCCATATGCTTTACCCGACCAGACACGCCGTGTATTCGCATTCAGTGAACATAAGGGAACTAAGGTGCATTTGTAACGTTTTGAGCATCACACATTAAAAAAAAAAAATTAAGGGGCAGCTGCACTCTGAGGAGCGAAAACTGTACAAACAACGAAGCTGACGGTCTCGCCTAGCTTTATGTCGGTTTGGCTAAGTTTTCACGATGTTTTCGCGCGGCATCGCCAGCGACCGTAACGAACACTCAGAGTATTTAAAGCGTTGTTTAGTTCTTCGTTGACAGACATTCCCTTCGTAGTCGTCCGGCGGTGCGACTCGTAAGCCCGGGTCGTTCTGGCGACGCCTCATGCATATACAAACTGTTTTGCTCGTTTTCACGGGCTCGTAACCCCGGATGTGCTCAACGCCAACGTTTCGCCGCCACTTCACCGGCGCGATACTCTGGGGTCGGTGCGAACTCTTCTCACATGCTCCCGAGTAACGGCGCGGCGGCTTTCGCGCCGGCCGCGCTTCCTTTTTTTCGGGAGTAACGCACGTCTTCAGTCGTCCCATCTTCACGACAGTGTGCTCTCGTGAAGGTGGGGCCAGAAAATAGCCAGAAAAGCCGTTTTGTGGACGGTTGGCACTAAGCCTTGCAATGGCTTTGTAATAAAGCGCATTTATTTCATGATGTTTTCATGGTGATGATCATTTCTTGCGAACGATCTAGCGTCTTCCGTCGGCTTAAACAACTTGGCCGTTAAAACGAAATCCCCGTACGCGCGCATTGATTTCCTCGCGCGTACATGCCTCTTAGCTCATTTCGGTACTCGCACTCTAAAGAGGTATGGGGCGTCCGACCACATCAGGACGAAAATTCCGTAAACGATTGCGAACTGAAATGAGAGCTTGATTCAAATTGGTGTGCGTCAAAGAGGAGCGATAATGAAACAACTGGCGCAACGACGCTAGAAAGAACCACTCGCTGTATTTCCTGGGATGTGCGCAATGTATTTTGTAATTCCTGGAATATCGCTAACAGAGAACAAACACTAACACAGACAAAGCGAGCATATAGCCGAAAGGCAGAGTGAGAAGGTTCTAGTTTGTTATCTGCTCTGCGCTGTTTCACTTGCGATCTGCAAGCTGGCGGTCCTCGCGGATCGCTCTGCTGATTGCTGACTCATTGCTTCATCCCGGAAGTTGTCTAGCAATGCTGTTTTTGAGCGCATCGGTATTTGGGTTCGGTCTGCTAGCTCTAATCTAACATTAATAAATCATGCTGGTTTTTGCACACGTACAGTTTGCACAACGCGAAGCGGTGCCCATTGAATTCCAGCTGTCGTTGTAACATGAGTAGTTGCGCGTGTATGTATACCGTTCACAGCTCCGAAATCTCAAACATGCGGGACCGCTATCGTACCGTCTCTACGTACGCTGCTACATTCCCTACCCCGAAACGCGTAGTGGTGCCTATCGCTCGCCTATGGTCTTTGTGTTCTGTGGGACTGTGTTGCCACTTTTAATTTTATCCGGAAACCTTTACATCGTTACTTAATTGCTTAAAGCGATGACACAAAACAAGTGAAAGTGAACCAAAAAAGAAACGGTCGCAAGTAGGACACGAACCAACGTCTTCGAATTTCGCGTTCGATACACTTCACATGTAGCCACTGGGGCACCGCTTGGCCGTGCGCCGTGCGCTAAGCCTGCTTCCGGAAGTATGAGTCAGTGCTGTAACTCACGGCCCTAGCGGTGGTTGTGGGACATCCCATTTACTTCGGGCGTCGCGTGGTACTACAACTTTTTTGCGCGAAAGCGACTGACCTTTTACCCGCGCATGTCACCTGAAGGCGTCACATATCTGCATAAGTTGAGACTCCTGTAACATTTTATCTATTCGACGGGAAGCAGAGGGGACAGATTTCTGTTACGATCATAATAAAGCTAACCGCTAATACGAACCAAAAGTGAGGCATAGGGAAAATGAACTAATAGTTACTTAGTCGAAAAATTCACAGCATATCCACGGGGTGAATGATGATGAGTGGGCGAAGCTCCGGAGTGAATCACCGGTAAACCGTTAATCTTCCGTGTAATTCGCCCAGTCGATCATCATGTAAAGACGTGAGAAACACTCTATTCGAACGCTGGGATCTCGCGTTTAAGGGGACGCTAGCACAAACGCGTTAGAAATATGCAGTACACTCTAGTAAGGGGGGAGAGGCCACAGCGTTTTACGCAGCCCCTTACACAGGCCGGAACGCGCACCGCGTTCGCCGACGCCATCACATGACTGCTGAAAGAGTATAAGGCGGAGAGGCCACAGCGTCTTACACCAGCTTCTTACACGCGCCGTAACGCGTTAGCACAAACCCATCATCATCGTTAGAAACGGACAGTCTTTCGCTCTCTCTCTCTCTCTTTCTGTCTCTCTCACACAAGACAGCAGATGGAAGAGTGAGAGAGCTCGCGCGCCGGGAGGAACGCGCCGAGGGCGAGCGCGAGCTTCCCGGCGCGCGAGCTATCGAGCGCAATCCTAGAACGAGGTGGTTACGACTACAAGGGACGAACGACCCACGCCTTAAGGAGCTTCGCCCCTAAAAATGATAAAGAAAATGAAATTTTGTTACAGGCATGGGAAAACATTGCCTAACGCATGTGAAGAAGTAGAAGCTTACCTGGTAGCTCGTGGCTAGCAGAAAGACTACAGGCGCCTAACCGTCTGGACAAGTACTCCTACAAGTTGCCGTATCTGTGAATTTGTCACACCACAAAAAACGCCATACATGTCACAACCTTGTCACAACCTTACCACATGTGCGCCTTGTGGAGACGGTGCTGGTTAATTGTACAGGTACAGGCAGGATTAGTATGGCAATCGAGGCGTCTGGCTGTCTCCTGCGTCGTCAAGGGGCCAGGGTTGCCAGGTACAAAATGCAAAAAGTGGCCAAGAAATCTCAGAGCGTAGCCAGAAATGTAGCCACCTCTGGCTGGAGATAGGTGGCCAAAAAGTTGCCGCACTAAAAAAACAAAAAAGAAAACAAAAAAAAACTTCCACTTGCTTATTTGATATTGTTGCATTACGGCATTATCATACAGCGAAAGTCTTGAGCTGCTTTTAAGAAATAGAAATATACTACAAAAGTTATCGAACATTACAAATTAGTGAAATTAGCAGCATTGACGAATAGATCGTTAAAAACGGTAGAGAACAGGGAATTTCATTGGAGTCAACGTTTCGACAAGTACACTTGTCTTCGTCAGGACGGCAGGACGGTGTTGTCGTCTTGACGAAGACAAGTCCACTTGGTCGAAACGTTGGCACTGGCGACATTCTCTGTTCTCCATCGTTTTTAACGATCTGTTACTCATCAAGCGTCCATCTTCTCCTGAGCTTCCCTTTTAGTTAAAATTTCAAGTTAACAGCAGGTTGATCGACGTGTTAAATGACAAGAATACTACCCCCGCAATGGAAAATTAAGAAACACAGCTGATATTCATGCGCAAATATTTGAGTTCATCTTGACAATCATTTCTGGAAGGATGTATAGCTGGCGCTCGTCACGTTCTTTCGCAGAGCGAACTTGCAGAGCAAGGGATCTTCAAGAAACGTGTTTAAAGGTGCATTTCGGTCAAGGTTGTCACTGAAGAAACTTGTTCGGCATCTGCGTTTCATATTGACCGTACAAGCAGCTCACTCTGCGAGATGCCCCTAGCTGTCTTCTAGATAGCGTAGATCCTATTTCAGTAGAAGATGCCCATATTACAGAATTGCAGCTAACAGCTGGAAAAGGTTTCAAGCGCAGTGGCCGCACGGGGCTTAAATATTTGCTAAGATTGCTGAACAATGCGCCCTAGACGTGCTTATATCCAATCTTTACAGTAGCCAAGCTATTTCAAAAGTAGCCATAAAGTGGCCAAGTAGCCAGAGGCACCTTTTTTTTTTTTTGTTTTCTCGTGAACAGCCTGCAAAAATAGTCACTTTATCGAAAAGTAGCCAAACCTGGCAACCCGGTAAGAAGCATATTACACGCCCACGTTTAGCGCCACATCGTCTCCAGCAGATACGTGAGCAGGCTTGAAAGTTCCGCGAGTGTGCGATATAATGTCATACGCCTCTGAACCGTAACATACATATAATCGTCGCAACTATACTACCTGTAGAAATATACAAAAACTGTGCTTATAGAAACATCTCCCTAACAAGGCTTCATTCTTCATACATTCCACGGTACAGCCTTTTTCGTTTCTTTTTATCTGGAGTGTTACTATACCGGCGTCGGTATGCATGAAAAGCAAGATGTTTAATCTTAGAATATATTTGCGTAGTCGCATCTTTGCTTTCACTTGCAAGCTTTGCTTTCTCTTTACATTAGCAGAATGTGCAGAAAACTGAGAATGCAAGACGGATTTTGCTTAAATCTCTCCACAGGAGGCCATACGTATCAGAGCCGAGCACCAATATTCGATACGCTAAGATTGCTAGATAAAAAAAAAAATTCTTGTAGCGACTGAGAAAGAAATGTGCAACTATAAAGGAAATGTTTATGAAGTCCAAGTGTCGAAACCAATGAAGTGCTGTCAAAAAGACCCAATCTATCCAATGTTCACTGCATGCTTACCAGAAATATTCAAACTAATACATTATGACAAAATAGGAATAAAGGCGGACGGGAGATATTTCGAGAACCTACGCTTGGTAGACGACATTTCGCTCTTTAGGAATGACGGCCGGAGGCGATTTCCAAGAGTGATTGAAGACCTAAACCGAAAAAGTATCAAATTGAAACACAAAATTAATGATATGCTAAAGAAAAACATAATGCTCAATAACCTCGCGAAACATCACGAGTTCAAAATTACCAGCCAGCCCCTAGATTGTGCAAAAATGTAGTAAAGGTTAACTCTTTCAAATCATGACTGGCCATTAACCACTACCCCTGAAACGAAAAGTTCTCGATAATTGCTTACTACCAGAGCTAACATGTGGGGCTGAACCTTGGAGAATAACGAAGAAACTGGAAAAAAAAAGTTGAAAGTCACGTAGCGCCTGATGGAAAGGAAAAGTGGGAGTGACTCTAACGGAACAGCAGGAACACCAGAATAACAGCAGCGCGCATCAGAGAACATACAGGGTTAACGAATACTATACTAGACATTAAGCGAAAAAAAAAAAAAGTGAAAGACCTGGATGGGACAGGGAATTCACTGGTAAAAGTAACCGTTAGTCAACTGGAGCAACCAACTGGATAGGAAGGGTTAGAAAACGCAATCGAGCGCCGCAGCGAGTTTAGTGGAGGGACGAAATTGGGACGTTCGCATGAGTAAGATGGAAGCAGCAAGCACACAGCAAGGCTTCAAGCTACTTTTAGGTCGAACAGGAGATGATTGGTAGAGGTCTTCTTCCTGCAGTGGACGACGACGGCGATGATGATGATGATGATGATGACGGTGATGACGGTGGTTGTGGCCTAGTGTCCGAAGCTTTATCAATCAGCTTGTTTTGTCACTGCAGAGTGCGCTGGCGTAAGCCCCCGCGCCAGCTTGGTACGGCGATAAGGTGTTACCACCGATTTGCAAAACTGTAAGCTCACCATGCAGGAAAGCTGTTTCCGGCATTTTCCTAGCAGGAACTGTGCATCCACTAACCTTAAGAACGCCTCCAGTATATTACAGGTGGCACAATTTAGCGAGAGAAATAGTTAATTTCACGCATCATTGATTGCATCAAGTGTGTACCTTTTTGCAGGTTTGTGCCTCCTAGGCATCCAACGTTTATCCTCTGAACAGGAACGACGGTTTCGTTCCGAAAGGAGTCGTTACCTGCCCGCAGCTGTCGCCCATCATGAGTAAGTGCACAACTAGGTCGACGCCGTCTCCGTTTCTAAACAACAAAATGTCCACAGGGGATGAATGTGGCAGCCCACTGGCAATTAGAAAGTGTCCAACATTTCTATAATTTGAAAAGCTGGTCTTTTGAAGAAGCACACTTTGTGTAGGAATAAATTAGCGTAGTATATGCGCTCTTTAGCCCCTTTCATTTTAATGTACGCAAAACTGAATAACCGCAACTCTGATACCTTCACTGCTGTGTGCCGACCTTGACTGCGTCGGCATGTCACGTTAACTTTTCTAAACCTTTTGTAATATTTGATTTTACGTTTCTTAAGTTCGTGCACTATATGTCAGGGCACTTATTGGAGTTTTCCGGTCGACCAAGAAACCTGGAGCCGCGCGAAAATAAAAATTGGTCGTCAGGCGTCGGCTTTGAACCAACAACCTGCCGGGTTATGAGCCAGCATGTCAACCGATTCGCCCCCGTATTTTTTTCTTCTTCATTGCCTCGCTTACAAGTGCGTACACAGAGTAAAAAGGGAGCTGATCACAACAATACTGCATAGTGATTAACGTTAGCGGCAGTCGGCGAACACATCGTGTGTACTGAAACTTCGGCATGTGTGACAATGCTTCCATTCTGGAAACCCCCTCCGGTATGACTTTCTGATCTTTCTGCATCTCAAGAAAAAGGGACACATTCGAAAAAAGTAATCACGCATAGCTGTGACCAAGATATCTTCATTGTGAGCGGCAGTTCAGGTTTTCCATATTCTATGAAGGCCTGGAAGCAAGGATTTTACGACCTGTGCAACGTCGTAAGGTAGGACATTGTCGCTATGAACCGAGGTTATTGAACCGGGATAACGGTTTCCATGCGGATTCAGCGGCAACTACTTCTTAGATTCCTTTGTAATATGTCCCGAAATCAAAGTCCGCTCCAACGACCTACAAGCACGCGTTCAATAGTTTCTGCTTCTGAACACAGTAAAGAATGTGTGACCCACGGAATAAATAATTCTCCACCTTCTATAACCATGATTTCACTGACAAAGTAGCAATGTGCAGTTAAAAATTGTTTTTTTTTTTTTTTGACTACCGGCGCTGCAAGCATTCTTTTAACGCGTTTCAGAACATCCTGTCCTGGACATGTGCGATACAACTGCCGATAGAGCGGCACAGGCAATAAAATACTAACGAGGTCCTTGTACAATTTCTTACGTGAGACCTCAGCCAATTATTCCAAATAAAATCGCACTTACAGGAAGCGGAAAGACGGAGCTCCTTCTTTTAGATGCCCGCGTAATGGACTTTGCACACTTTCTGATGAGACTACAATTTCTAGCAGCACTTTACACTGCCTCAGCTGTAGCATTCTTCTCGGAAAAAAGTAATCACTATCACGAAGAAAAAGAAACCGATTGACGAGTTCCCTTGTATATAAATGAACTAATCTGAGCCCAACATGCTTGATTTTTGCCACCCAGAGCTCCAAATAAAGATCGCAACTACCCTGTTGATATTTTGCGCGTTCGTTCTACTGCAGTGTAGCACTTGCATTGCATGCAACAGTTTGCTTATCAAAAACAAATTGCACGTTTTGGCCCGCGCAAATGTTGAAACATCTCAATCTTTCCTTTTCTGTACCGTATCGCGTAACCCCTCTGTTTACTTTTGTCCAATGTAGCTCGCTATCGCCGTAGTGCTCCAGCGGTACTCCTAAATACCTTGCTGGTGTTTATTGCCATTTAATGGGTGGTGACACCAAGAGTGTTTAATTCAGCCACGTTCGGTTCATCATATTCGGCTTTAAGCGGCGTTTTATGTGCCCGTAGAAGTGTATGCAGCGCAGGGTGTGTGCCCGTGACAAATGCACGCTCTTCACTGCACGCTCGGAAAACGAAGATGATTTGAACGTGTTTGAGCCAAATGAATCTCTTTGGTTGTATGCTAAAGAAAGAAAGAAAGAAAGAAAAAGGCACGCACACGTCAGGCTTCTCTTGCCCTCATTTGCACAATAGGGGAAAGGGCCCTTCAATTTTATATTCCATATCTATGCAATGTAAAACAAAATATTTGTTCGACTTGAATGAGCTATAGATAATTACGCAGGCCTAATGTGCAATATTAACGTGTAATTGCGGAGTTACGGCTTGGGGGATCGATGCGTTGCTGAGCACAAGGGCGCGGGTTCGGTCCACGGCCACGACGACCCCGTTTCCATACGGGCGAAATGCAAAAGTATTCACGTACTTATATATTTATGTGAAAGTTGAACAACGTTCGGTTGTCAAAATGTGGACTGCGGATAGCAAAAGTTTAGGACCCAAAAGAAGTTTTTTCTTGTGGAAGTTGTTTTTTTTTCTTATCATCCTAAGCCTGATCGGTGTAGGCATGGTATACTGATAGGGATTTCCCCTGAAGCCTCCAACTACGCCTATTTCGTTAACTGAATCCACTGGAGGTGGTCTAGTGGTTATGGCACTCGGCTGCTGATCCGAAGATCGCGGGTTCGAATCCCGGCCGCGGTGGCTGCATTTCGATGGAGGCGAAATGTTGAGACCCGTGTGCTGTGCGATGTCAGCGCACGTTAAAGAATCCCAGGTGGTCGAAATTTCCGGAGACCTCAACTACGGCGTCTCTCATAATCAGAGCTGGTTTTGGGACGTTAAACCCCACAAATCAATCAATCACGAATCCAGTGGATGTGTGCATCTAAAGGCATTGAGCATAATATTCCACCTAAATCACTGCCAGCAGAACATGTTTGCCTACTGTAAGGTGCTCATTTCACCAATAAAAAAAAACAAAACAAAAAAGAAAGTCTTGATCTGTTTTGCATAATATCTTGATTTCTACATTCATGTGTTCCTTAGACACTGATAACAAAGTGATAGAATTCGGGGCCTACAGTAGCTACTGTTCTCACAGACGTTAACGATATTCTACAATCTATTTCTCATCTCAAAAGAGAGCTGCATAAATGTTAGGTTGCGCCAGCCTACCACATTGTATCGATGCGACCTGTAATGTTGCGTGGCAGGTCGACATTTAGATAAAACCTCGTTTCCTTTCTATAAGTTCCGCCAATAGTCACGTGCTACCTCGTGGTGTGCACATGAAGAAGTGCAAGGGTGTAGGCATTTAGGTTCGCCCCGCCACGGTGGTCTAGTGGCTAAGGTACTCGGCTGCTGATCCGAGGGTCGCGGGATCGAATCCCGGCCGCGGCGGCTGCATTTCGATGGAGGCGAAATGTTGAGGCCCGTGTGCTGTGCGATGTCAGTGCACGTTAAAGAACCGCAGGTGGTCGAAATTTCCGGAGCCCACCGCTACGGCGTCTCTCATAATCAGAAGTGGTTTTGGGACGTTAAACCCCACAAAAACAAAAAAAACATTTAGGTTCACGATGTTTCCTGACATTGTTGTAACGAGTGATGCAGTGTTCGCTTTTGTACTTTTGAGCATGGTGTTGCTATCCAATGAATACTGCTATAGAAGCACGAACTTATTCTTTAAGTTCAGAGAAGGGTTTTCGTGTAGACTGAAGGGTTCCATGTAACAATTTGAAGTCTTTCTTTCTTTCTTTCTTTCTTTCTTTCTTTCTTTCTTTCTTTCTTTCTTTCTTTCTTTTGGTTATTGATATTTCACGCTTTATATATCCAGCAGTCCGCGTGACGTGAACAAAATTTAGCTTCTTAATGTTTCTTCCAAGAAATATGTGGGTGTACGTTGAGTTATGACTAAAAAAATAGGTCCGTTTTGAGTGCTTTGGGTGTTTATGGTGTTGGCACTATGTGTCAGCGTGCCCGCCCCTACCCCCTTTTTTTCAGCTTATGTGATATTTCTGCAAGTTATATGAAACTCTCGCCCATATATCTCACGTCACCAAAGGCACCAAAGGAGAAAAGTCAGAGGGCATTCTAGTTTTCAAGTTACCACGTTTGCCTTACGTAACTATTAGGTGCGAAGTGCCTTTGCGCTCGTGCTGTCAAGCGTCGCTTGTCGCCCGTCACGGTAAAGCAGGCGGTCAAATTATGCTAAAAACTGAGTTTATAATTGGTTAAAACCGGCTAAGAATAAACTAATTACCTGGAGGCACTACACTCAGACGTGTGTGTGTGTGTGTGTCGATCGTGGGGGCAGTGAAGTCAGACAGTGTATTTGTAGGGTCGTGTCAGAAGCGCTCTTAACGAATATCTGTTAATGAGCCCGGGAAATAACGTGTAAAGCCCGGGAAATAACGTGTAAAGAAATAACGTGTAAAAGCGATTTGATTGATCACCCTGATGCGCCACTTGGAAAACGGAAGTGGAAGATAAAGATCGAGCACTTTTGCTCGCGCTTCATCAGAGGGTTGATTGATTGATTGATTGATTTGTGGGGTTTAACGTCCCAAAACCAGTTGTGATTATGAGAGACGCCGTAGTGGAGATCTCCGGAAATTTTAACTACCTGGGGTTCTTTAACGTGCACTGACATCGCACAGCACATGGGCCTCAACATTTCGCCTCCATCGAAATGCAGCCCCCACGGCCGGGATTCGATCCCGCAACCTTCGGATCAGCAGCCGAGTGCCATAACCACTAGACCACCGTGGCCATCAGAGGGTGTAAGGTGGCTTCCTACACGTGGCGATTGATGATAGCAAGAAAAACCACTCCTCATTCCGAATCGCTTCCGAGTCCACCCTGCCTCTACCTGTTTAGAGCGCTATAAGCTTTAGAAAGTTAAAAGGTGCATCTGGTCGCCTAACGACCTATGGACGTCACGCTCGGGAACTTTATGTTATTATTCTTCCCCTTTTCTTACTGACTGCGTTACACCTGTAAGTTGACAAGTTAAATATTATGCATTTTGCAAACCCCAGGAACGCGATGTTCCTGCCTTTTTTATTACATCTGACGTGGTTTTCTTTTCTCTCTCTCTCTCTCCTCGCACAGACCATAGAGTGTCTACAGTTCCCGTTTCGTGGAACGTCCCGTTCACGGATGTGCCCCACCATCCCACGCAGCGGGCAGGGATCTACTCGTCTAACAAGTACCTCTCCTTCTGGCTCCTCGGCTCGCTGAGCGTGGCGCTGCTCCTGCTGATTGTACTGCTCGGATACTGTTCCAGGCGCGTCGCACATCGCCGAGCGTCCAGGGAGCAGGTGCGTGTTCGTTGCAGCTTCATCCGCTGTAGCCATCTTCGGCGCTTACCTGCAATCAGCGAACGTGCCCCTTATTCTATCTCTTTGACTCACAATCAGGGTGAAGGTATCATGCTCGCTCCAACGAAATGTGATAAGCGCAGCAATATAACGTGAACGTTTTAAAATTGTTTTCTTTTGTAAGACGGCGCACGATGTTATCGGTTGGGAATGACCGCGGAGAATTGCTGCAAAGACGGAAGTTGTTTACAACCTGGTTTTGTCTCATGAAACTGCACACAATGCAGCCGACAGATGTGTACAGAATCGCGGGGACGTGTATGAAGAAATAAACTTGGTGCGCTCGAAGTAGGCAGGGGTAAGATGAAAGAAGAGAAGAAGGGAATTCTAAATATTAAGCAAAAATTTGAAATGAAGTTATTTAAAAAAGAAGAGAAACTATGATCTGGACCAACGTCGAGAAATTGTTAACGATGGAAAGTTTTCTTATATTTACGTAATCACTAACTGATTGATCAAAGCACTGATATCGTCGCACCCATTAAGCGGTACGTTAGTAGTGCGGCTGGTGTGAAAACCCCACCGGCGATTATGCTGTTGTAAGTGCTTTTGGAAGATTGCGCTGCAATTACTTCCTTTTTTACGAACCCTGCTCCCCCAAATCAGGTTACCTGGTTCCGCTGTCTCTTGAGTTCTGCGTGGGGCGGCGTTTCTCCTCCATAACCGCACCAGACGCCATGTTGTACCAAAAAAAAAAAAAATGCCTGCCCTATATTGCCGCATCCGATCTTCTCGCATTTGGTAGTCCTACGTTAAGGAACACTCGAGTGGCAGGCGGCAAAGTTTAACACTGCTGCACGTGATGTAGCAGAACCTCTCGTGCGCTCTTCTAACGCCCCTGAGTCACGACTAGTCAACAACGAACTTGCCGCTGACAAAAATACGGTTACGATCACTTAGGCGTGGACAAGCGGACGGCTTTCTGTGCATATTGTTAAAGAACGCTCATAGAATCATGAACACTGACATGTCACACATTTTCTCGGTCTAGCTTCAATGAACTTTTCAGTGCGCTGGATGATAGCCGTAGCCATGCCAAGATGTACAAACCACGCCGTCTTTTAGATGCGGAGCATCTCTTGCTCGCGGGTATGTCACGCGTCAACCGGCGTCCCCACTCACACTACGCATGCGCGACTCTCCTCTCCCTTCCCTCTCTCCAACAGCTGCTGCAATAATAAAGCGGGTAGAGAGCGCGCGCGCGCTTCGCTTCACTAGTATCTCCTCCTTCTGCGATGAAAGAAGTTGGTGGTGTTGTGTGATGGAAGCAACAGTTCCGTCAGCGAGTGGGTTGACGCAAGTACGCATCAGCATCAACCCACACTCTGACAACGGTCACGCGATGCGTGGTAACGAACCAAGTTAACAACGTAATAACACGCAAGGTTCACCGCAAAGGTAACACCGAAAACACTGCAAACCTGTAAACACCGCCGTTAAATGCACCGTTGAAACTCCCAGCGATGTTCCGCATCGCGCCATGGTCCCCTTCGGGGAGATGGTGTAATTTTTTTCGTCGTACATTCGGTGTTGGAACCGCGTGGAAGAACGCGTAAGTGGAAATTCAGGGTCTGTTAAAGAGCTTTCGGCTGTCTTCTAATGCGAATAGAAAAATTTGGAATAGAAATGCTTTTTTTCTGACTTCGGTTCGGATACCTTACGGTGTTTTAATCAGGAGGATAGAGCGGAAATTTATTCAGTGTGGGTCAGAGCACACTCGGGAGGCACCGGTAACAAGGAGGCACACACAATATCTCAAGGTTTATCTATGTAGCCGAGCGCATGCACTAACAATGACGCCATTGTCGTTCTCCTTCCCCTCGTCTGACGGGCGAACTGGTCACCTCGTACAACGAACTCAACAATCTTTACAGAAAATACAGGCAGGAATATCCTCCCACCCCCACCCCCCCGCACCTAAAACGCAGGCCACACATTTCGGCAAATCCAAACCAACTCTATTCTGAACCACCTTCTGCCCCCTCCCCCACCACCTACTCACCATTTTCACGAGGAGTGAAACAGACCCGACCTGTCGGAAGTGTGACAGAAACAAAAGGGCCAACTAGAAACAAGTGCTCTAGGGATGCGAGGACCTTCCCTCACCCAGGCATAGCTTCTGCCAACCCCCTCGAAACAGCCTGGGAGATCCCGATGCGATCGCCTTATAGGAAAAGACGCAGGCTTCTCTGCTAAGCTGGGCGAGCAAAGTCGCCGGGAAAGCGTGGCGACGCGTCACGTCCATGGACAATCTATTTAAATAAGGTTGTTTCCTCCTCCTCCTCCGACTAACCCGCCTCGTCTTCCTTTTGCGTCGTTAGAATGTAGTCATATTAGGGTGTACCATGGAGATTTGTTTTAACTTTAGCAAAATTCTTGCACATCTACTCATTTAGCTGGATTGTTGGAAGAGACGGACGTTGAAAATCAAAACAAGAAACTTCAGTAATTAAAAATGATGCTAATTAAATATTTAATAGTAACTTCAGGCCGTATTCTGCAAGCACGAGTTAAAGATTATTAGAAAGGCCACTTCGTTTCAACATATTTTTTTATGCAAGTACCACGTGGATTTGAAAGAGCGACATCTAGTTACAATAAATATACACATGCATTTCGCTTACTTCCTTAAGAAAACGCTCTTTGGTAGACTCAAGCTAAAAAGGTTACTCTAAAAGCAAGGCATTTCATTGCAAATCTTAGGAAAGCATATCTTCAGACTGGTGTGACCAGTAAAATGTCTTCCAAATGAACATGACTTGCAGAGTCCTCGGCTATGATATCCGTTATCGCGCGGCGTAAAATGATTAGTTGGAATGTTATTTACTCAAACATCGGTCACTTCTTAAAATTTTCGCTCTGATTTCTCATGCAAATTATGTCGACCTCTGTAAGTAGGGTGAAGTGTAATTTTGTTTCGTCCTGCTCGATGTATACAAACGTTATCAACGCCATAAAACAATGCCACTAAAGCTGTGCATAAGCAATAAAAAACATTAAGGAAATCAAATTCTAGACCTTACGTGCATAAACCATAGCATGATTGTGAGCCATGCTTTAGGAGTGGTCTCTGATCCACCTGATATTTCTTGGCGAGCTCCTGAACCTAACGATGTAGGTACTTTCATTTTTCGCCCGTCGAAGTGTGGTAGCCGTGGTCGGGAATCAAACTCGTGTCCTTGTGCTCACCAGAGACTGGTTCTGGTTTGTATAGAAGCTGTCCGACTCGGAAAATCACCGAGCATATAAAGCCGCGATAGCGATGTAGTGCGTTCAAAGTAAGCAAAAGCGCAGACCAAGACGGTCCATTAATCGGTGCTATAATGCGATTAGAAAGTATGCAACCATAGACTAACGTTCGGAAAGGCATTGGTTACAGGGAAAGACATATCACCTTGGACATGCAATAGATTATGACATTATGGACAAGGAATATAGTCGCGTTATATTGATATCCTGCTTTCTGGATTGTCAACGGGAAGCACAGTGAACCGTGGGCAAAGCTGTAAGCGTTGAGCCTTTATTTGTGTAAATTAAACGAAGTCGTTAATGGAAGCAAAGAAAATTTTTAACAGCTGTAGTGGCCAGTATATCCAAAAAGCGGTTTATAAAGTCACACAGTTCTTACCTTTCACAACCCCTCCTCCCCCTTTTCTTTTTTTTATGATTTCTGAGTATCGTAAGCCCAACCTCACATAAAAAAGACAGGGTTGTAAAAACGAGACAAGAGCTCGAGCACATATTTTGCAATCGCAAAAAAAGAAAAAAGAGACCATTATTGATTTACTGTACTAATGGCGCAGTTCAGTAATTTCGCGGTGTTGACCTTGTTCCCCGCTTATGAGGCGACCTCGCAAGCTCCCCCGCAAAACAAAAATAAAGAATAGGCAGTTTTCAAAATTCGGATAATACAAGGTTGGATTATTTTCCTGTACTTTCCTCGTATATTTTTTCTCCTGAAGCACGCTACATGAACACAAGGGCACAAAAACGCCCAAGTACAATTTAACTTTTTCGCCGATGATGTACTAGAGGCAAGCAAAAGCTAGGCACGTCACTTTCCGACAACATGACATTCACATTACGCAGCGCACCGACTGGAATGGCCGTGCTTACCTGTACATGCCGATTTCGCGCTGCACATACACATGCTGGTGGCATCGCTTGCAATCAATCACTACTTTTGACGGCATCGTAGTGGGAAGTTTCCTAGTCAGCGTCAATTTTGCGCTCGCAGACCGTTCGGCAACAGCCAGTTCTCATCACCGCAACCTGTCATATGCCAACTGCTTTTGGCTGCTGCCCAGGCCTTTCGCTGTAGATGCCACTAAAGAGACATTGCGAAATTCTCCGAACTTTTTGAGAGAAGTTCGCAGAAGCAGTAATCTTGTTTCATGTTCAACATCGCATGTGTCAATGCAGCTGGCGCTGACCTTTTCGCCGTAAAATTTACCTGGTGCACCGAAGTCAGGCGCGCATAAAATATGCAAGCGGCCTTCCATCATACAGTACTCGCGAATTCTGCTCATGATGCCTCCCACCCGACCCCCCCTTTCTTTCTTTCTTTCTTTTTTGACACGACACATTGTGCGCCTAAAACAACGGTCTGTTTATTTCATACAGAGCTGGCAGCGACTCATCCTTTATGTAGCTCTAAATTTTTTTTATTTGTTTGAGTAATTTATTTGAAAATTGCATACCGGAGGTTCGATATACCTTAGCGGCCCCAAAAGCATATGCGCTTGCACCTTAGTCTTGAGCCTTGATTTTGAATTATCGGATGCGAAATGTTGAGGCCGGTGTATTGTGCGATGTCGGTGCACGTTAGAGGACCCCAGGTGGTCGAAATTTCCGGAGCCCTGCATTACGGCGTCTCTCATGATCATACCGTGGTTTCGGGACGAAAAAAACCCCTAAATCATCATCACAATTTAGTGATTTTTAATTAGTCTCATTGCACACGTTTCAGTGTCGTGCCATTGTTGCAATAACGAAGCACGGAGAAACATGTTGTAGGGAGTCTATACACGATAAATACACGTACATCGTGCTTTTATACTGTAATATTGCATTGTTACGTCTTGTACCATTTTCT
Organism: Hyalomma asiaticum; assembly: GCA_013339685.2. Lineage (NCBI taxonomy): Eukaryota > Metazoa > Arthropoda > Arachnida > Ixodida > Ixodidae > Hyalomma > Hyalomma asiaticum. Next base: position 334,818,958 of record CM023481.1, read on the forward strand.
AGTGCTCGTTTATTATTGTCACACCACCCTCACGTAATGTCCCACTGGAACCCGTGAGGTATTTGTATAAAAAATTAATAAAATAAATAAATAAATAAGTATGCACGGAATACTTCTCAGACTCTCAGATTGCTTTTTGATGTAAAGACGTAAACTGAAAGCTCCCGTTCGGACCAGTTACGAAACGTGTGAAATTTAGCTTGAGTTGCGATCCTGTTTGGGATCCTGTTGGTAATTTATTCGTAAGCGCAGGCGCCACTACATAGCGAACACGTCATTATCCAGTGCGGTCGTCGAAGCTGTAACGATTCTCATGAACGAAAATGTGTGAGAATCGAGCCCGACTGTTGAACAGTGTTTAAATACAAAGCGCTACATTCAGTGTAGGGTATCCTAAAGCAGCTTTCCTTGCCCTCGGTATTCGTCTAAAATCATCATGAGACTTTATACCAGTGTGTCACACACGAGCTTTTCCGATCTTAAGCATTGTCAGCTATCACTGTTACAATCTACTTGCAATAGCTGCGCAGGGAGCTATTATACATTGTATTTTAATATTACTTACTCTAGCATGTTAGACAACTGTCTCATAGTTACCATAAGCTAGCTTAATATGCCTTTCTTTACCAGTTTTTCGGAGAAAAGCGGTGTTTCATGGCTGATAGTTTTATAAACCAAAATCCGTTTTTACTGCACCACACTTTAATATGGAATAAATGAGAATAATGAAAAGGCAATGAAATAAAAAACAAAATCATTTTCATCATTTCTAACCTACTATCAAAGCTTTTAACAAAAGAAGGGAATGGGTCAAGGACTCGTTTATTTGTTAGAAACAATCAAAGAGAGAGAAAGAGAGAAAGGCAAGGAAAGGCAGGGAGGTTAACCAAACGAGCATCCTGTTTGCTACCCTGCGCTGGGTGAAGGGATAAAATGGTTAAATTGAATGAAAAATAGAGGAAGAGAGAGAGAAGAGCCCAATCACGCGCACACTTGCACAATTGTACAGTCTCTAGAGGCGGTCGCAGAGACCTGTCGACTTCAGGTAACACTTCAGAAACAATCAAATGAATCAAGCAGACAATGAAGCCAAGGATATCATAAGGGAAATTGTAGTTTTAAATGTAGTAGAGTAATTATAGAATAAATGGAAAGGAATTACCGTGGACGAGAAACACACCTGCCTATGGTATGGGACCGGACCTACGACCTTCGATTAACGCGTCCAACGCTCTATCGACTAAACTATACGAAGGCGGTCGTTCTCCCGTCAATTCTTGGGTACTTATATGTCTGCGTAATCCTGGGGGTATCAGACAGCTCGACGCGTAGCCAGGTCGACGAGTGCGGAACACCCTTTTCGCCATAAAGGCGTCACGTAGAATGTGATCTAAGATAAGATGGCTGCTGGCCAATAAACCCTCGCATGCTACCTAAGGGCACCAGGTCAGTCGGAACGACGTCCATACTATTAGTGGTTTTGGTTAAGCTGTGGCGATCACTTTAAGGTTGTAAACTGTAATTTGTGGCGCCTACGGCTGGAGATGTGCTGAATTTAGGTAGAAAACTCGGCTTCATCCACATACCGATGCCCTTCCCTGTCGATTACACCTTTCACGCGTGTTTCGTTAACGGATAAGTCACGGAGCAGTGGGTAGTGGCAAAATACAGCACCAGCAAGTCCTATTCCACAGCTCTGGCGAATGATTATGTATTCAGAAATGATAAATAAAAAGAGTGCTTGAAACACAAAACACAAGGCAGAAGAAGCAGAGGTATAGAGCACAGATACACAGACACAATGTGCAGTATGTTTCTGGCGTTTTTTTTTTTTCTTTTTTTCAAGCTATGTACAAACTCGCCCAAGCATCCGTTTTAGCAGAACATTTATTTGCTTTAGTTATTTCCGTTGGTGTCCGTCATATGACTGCACTTAATTGGCAGTGTAGCTCTTGGAGGCTATCCTGCGCTATGTTACATTGCTGTATTCTTTATTTTGTACTTTATAAATTTAGTTGTTTAAGTACGCGAAGAAAATCAGATATAGTCGATTTACTTCAGACTGAACACTCCTGTGCCCTTTCTGCCTCGCTTCCTTTCCATACCTGTTCGCTTCTTGAAATTCATTTAAATTCGTTCAACGGAGGCATCTCTGTTTTGCTGGCAATATAATAAACGAGACGATGTACGCACATTGAATTCCTCGAAGTGGTGATTTCGCTTGTTTTTATCAGACGTTCCGGTGTGTAAATGCTGCGTGTTCATTAGCTTTTCTTTGCTTCGCATTTTTCTTCTGGCAGCTGTCTCCTTTCCCAGTGTAGGGTAGAAAATCAGATGCATCCTGGCTAACTTGCCTGCTTTTCTTTTCGGCTTTCTCTCGCTCTCTTTGACAGAGAAAACCTACATATTTCACACACGTCCACAGTTGACTATTCGCAGTTAATAGCGCGTAATCTGTCGCACCCGGTTTAATCATGCAGTCACTCCTTATATAGGCATGTTTTTCGCATCAATGGATGACCTTCATTTGCTTACCAGGTGCGCTACAATATGCGATGCGATAATCTGTGGACAGTACTATAATAGACAAGACACGGGGCGCTCGAGTATCGCGATCACCGGTAATTAAACAATGAATGCCTACGTCCAACTGCACTATACTACAGTCTTACTTTTCCTGCTTGCCATTGTCTCCAGAATGTTCGTCCTCCGAAATGCGTTGCTTTTATGCTGCATTCGCGTGTTATTTTAGTCTATTGATGCATCAACTACCAATTATGTCGAACTCTGTATCTGCAGCAGCAATCAATTTTTTTTTTCTGTCGGGTAAGAAAATATCCGGCCGTCATTGTGAAAACCGAGCATTTCGGAGTTGTGGACTATAATTTTCGGCATTTTCTTTGAGTACTTAAATATATCTTGAGCGCTCCGAATAATTCAGGGTGCTTCCTACAAACATATTACTGTACTCCTCTGACAGAATCCGAACAAGTGTCCGTGCAGCATATTATTTAAGGTCTTTTCTCTGCAACCCAGATATCACATCCTTCTAGCATTACACTTTTTTGTTTAGGCAAAGAAAGATACTCAAAAATAAGGAGACATATTCACATAGTGCACATTGGAGTGGCCTCTGTCAAGCCCGAAATCTCCCTATATGACATTTTTCTTCCGCTTATTATCCTACATAGTACCTGATTTCACGAGGATGCCTCCTGCAATCGCGCACAACATATTTGTCCCCACCAGATTCTGTCGAAGTCAGTATTCAAAAAAATTATTCTTTACGTAAGGACGCTCCGTAAAAGCCCGTACCGACTTACGGCAATGACAACTATTAATACCCACATTAGACTGTTGCTATTGTATTGACCACGTGCTCTTCATCTACAGCGCATATGGCATTGCACATGTTCAGTGTGTACCTACCTCCGATATAAATACGTCACAACATTAAACGTTCCTTCTTGTTCTGCACACCCTGCTGTTGCCTCAGTCATTCTTGAGCACGATACATGTTGTCAGAAGTGCCGGACGTTCCACCAGCGAAGCAGAGATGGAACTAAGCGCCCCGGAACCCCTGCAGCTGACGGGTGACCCGGCTTCGAACTAGAAGCGCTTTAAGCAAAAATTACATTTATTTCCGACAACGCCAATACGCTCATTCAAGCAACCTCAGCTCCTTGCTTACGCAGCAAAATTTCAGCAAATAGCGTAAACTTTTTTGTGTCATACTTCTTGTACCCGCAGGAGGATGTATAGGGCATTTCCTCTTAATCTACAGCCCATATGGCATTGCACATGCGCAGTGTGTAGTACCTACCTCGGATATAAATACGTCACATGCATGAAACGTTCATTCTTCTTGTCATGCACACCCTGATGTTGCCTCAGTCACTCTTCAGTACGATCATCATCATCATCATCATGTCTACGCCTGCTGCAGGGCAAAGGCCTCTTCCATAGATCTCCACTTATCGTGGTCCTGTGCTAACTGTAGCCCGCAAGCTTCTTGATCTCATCTGCCAACCTAACCTTCTGCCGCCCCCTGCCACGCATGCCTTCTCTAGGGATACATTCTATTACCCTTAATGGCCAACGGTTGTCTTCTCGTCGCATTACATGGCCCACACACGTCCATTTCTTCTTCTTCATTTCTATTAATATGTCCTTAACACGCGTTTGTTCCCTAACCCACTCCGCTCTCTTCTTGTCTCTTAAAGGAGTACTGCCACGAAAATTTTCAGTTAGCGTTTTTTTGGATCAAATGAATGACCAAGCCCTCCAGAGCACAGAAAATGTGCTGGTAAGCGTCAGCGCACGGTGAAAATTCATTTACAGTGTGTCTTTAAAAGCTAGTTTCGGTTCCTACTTAGCCTGACGTCACGACACAGCATGCGCGTAGGAATGAGCCTTTCGTGACGTGCTCCGGCAAGAAATCGTGACGTTTTCGCTTAGTGGTCTCCCGTGCGCAGCGCCCGTAGCAAGTGCGGGGTTAGCGATGTACGAAATTTTGTATAGCGACTCCGCAACGACAGAAAATGATCGGCACAGTGCAAGATGCACTGTGCCGATCGTGGCTCCCGAGCGCGTGATAAGCTCAGGTGGCCTCTGAGACCTCCGCCAAATCTCGGAGGTCTGATATTCTCGCGTTGCTTCTGCGTCCCCGCCAGACGATCCACCCAGACTTTTGCTGCTGCGCTTTTGCTCGAAGCTACTCGGCAGTGAGCACGTGAACGTGGAGCTGTGGCTGTTGCAGGCGAGAGTCTCTGTGGCGCCGATGGATCACACGCGGCAGCCGGTCCTCAGAAGGGCGATGTGATTTGTGGGGTTTAAGGTCCCAAAACCATCTCTGATTATGTGAGACACCGTAGAGGTGGTCTCCGGAAGTTTCGACGACCTGGGGTTCTTTAACGTGCACTGACATCGCACAGCACACGGGCCTCAACATTTCGCCTCCATCGAAATGCAGCCGCCACCTCAGAAGGGTGGAGGTCACTCGTGGCCGCAGGCGAACGTAAGAAGGCAACGAGAGAGTTCACACACTTGTAGAAATACGGTAGAGCTGAGGCGCAGGGTCTGAGGAAGTGTGCGCGCACGGGTACGCCGTGAAAGGCAGGTGCGAGCACGGCGCCACTGTGCATACAGTGGTCGTGCAGGCGAGCGCACAAGTACAATCTCGCCCAGCGGGGAGCACTGCCGAGAGTAGGCAGCACGCGCGTCGTCGATGAGACGTACTCAGCAGCACGGATGATGAGTAGGCAAGCGAGCGCGGTCAATGCGGCGTACTACTGTAGCCGTACTCCACGGAGTGCGGTCGGCGAGGGTCAATGCGCGACTTGCGGTAATCCATGGAACTTATGTACAGCCCCCGCTCTGCTTGTGCAAGATTTCAGGCGCAAGATGCCGGCACCGGGGCGACAGAACCCTGCGCTATTATGCGCGGGCACAAACGACGATAGATGGTAATTCGACTTCGCTCGCTCGCTTCACGGGCACTCTACAACAGCGACTGAACGGCGAGAGCAGACGACCGAGAGTGACGCGCGAACGGCCATTTTGCATTTGTTGTACCTGACGTTATCACAACTTGCCATAATGCTGCGTGAGGTCACCAAAATTTCTACTGTAGCCTGACGTCACGCTAGTGTCGATGTCAGTAGGCACGCCATGTGAAAATTGACTTTGGTGCCAAATTAAGATATCGTATCAGAATTTCCTGAGCTTAGCATTTGCTCAGAGTTGTCTACGCAAGCAGGAGAGTTGTATGGTGGAGTAAGCTCGGCTTCCAAAATCGGTGTCAGTACTCCTTTAATATTACACCTACTATTTTCCGTTCCATTGCTCTCTGCGTCGTCCTCAGTTTAAAATGAACCCTCGTAGCTTCCAAGTTTCTGCCCCAGGAGGTAGGTGGGTACCGGACAGGAGGTAGGTGGGTACCGGTAAGATGCAAACAGGCAAAGTAGAACAGTGGGCCTGGAAATGAATACGCAGAAAACTAAAGTAACGTTCAATAGCCTTGGGCGAGCACAGCGATTTCAGATAGCTTGCGAGGCATTGGAATTGTAAGTGAATATGTCTTCTTAGGCTAGGTAGTGACCCCTGATCCGAATCATAAGGCTGAGGTAATTAGGAGGATAAGAATGGGGTGGAGTCCGTTCCGCAAACATTCTCAGATAATGAAAGGTAGCTTACCATTGTCTCTGAAAAGGAAAGTGTACAACAGCTGCCTCTTACCGGTACCCAGTACGATACAACTATGACAAAAGACTTTGTGAGCCGTGGCCCGAGATTTCAGCCTAATACATCCTTTGCGCTCATTGATAACCTGCCGGTGGCTGGAATCTGTCGACGTCAGCTGCAAACGTAGATCGTCCTGTCAAGTGCTCTTCTTACATTATGAGTTTCCGCTTTCTTATCGTTTGGATCTTCCTTTTGCTACGCAATGCCCTTTGCGCAACCGGAGCATTTTTCATAGCGATCATGCCACCTGTCTGTTTCCAGGCTGACGTTCTTCGAGGCGCCAATGTTGCCCCAAGAACGGGCCGTTACCCGCGGCTTCCAGTGGGCGACCCACACTCCCGCGAGATCCTTCTGTGTGCAGCCTGCCGAAGCGCCCAGGAGGAAATGTTCCGTTTGGCCAAGGCAGCGCCCGTCCCCGGCTCAGCCGCCCGCTGGAGTCCCCCTCCTCCCTACACTCCGCGACCTGTGACATCTTCTAATACTCCGCCTGGAACTCTGTCACACCTGTGACGAGCGGACATTGTCGAGGAGGTTCTTTTGCTTGCACAGTGCCAACAGTCAAGACAGTTGTCGCGATTCTGGTGACGATTGAAGTGACGAACTCTGTCTGCTCATGAAGGTTCTTGTTGCGTACCAGGCTGATCGCGGTGTTCTCGAGCCATCTTCCATCCAGCTCTTTTAAACGGCCCTTTTTTCTGGCAAGAAAGCCCGCAAGGAAATACCACCGTAAATTCTTTTCCCGCAGCCCATGAGAATACAGATTTATAAAAGCCTCTCACCCGTCGCTTGTCGACCCCTAATGGCAATTTAGTTCGCTTGTGCACTTGCGTAATTGCTCCGACAGTGCAGCTGAGAAAGTTAAGCATGGCGGACATCGGCAAATATCACTGCTGTCCAGGCTAGAACATAGGTTAACCTCCCATCCCCCGGGCGCTTTCACTGTCCGTCAGACATTCTAGATTAGTAAAACCCCGTTACATTTAATTAGATAGTAGCAGCATCATAACGTATTATGCCTCATCGAACCGTGATGATCAGGTATACGTCACTTAGCCTTGCCCTTTAATAATTGCTGGCGTTTCAGGAGGCAAAACCACGATATGATTATGAGACACGCCGTAGTAGAGGGTTCAGGAAATTTTGACCGTCTAGGATCCTTTTCCGAGCACTGATGACACGCAATACGTGGGCCTCGACTGAAAATGCGACCAGCGCGCCGGTATCGCACCTGCGTTTTTCGGGACAGCAGCAGACCACCACAGCCGCTAGACCTCGGCGGCGGACTTAGAAAATAATCACGACCGATACGCGAAAACAACCAAAGAGCGCAATGTCGCCAAGTGATCTTAGTGGCATTGATAATCGTTCATGATGGCATATTGAAATAACTTGTAGTTGCTGGAAGCTTCCTCAGGAATATGGCGTTTCAAGTAGCGTTAAAAGCCACCCTCAATCGACACATCCTTTTCAGATACCCTGTAGCAAACCTCCCTGAAATGAGCTGGTAATTACCAAGTAAGAATGAATTTCTGCCAATTTTTTATAGCGCTGTTGAGTCCAGCACAGTGACGACGTCCTAATGCATTATTCCGCACGAAATATTTTTGGATAGCACACTTAAAGCTACGTAGTTAAAATACCGCACATACTCAAATAAAGAAAAAATAACAGGAAGCCACTTTCTCTAAGCCTAACAAGTCGATGTATGCGCTTCTCTTGTAAATCCAAAGTTGCACGTGTTATCCACATAACTGAGGTCACAGTTATGCTGCTTGTTTGCCTATAATCGCATACGAATAAAAATATATCTACAGTTTTGCCTCGTTTGGTTCTTCGCGGCGTACTTCCGGAGCGCTACAAAGCGTTGAAGGGGAGAAATAATGAAGAAATTCATAGGAATTCGCATTAACAATCCTCGCATTTGGCAATACAGTGTGAATATGTTCCATTAAGCTTTCGTATCTCAGCGTAGTCAATTGCTAGAAGCTTCATGTAAAAGTTAGGGTCCGGTCAACTTTCTGAACAAGTTGCACTTGTTCTGTGTCTACTGCATTGAACTCTCAGAAGCGAAAATAAGAAGACGCATTCACAACAGAGGTCACGTTGGACAGCCTTGCGCTTGTGCTACTTGCCTTCTAAAAATTCTTAAACATGCACCGTTGACTCGTGGACACTCAGAGAATTCGCCATAAACGAAACATTCAGGTGAGTGCGAACGTCGGGTCGTATAGTTGGAAGGAAAACGTGACTTGAACGTGGTGCAGAAATAGCCACTCTTCTTTTTTTTTTCCCGTAAGCGTGCAGCGTACTAACGGGCCCAGGATCTCGTATGACTACAGCCCCCTGAACACCTGGTGTAAACAGAGAACATAAAAGGATATATGTTTGCTCTGTCGCAGTGAGTGGATAAATAGGCACGAGAGAACAGATGTCTCACGGATGAGGTTATTGACATTGCAGACGAAAAGGACGCAATGAGCGGCAAACGATGACCCCACGATTAGGCGCTCATCGATCACCATGAATCCGAGAATATTAGCACACGGATCATGCTCGGTGATCGAGCGGAGGGGTGACGCCTCTTGGTGTGTGCTGCGGGCGATGCGAACACGACAGCGTAGCAGCCGCTCAGTGGGTTATAGTTGTGCACGTGGCCGCTTCTTCTAACTCTGCATTTCTTTTTCATTCTCTCCAGCTTTTTTGACTTCGCGAGCTTATGTACGCACAAGTTCCAGTCTAATCTACAGACGCCCCATGCATGACAGCGTGTTTACTGTTGCGGGAAGCCGCAAAGCGTAATTTCTTCCCAGGTAAGGGAAGGCGGCAAGGAGAAGTTGCCAATGTTACAGGACGCTGCCTGTCAGCGGTCACATCAAAACAATGGGCCGGGGCTAGTCGAAAAATGCGAGCCAAAATAAGCGGAGCCTGCTCATCATCGAACGTTGTTGGTCTTGGGGAAAACGAGAGCGTTGTTCAAATATTTATCCTAGTGTTTCCCAGGAGCTTCGGCAGCAGGCGAACACGCCTCCGCTGGGTGGAGCTGGGTGCGTGCTCCTCGCGGCACGGCGCTTACCACCGAAGGTCATCCGTTTCACTGTCTATAGATTGCGACATCGTATCGTGGCCCCGACAGGCCATGTAAGACGAGGCAAAACACTTCCACGATGCTGCGGCATCCTGCGAAGGAATTTCATACAGATGAGAAACGTCACATTGACTTCCATCAACACCGCATGTGTTATTTTATTTTCCACGATGACTTGCACAAAATGTAAAGGCTTGAATGTAGCACGGATAAAAACCTATCTTATCTTTATATCACGTGTCCTAGAAGTTTACCGTAATACAATACCACCAAAAACCTGCATAAAATAATGTGTATAGCAGAAATGTTATCTTGATAAGCGAGTATAAATGAGGAAAGCATGTAGAAAAGACCATCAAGCGCTCACTTCCAACTAAGAAAAAGGAAGAGAGCAAACCAAAAGAAAGGCGAGAAGGTCAACAAGAACAACTCGGACTGCTACCCTACGTGGGAAGACCGAAAGAAAAGGAGCTTTAATACTTTTTTTTTCTCGCTTTCTACAGGTAAACTTTTGCCATGGCTTCGTCATTTATTTCGGATATGACGAAGGTTAACCTTCGTCATACTCGAAATATATGGCTGGCTACCCTGCCAGCATCCGGCTGGCAGGGTCGCCATAGTCAATGAACCTAAATGTCCCTCTATCAGTACTCTTGCCTTGCGTCGGGAGGCTCTGGTGGCCTTCCATAATGAACATATGCTTTATCAGTTAAAAAAAGGGGTGAGAAATCTAGCACCCATCTTTGAGGTCAAGGTGCATTTCATTATTAGGGTCACCAAGCCCATAAACGATAAATTTTGTTTCTTGGCCGTGGTTTTTCATGTTGCTCAATTTGTTCAAAAGGGAGGTGCAATCCTTTCCACATGTGGAGATTGTTGCCCTCCAATTTTCAACTTGTCCACCAACAGCGCCCACGTTAAGATTACGGGACCATGATTGCACGGTCAACTGACACGCTTAGCAATTTCTCTCTGAAACGCCTGCAAGTACCATTCCCTGGATTCTGCGCTGGCAAGTATATAAGACAAAATACGTTATAGAAGTGCCAGGAGTAGCCTAAACGTCCACGAAAATCAAATGATCCGCAGCAATAAGTACGAGTAGTGCACAAATTTGCAAGGGAGAAGTATTGAAACCGATCATCGTCAAGGTAGAACTCACTCGGCAAATAATTACTAATCCTAAATCACCCGCGGTACCGTTTGCTGAGCTTCCTACCTTCTCTGCCGCTGACTCGGACTCGCGAATATTTAAACACCACAGTAAATTTTCATATTATTATTATTATTATTATTATTATTATTATTATTATTATTATTATTATTATTATTATTATATCAAAACATGAAGCACTCAATGAACATAAAGGAAGGAAGGAGCAAGCACGCAACTGCCACCGCCGAGCGGGGCAAAAAGGCACAAAGCTTCCTACTCTTTGAGGATAGAGAGGATATAAGCTGGAAGCCAAATCGGTACTGTTAAAAAAGTTTAAGAAGGCTCGATGTGCCTGATCATGTCGACCAGCACTTCCAGTATGAAAAAAGCAATCGTTAAGTGGGGCACACAGCAGTCCAAGCAGTACGTATTCCTTGGTATGAAATGGACGCTGCGTGGCAAATGCAGGACCACTCTAAGATCACATGTTTTAAGTGTCTCACTGTCACCACAAGACGCACACAGCGGGCTGTCCACACGTCCTTGACGGTATAACCATGACGTACAAGATATTCATTCACGGGCTGTGGCTAGAAGTGTCCTAGACACACAAGTAGCTCTGAGTAAACCATGGGGTGCTAACATGAGTGTCGCTGTGGTCGTGCTATAGAGCACGTCTGCCACGTTCTTGAGTTCCTTATTAAATACACCATACAAAAAGCAATGTTAACAAAAAAAAAGAAGATTCCGTACATGTCTCGTGGCATTAAATACGAACAGTACGCAGACCCAAAGATGCAGGTGTGGCAAGTTAAGGAGAGAAGCCTGCCCAACAGAACGATAATTATGCAATAAAATGAACACTCATTCAAAATGGCTTCGCGTGACCGTGCTTGATAACTGTTGCATGGAGTAAGATATAAAAGCACACATCATTAAGCGAAAATAGGAAGTGCCGGTTTCAAACCATTGGTGAGGTTAATACAGACTAAAATATATTGCTCATTCTTTTAATTACAGCTGTGAAATAATAGAATGCACCAGAGAGCGGCTTGTAAAGTGAACCATACTTGTTTTAGAAGAACTTATGTTGATTGAGTTCAATAATAACAATAAGAATGGTAAGCTTATAGCAATAAGAATAATAAACAATAGACTGAGGACGGCCAGCATGAGAAAAAATGCCAACGAAAGAGATGAAAAATGTAAAACAAAACAGTCGGAACAACAAGGCATAAAACATTAAGACAACACATGACATGAAGGAGGGCATTAACGGCAAAGGCTCTTCGCGTTCAACATAGCACGAGGTAAGCTGAAAAGATGCAGCTGGAGAAACGAACTCGTACAATGTGTGAAAATATGCTAACAGAGCACGAAGCTCGGTAAAATGCAATCGCTGCGTGTTACGAAAAGCATCGAGATGAAGAAGATGAGCCTTCTAAGCACTTTGTATTCTGCGGATGGTCGAGCGCTGTCAGAAGTAGCCAGGTTTATTACATGTAATCCCAAAAACAAAGGAACTAAGCAAATTCACGGCACACAACCTATAGCTTAAAACGAAACACCAGATCAGTGAGATATTACCGACAGCGAAGTAATGGTAATGCAATAACAAATAAAGCTAGAACCACACATGGATGTTTTTACGTGCCTACCGTTACTGCGAAGCTGGGTATAGAAAGGCCAGCCTTAAAGGGTCCCTGAAACGTTTTTTTGACATTGCGTCACTGATTAGGCAACACAATTGCGAAATCATTCACACCATAAATAAAGCGAAGCACAATGCCCTAAGGCAGCTATGGGCTTATTTCTGTCGCCTTCCTCCTCACCACTGCTGTTCCTCCTCAACTCGATCTGCTGCGGAGTGCGCGCTAGCGACCACAGCGCCGCCCGCGTCAGCCGCTCTGCCGAGCCTCCCGTAGTGACATAGCGCCCCGATATCCTCACTGAGGTCGCCCGCCTCGGCAGTGCTAGCCCTCTGTAATAGAGCGCCGACGACTCGTGTGACGCCGCCAGATGCCGCGATGATACCGTTGGCTGAAACGAAGGAGTACGTTGTAGAAGCACGTTGTTCGCAGCTAGGTTTTGAAAATTACGCGCACGTCACTTGGGTCGGGGCCAATCAGCGACCTCCCATTCGATCGCTCGATGGCGGGGGCGTTTGAAAACGCTTTTTGGCGAGCCGCTGCGACCTTTTGCGATACGCGTGTTCAAAACCTTATTGTAAATTACACACTTTACGCACAGCGCTAAAATCTGTCCTGTAATGGTCCTAGTGACCCGCTCTACCGGATCACCATGTTTGCACAAAATCGTCAAAACCGTTTCAGGGTCCCTTTAACTCCGCGAAAAAAAACCCCAATGTGGTTACGATCCAAAGGCATGCGGATGTGAGTCGCATTCGTGTTATAGGATGTCGACCCTTACACCTTTTGCCAAAATACATTCGCGTGGTGTTGAACTGCCAGAGGTTCCGTGTTCGAACGCCTAGGTCACCGGTTCCATCAAGAAGATATATTGGCTTCTGCCTTTACGTCCCTTAAACAACAACAACAGCAATAATAATAATAATAATAATAATAATAATAATAATAATAATAATAAAAAAGAAACTAGTTCACTCACTTAAGATTATCTGAAGTGCCACACCGTGGTGCCCACGTCCTTCCACGTCCGTCTAAGTTATAACTTAAGAGGACGTATAACTTGGATGTATCCAAGTTACGACGCCAGTGACGTAACTATTGACGTCATCGTGACGTCCATGTGATGGCGTCATCACTTTGTCATATGAGTGTTGGTACCATTCGTGGTCGCCGTTTTGAATTTCATTTCACTCGTCCTAATGTGGTCGCCACGTCTAGCCCCCACCACGGTGGTCTATTGGCGGTGGCACTCGGCTGCTGATCTCAAAGTCACGGGATCGAATCCCCGCCACCACGGCTGCATTTCAATGGAGGCGAAATATTGAGGCCCGTGCACTATGCAACCTCAGTGCACGTTAAAGAATCCCAGGTGGTCGAAATTCCCGGAGACCTCCACTACGGCGCCTCTCATAACCATGTCGTGACCTTGGGACGCAGAAACCTCAGAAATCGATCAAATCGCCGCGTGTGCTGAGCACTCGAGAGGAGCAACGCGCTGATCAAGACAAGTAATGACTGCTTATCAAGAATACGTGTATGTGTGTGTGTGCCAGCCGCCGCCAAAAGGGACAATAAAATTTATGGGTACCGTTTAAACAAAACAGTTCCATTTTTCTCTGTGTTGTGTGTTCCACAGCTACGCTGCTCAGCGATTTTCACAGAGTGTAATGGCGCGTGTATTTTATTATTCTTTCTTCCTTCTTTCAGAGGTGTTAAAAGTTAGCTTTGAACCGTCCGAATTTCATTTAGTCTTATTGTACTATGGCTTATTGGCGAACACTTTGAGGACGGTGAAAAAAAAAAGAACGAAAAAATGGCAGATCCCACGTGCAGTGGGAATCAAGGAAATGCGAAACGCGCATCAGGAATGTAAAATGGATCTGCATTGTTGTCTCGCTATACCGATTTTGGTAATGATTGTAATGTCATGATCTGTCATTTGCGTTCGTCATGCAGCCGTGGCGTGCCGTAGCAATTTTCGTATACATCCCATTAAAGAAACGCGTGGCATGTATATCATGCCGCTCATGACATGCATGTCACCGTTTTCGTATTCTTGAACTTCTCACCCATGGTCGTCAGACATTGTTGTCTCAGCATACCAATTTTGGTATATATCAAGTTGATGAAACGCCCGCAAGGGCATCAAGACCGTGGCACATAAATCATGCCGCTCAAGACATTCATGTCATGGTTTTCATGTTATGACCTGTCATTTATGTTCGTCATGCAGTCATGTTGTGCCATACCAATTTTCGTATACATCCCATTAACGAAACGGCCAGGAGAGCACAAAGTCGTAGGCGGATAGATAGATAGATAGATAGATAGATAGATAGATAGATAGATAGATAGATAGATAGATAGATAGATAGATAGATACGCTCAATGTCGCCGAAGTTCGCTAAGAAATCATCATCATCATCAGCCTATCTTATGTCCACTGCAGGACTAAGGCCTCTCCCAATCCTCGCCATGCTTGCCTGTCCTGCGCGAGCTGATTCCATTTGACGACCGCGAGCTTCCTAATTTCGTCCCCCCATCTTACTCTCTGCCGCCCACGGCTGCGCTTACCCTCTCTTTGTATCCATTCCGTCGTTCTAACTGTCCGTCGGTTATCTAGCCATCTCATCACGTGGCCTGCCCATGTCCATTTTTTCTTCTTAATATCGTTCATTATGTCGGCGACCGCCGTCTGTTCTCTGACCCACTCGTCTGTCTTCCTATCTCTTAGTGTAACGACTATCATTTTCGTTCCATCGCCCGCTGCGCGGTTCTTAACTTCCCCTATAGCTTCTCTGTAATTCTCCAGGTTTGTGCCCCGAAAGCTAGTACTGGCAAAATGCAGTAGTTATATAGTTTCCGCTTGAGTGATAGTGGTAGGTTTCCGTTCATGAGTTGGGAATGTCTCCCGTATGCGCGCCGTCCCATGTTTACTCTACGGTGTAGTTCTTTTATGTGGGCGGGTTCTCCTGTCAGTAGCTGTCCTAGCTACAGGTATTCTTCTACGACTTCTAATGTCTTGTTTTTGATCGTGATGTGTAATGGCTGGTTTTCGATCGCTTTTTTAAATGCTTCGCATTTAAAAAAGCGTAAAGGGGAACATCGGCGTTTTTTTTAGATGCGAAACAGCTTATGGCGTGGCTTTGTCCATCCCTCCTTCCCGCGTCTCACACCCCCACAGCGCATGCGCGTCCCCTCCCCTTCTCTCTCCTACATACATATCTCTCTTCAAGGGGCCCTGAAAATAGTATGGAGCTGCGCGGTCGTAATTTTCATTGGTTCAAAAAGCATTCGACATGCTGATTTTTAAATGTTTCGGCGCAATATTCGGTGTACATTTAACAATGCCCATTTGAAATCTTGGAATTCTTGCACTCACGAACCGACCATGCGACACCACAGGCCGGCATAGGTGCTCAGCGAAGTTTCAGTGACTTCAGTTTAAGAAATTTAAAAAACGCAAACCCATCTTAAATTTTTCTTCACTCTAAAATAATAGATCTATACGAAAGCTAAGACATAAGAAAATAGTTCGACACCGTGTGATGCCGCCGTTCGGATGTAGGGCTGCAGCACAGTTTGTTTTCAGATGGCCTCTGAGGGCGTGCCAATCTTGGAGGCCGTGGTGGCGACTAAGATGACGTCAGAGTGCCAGTTGAGGGGAACGTGCGCAGGGAAACTGAAGGAGTGCTTTTTATCGCTATAAATCAACCCATAAGATACAACGAAAAAATCTATATTATAGATTGCCGGGCCAGGATTCCGAATACACACATCGTACAATATTTTCAGAAAACGTTTCACGACCCGTTTAAGAAGTAAAGTAAAATGTCCAACGACGGTAGTCAGTGCCCCAGTGACGTCATTTGTTGAAAGCAGAGCTGGCTTCAAACCAAAATTGCGAATTCCTAGCTATAGCGGCGCGCAGTGCAATAATATTTGGCTCACATGTTCATACGGTTCTCCACGACTGATCGGCACCGTTTTCTGACGGTGTTGAAAAAGTTTTTCAGGGCCCCTTGAAGCTAGAAATATGCTTAAAGTATTTATATTTTTTTTTCATTAGTATCATGCCATAATTCCTATTTATCTTTGTCTGCTATCAACGAGCAACCGCGAAGCACCCTTCCTTTAACTGCGCTACTTCAAATACTTCAATTTAAATAGCACTTGTCAGAGCCGTTTTTTGAGATTATTCTAATGCTGGTAGGATCGGACTGTCGCGATAGATACTGACGTTCAAGTAGTGTACGAGCTTTATAGAAATACAAACTAAACGTACAAAACTATCATTGCGAGTGATCTTGTGAATTCAGGCTGTTCATCGGTCGCCTGGATGCCATCTAAAACCACTTCGAACAATGAGAACTTTGCAAATTCAACTATGACAACACAGATTAACTACTGATGAAAGAAATCTCATTGATAGTGCTTTAACAAACGAAACCAGACTGACAAGCAGCAAGAGCAATACAGCCTGCTGAGCAATCGAAGTATTTGCAAGAAGCATTTCGAAACGAGCTAGGCTAATTTGAACTTGATTGATTTTTGCGAAGCAGGCCAGGCAATGTTCCTAGATTGTTTTTCCTGTCGGCCGAAGCCTACAAATCGCTAGCGAAGTTTGCTTGTTGAGTAAAAATATATACGCCTGTTCATTATCCTTGTAAACAACATTGGATCTGCAGGAAACGAAGTAAAATACCTACTTTACGTAAAACCCACCGTCGGGCTGTCAGCTTTCAGGCAGTCTAGCAGACACGATTGGCGCTTATTTGCATGTATATAGGGGGAGGTCGCTGCAATAACAAGCATCCCCACAACTTTTGTATTGCTGGAGTAGAGTCGAGCAATGCGTGTGGGAACACAACGCACTGGACGTCACACACACAGGCGCGGATTTGTAGTCTAGGCGACAGCGGGCGAACAACAAAGGGGCACATTGTCAGTCGACTTACACTGAGCTTAACTTAAATCTTTCTCTCTTTCTCTCTCTCTTTCATTTCCAGCGACGAATATAAACCTATATTGCTAGAGCGAAAATAAGTAATTTCACAATCGCCAATTACCTAAACCTAGGAAAGCGTTTGAATGCCTACCAAAGCAGGCTAAACTTTCCAGTGAGACCCAGCCCAGTAAAGCACAAATTCTGTAGAACTGCTTTCATAAAGTACACGTCTTATTTTTACATTTGCAAGGGCAGAATCAAATCACACTGATGGCCATGAATAATTATTTATTGATAGAGTCTGTTTAACTAACAATCAACAAAATGCTGTGGCTAGACGCTTTAAACATTAATTACCTCCACTTGTTATTTTTTGAAAGCTTATTAGCATGTGTGTACATAAACAAAGGGAAGTTAAATTTTCCAGGTGAGTAAGCAGCCTATGAAAACAACGAAGGTGATACAAAGTGTGTTGTTTAGTTAGTTAGTTAGTTAGTTAGTTAGTTAGTTAGTTAGTTAGTTAGTTAGTTAGTTCGTTAGTTAGTTAGTTTTCACCCTCAAGATCCCATATCGCTCATTGGAGAGACACGTGGTATGGTGCAACAACATCTCTGTTGGACACTTCCTTTTTCAATGTAAGAAGCACCGGTGATAGCAATGGCGGGGGCAAATCGATTGGTTCATTCTGTATTGGCGTGCCAGATGCAGGAATTGAGCGAAACACTCAATCGACAAATCAGCACACCAGTCTTGTACTGACCGCCAGTGAGCGACAACATATATGACGGACGACGTAGAAGAGCGAGAGATGGAGAGGAGAAGCAGGACGGTCGGCCAAATGCAAATAAGCGATTTGCTACCCTGTACTAAGGAGGGAGGGAGAGGGTTGAAAAATAGGTAGAGAGACCAAATGGAAAAGGAAGTAATAAACACACGCACTAACGCACGAACGCACAGAAAGAGCGTTCCGCTTAGAGTCGTTCACAAAGACCGGCGTATTGGCAAAAAAAAAAAAAAAGAAGGGAAGAAAGAAAGGAGGAAAGAAAAAAAAACGTAGTAGCGGTTGCACATCCTTTTTCCGCGACGTAAAGCCCTGTCGATGGCGTAGAATTTCTCCTTCGGACAGGGATTGGTCGTCCAAATGTTTAAGTGCGCTGCAAAGGAATTGTCTCGGTACACTGAACTGTGGGCGGTCGCTCAAAATGTGCCAAATTGTTTCTTCATCCCCGTAGTGGTCCCAGAATGCAGTGTCTACCATCGACAAAAGTCACAATTTTCAAACTGAAAACGTGCCACTTAACAACGTCGGCAGCGTGAGGACTCAAAGCGCTTCGTACTCCGCTTGCGTCAAGGGACACACAATAAGGCGATTTTCTGCGACTCAAAGACAGCACTGCATTTCCTAACCTTTACGTTGTTTTCTGCGCCGACGGCTGGAACTCGAAATTTCAGATGGGTTGCACCATCTAATTGAGAAGAGACATGAAGTCAATTTCCAATGACTTCACAGTCACTGTGGTAATATCGGCAGTGATCGGCCTGATGAAGCTGCCCGTTCGACCCATGAAGAAGACCATCAAATATTAATACCGCTTTCTAGGACCGACGCTGTCCAATGCACTTCGGTTGCTTGCTCCCAGATGAACCAGGTGGCGATGGAATAAGCCACACTTCAAGCCCACCAGAGAATACTTCTTAAATCCAACCCCTCATGCCTTCGAGTTTCATCAAGACATGGCCGAGAGCAGCTACCCTATTGCGCAGACCACGGTTGGGCGCCGCATTTACAAGTCATTATGCGTTGCGCCTATGGACAAAGTATTTGATTGATTGATTTGTGGGGTTTAACGTCCCAAAACCAGTTCTGATTATGAGAGACGCCGTAGTGGCGGGCTCCGGAAATTTCGACCACCTGGGGTTCTTTAACGTGCACTGACATCGCACAGTACACGGGCCTCAACATTTCGCCTCCATCGAAATGCAGCCGCCGCAGCCGGGATTCGATCCCGCGACCCTCGGATAATAATAATAATAATAATACCTTTTATTTCTTCAAATAAAGCAGTAAATATGGCTAGGCCTGCCAAAGCCACTTGGAAGCTTGAGCGGCAGAGCCTGGCAGACAGAAAACAAAACCGAAAGCGTTACATGATTGTAGTTAATGACACAAGAGAAGTGATATAACATAATAACGTGCACATTAGATTAGAAGCAACAGGGCATATAAACGGTAGTCATCCTCATTATACATTAGTTACAAAAATTGAAAGTGAAACAAACAGCAGAAAGACAGCGATGTTTCACAAGCAAAGTGCCACACTAAATAATTGCTGAGAAATGTCCTTGCAAATGAGTGCATATATAAAAGAACACCAGATGCACATTACACATATAGACAAATACGCCTTAGCAGTTTCTTTAATTTGTATTTTGTTTTTACGCGAAGAATGCTGGGGCGCAGTACATTGAAATAAGTTGGAACATAATGTGCTCGTGTCCTAGTTCCATACCTTGTTGAACACCGTGGTCTCCAATAACGGACTTTGGGCCTTAGTGAGCGGGAAGGGACATAAGGAACCAAGAATTCTTTTGACCAGAAATGTTTTAAGACAACCGTTTGTATTAAAAGATCATTAAAATTCGGCATTAACAGCATTTTGAAAATGTCTCTCTCAGAATTCATGTTGAGGTCATAAGATATATTTTTTAAGATCGAACGCAATATACTATCTAATCTGTTGTGCCATCGGACAGCACAGTGTCCGTAAATGGTTATTCCATAACGCAGTATACTGCAGCCGAGTACCATAGCCACTAGACCACCGTGACGGGGCTATGGACAAAGTATAAGTTCAGTGTTAGTGCAATATGTTTGTTAAGTACATATACATTTGCACTTGAAAATTAAAAAAAGAAAGCTTGTGTAACAAAGCAAAGTCAGAGTAAGCTAGTGTTAATTTCATGGCTAAGTTGAACAGAAGCCTGAGAATAATTGGTACTGCGGCTGTTCCAAAGTGATGCGTGTTTGTTAGGGAAGCATGCACATTCGAGTCTGGATCGCGTTAGTGCTTCGTGTAATGATAATTTCCCAGGGACCGTAGTAGATGATCAATTGAGTATTAAGAGCCTCAGCATGCGAGTGGCTTTGTTATATATAAATTCCATGCGCTAATTCGATGAAATGTTTTCTGTTGTTTCAATACCCAGGTATTTAAATGAGCGACACTGATTAGTAATATACTGTACTGAGAACATATGTTACAGGGTAAGGGTTATTTGAAAAAGGCTACATACGCATCTTGCTCTAAGTTACTTTGTGCTTTACTAGCATACAGCAGACCTTCTTGAATCACAGCACTTGTCGTTACACAGATCGTGAAGCTCATTAATATCGCCACATATTACATATTATGGAATCGGGATCACGTCGATACACTGCGGATAAGTGTGTTGAGAAAATTTTCGCACGATGGCGCACGTCAACACTCATAATAGTCACAGTATCATCTCCGAATTTCACTTTGCACCTAACGATTTCCGGAACTTTCGTTTCGAAGGAAGGTCCCATCTCAAACACATCATTCTGCTTCGTTCATAATGGCTGTCTGTTTGATGCGCCGCGTAATTGGACAAGCGAAAGTTTCTTATCCCGAGGACCATTGCACTTTCACTGAAATATTACACTGGTGTTGTAGTAGCCATATATTCCGACCGCCACGATTTCTATAGGATGTGATGTTCAATATCTCGCAGCAATTTCACTTCGGGCAGGCAGGCGCCTTTTGCGCGTGGGACGTTGAACCTCTTTAAAAGCCGCAGTGATTACTGGCAAAACAACTTTTTATATCGGGTTGATTCCGCCGAGCTCGAGTTTGCAGAAACCTTCCTCAAGAGGTTGTCATGCTCCTTCACTGTGTTGCAGTGCCACTCGTTAGGTTAGCGGAACTTGCCTGATCTGCATGCTCTTAGGCTTGGGTTTCTTTAAGTACTCGACGTTTTCGTGCCGAGAGCTTCAAAATTTGCGAATAAGATCCCAGTGCCATTGGTGTTTCAACCAGTTGTTGCAGTGTAGGGAAACCTTGAACTCCATCCGCAATAGTCGCTGACACTCTTCGTGCGTTCTAGTTTCCTATGCTTATAATTTTATCTCTTTGTGGTGCTGATGCAAATCGGTTACGATGGCAACCTGAAAACGACGCTGGGTGTAGCACATCGCAGTTTTTAAACTTTCGTCGTCGTTTCGAGGTGCCTTCTTTATGATGATGAACACGGCACAGTGAAACCAATCGAGAGCAACTCTTTCCCGCAATGACTCATCATGTATGAACTGGTTATATCATCGCATTTCGTTTCGTACGTGCTACATTGCAGTGCTACGAGACTCATTCCTGTCTGCCGTGGTGGCACCGGGGTGATGATGCTCGGCTGATTATCTGAAGGACGCGCGTTCGATTCCAGCTGTGGCGGTCGCATTTCCAATAAACGCGAAAATGCTAGAGGTCCGTGTACCGCGCGTTTGCAGTGCACGTTAAAGGGGTCAAATTTCCGGAGTGGTCAGATTTCCGGAGCCCTTCACTACAGCGTGCCTTATAGTCGTGGCTTTGGCACGTAAAGCACCCGCATTTGTAATTATTACCGCCTTTATTCCTGGCACACCACTTTTTTTCGGGTGACGGAGATAACTGCAACGTTTTCAAGTTAGTCCAATATATAATATTTCCTGCATTCCGTTGGAACATCTCGTATTTTTACTGGCGTCGTCATGTAAGACAAAGCTATCGTTACATAGACAAACCAGCCAAACTCTGGATTTGTAGCAATTTACTGGCTACTGCGTCGGCTCAAACGCCTCCTGTCTCCAGAGGTGAGTTTATTTATAATTCATTGTTCTGCTCTCACTTAACCTACTGTGTGATAGTCTGGTGTACAAGGAAATTTTCTTACCTGCAAGAAAAAAATACATTTAATGAAAACAATTTCCTTTGTTTGCTTATAACGCACCCTTCAGAACAGAATGCGAGCTTCAGAACAGAATGCTGTGTGGAATTATAATGAATTTCCACGCACAGATAATTTCGAATAACACGTACAAACACGCGACGCATGCTGCACCGGCTTTCAGGACTAAAAGATTTCTCCGGAAACGTGGACACGTGCTTTGTAGCAATACAACGAAATTTAGTTGCAAGTTCTGCCGCGTTTATGTTAAGAAAACTTGTATCTTAACCTCCTGGGTGTATCGTTAACTTGATTCCTCAGTACTAGCACTTTTGCATTTGGCTAAAACATGTGGTCTCTAATTATACATGTTCGTGTTTTTTGTGCAGCTACGAAAAGGGCTCCACTAATTTCATAACTATTTTTTTGAAACGCGCTCTTTCCTGCACGGAGTAATTGTATACGCTCTCTATAAATGGGGAACATGTGCAGCAACTCTATTCCTGCAGCAGTGGAAAACAATGATCAAAGAAACAAGGCCTTAAATGTACTACGACCAAGATTACTCAGCCCCCATAAAAAACACACCTCTTTATCCAGTAGAGCAATGGACGGAGCACTGACACAGCCGTCATTTAGATGTGCGATCTTTTCGGCTTCAACTGTTTCGCGCATTTCATGCATTTCGCGCTGCGCAGATGCAGCGACAAGGCGACACGTCAACTAACCGAAGCCGAAAAGGGCAGCTGCGTCACCTCCTACTGGTGACTCATTTTCCTCTACTGGACAGCTGTCACTTCTACTGGTCGCCTCTACTGTACCTCTAAAGGACAGCTGTGTCAGCGTTCCATCCATGTCTCCGCCCCGCCACGGTATTCTAATGGTATACGGCACTCGGCTGCAGATCCGAAGGTCGCGGGATCGAATCCCGGCCGCGGCGGCTGCATTTCGATGGAGGCGAAATGTTGAGGCCCGTGTGCTGTGCGATGACAGTGCAGGTTAAACAACCCCAGGTGGTCGAAATTTCCGGAGCCCTCCACTACGCCGTCTCTCATAATCAGAGCTGGTTCTGGGACGTTAAACCCCACACATCAATCAACTTATGCGGAACTATTGAAGGAGCAAACGCGATAGCAGACTAAACGTCAATGAAAGAAGGAAGTACCTGGTCGAATGATAAATTGTCTGGCGTGGGTCCGTACCCAGGTCTAGATAATCGTCGGCTGACAATAATCATATCCTAGGTGTGAGACGCGTTGTTTTTGATACATGCGTCTGAAATCCCGGCTACGCGTGTCAGTTTAGAAATATCCTTAACTGTGTCGCCCATGCAGCCTGAGTACAACATTCAAGAACATTCGAGAAGGTTCCCGTACATTCAGGCGGAGCCTGCGGTGATCGATAACACGTGTAACAGCTTTGAACGGTGAAACCCGGTTGCCAAGAAAAACAAAAAAAAGTACGCGTGTCAATGTGGTTTCGCAAAAAAAGAAAAAAAAAGACAATAAAAAGTGAATTGAAAGGCAAAGGCGGGAAAACGTTATGTTGGGGCGAGAGCCGAAAAATTCTGCTTTGAGGAATTAACCAGGACAGCCCATATAACCAAAGTAAGAGAGAGAGAGAGAGAGAGAGAAAAGAAGAGAATATTAATGAGCAAGTCCGAACGCCGCTACTGCGCTCCGTTATACCGCCTAAAACAACTAAGTTAACAAATCGCATGAAGCGCGGTGCAGAACGCTTCGAAAGCAACGTCCCAGGTCTTTTCACTCGTTGTCCATAATGGCTGCATGATTTTCAAACCCATCTAGCGCATTAATGCCGCTAGAAAATATTCATCTTCGTCGAACTAATGCGCGCTTATCTTCTCCCCGAAGCACCTCTTCGAATTTGATGCAATGTGTCAGTTGACGCGGTTAATCTATGTCGGCTCTGTTCGTGTTCATGCTTCACTAAGCTTTCACCGACATTAGAGAACTCTGCGGGTATTGCGTGATGGTAGAATTGTTTCGCAATTCGAGTCCTCAGCGTTGCGTCAGTTGTGGCGTTTTTTTTTTTGTGTGTGTGTGTGTGTTTTCTTTTTTCTTTTTTGTGCTGCTTCAGAAGAGGCTTTTCTCATAGACTACGGATAATAAACAGTAAAAAGAAGAAAAAATACAGCAATTGACTCGGGTAAACGCAAGGAGCCTTAATCATGATGTCGCACCTCTCGCAAGTAATTTCTTTGTGAACAAGTTCCCGTGCTAAGAGTGCAACTGCATCGCGGTGCAGTTAGTTTACTGTATAGTATGTGACGGCGGAAAGAAGAGAAATGAACCGCAAGGAATAAATGACAAGGATATAAATATCGGGGCAAGGCAGCGGGAGAAACGATGGCGAAAACGGGAAGGAGGGAGGGTTCACACAAGTCTGCGGCAATTGGAATAAGGTATCTAAACTGATGCGACTGGCCACGCACATTTCGTGATAGTAAGCGGTTGGTTCTTACACCACTGTGCAGCGGTTTCGAAAATGCAGGTGGAGAGTTTTTTTTTTTAGTTTTGCTCCCATGTCTGCTGGCCACATCATGAGCGTCGAGAAAACTGTTTGCACACATGTATATCAAGGTGTAACATGAGTACAAATGCTAACAATGCTGGTGATTGTTGAAGTCGTTGTGAATGCGAAGCGTTTCTTGGCGAAATTGAGTCTTTTTGATCGTATCTATCTATCTATCTATCTATCTATCTATCTATCTATCTATCTATCTATCTATCTATCTATCTATCTATCTATCTATCTATCTATCTGCCTACGTCTCAGTGCTCTCCTGGTCGTCTTGTTCTCCTGGTGTAACGCAAAATTTGAATGGTATCGTACAAATGTATGACCAGCATGTATGATTGATATTTACTTCAATAACATAATATACTCGTCATGCACGTCCCGTAACAATACTACAATCATGCATGGCCCATACCCTTAATGCTTCGCCCATGGTAAGCGGCTATGCGTCACAGGTGTTTGAATTTGATCGAGCTTACGTCAGTCAAGGGCACCTAGAATATACTTTTAAAATATCGTTAGAACACGCTTAAAACATGAAAGGCGCACCGTTTGTTGTAGCTTGCGACTGAGGTGTACACAGAACAGGCACGCAGACAGACACGCAACCTACCAAGCAGTGCGGGGAATCGAACCTTGGCCCCCCTGGTGCAAAGCAAGCACGATACCACTAGTCTATAAGACGGTAACTCCCACAGTGCACAAAGAGTAATGAAACCTATTGCACCGGCTGTTGTGATGAGGGTGCTTGTGTCAGGTCATTTCCGCGTCCAATGTGTGTTAACATATATATAAGCGAAAAGCGAAAAACATTTTCGCGGATCCAGGCATCCTTTCCATCGCTACGAAGCCATCTTACTGATGTGATGCTGCTGTTGCATCTTCTTTTCTCTGCCTATCGTCAATGTGAAATCGAAATTGGACTTTGGGTGTCTAGATCTTTGTTCTTTGTTTCACCCGATGGCGAATCACACGAAGTTTCTCGACTGCGATGTCGAAATTGCTTCATCGGAAGTTCATCCTTTAAAGCTCCCTGTAAGTTGTGGGGTGCGCCGTCATGACAGCAGTCTTTTGCGTTTACTTAGCATTTTTTTCGCTAGTCAGTGCTCTGGGCGGCTCCAGAAAACATGGAGTTAGTCAAACGTCCAATCTTCAGATAAGTTATGGTGAGGTCCCTACCCCCGTTTCCAAATACAAAAATCAGTACGTTCTGGTGAAGGAACGTGACACGGTCCAGGCAGCTACTGTACTCTAACCGACGTAGATAAGTAGGGCTTTCATCGTTTCACAAACAATGTTCGCTTCCATAGGCAAAGGACACCAATTTTCTGTCTCTGGAGTTGACTTTGTGTATATCCTCCCCATAGGTAATAGTGGGCATTAAAAGAGCCAGTGATCATCCACAGCCATACAATCGGTGTTAAAATTGCCCGAAGAGCTCACAGTCTACACAACTTGATGGAGATAAGTAGGCTTCAACGATTGCAAGTGTGAATTTGTTCTGCTTTGCTGTCAGCGCTTGTATGTCCCCTCGCGTCGTCCTTCGTTTTTCGTTCACGCTGTCGAAGTCTTGTGCAATGGTGCACAACCTCACCCAAACATTTACGCTAACAACTTAAGCAAACGTATTGTTTTCCTTCGTCAAGTGGCACTGGGTGATGAACGTCGGTCAATTCACGACAAATGTGCCCATTAATCTTGTTGCACTCCACGTGGCTGGAGGACATAATGCATTCTTACCCGGACGGTGTGATTATATCCGACAAGTTGGTCTCGCAGATGACAATAACGGAGAACTTGTTCGTAAAGGCAAAGTATACTGCTTGAAGTCGAGCCCAGGCGATTGAAGTGTTGCACTGAAACACGCATGCATTCTTGACCTACTATTAAAATTAACAAGAGATCGCTAAAAACGATTTAGAACAGGGAATGTCGCAGGAGCCAACGTTTCGACAAGTGCACTTGTATTCGTCAGGACGGCGACTGCCTTCTCCAGCGTTCGTTTACGTACGCCATTGCACGCTCTCCCCGTCCACAGAAGGAGAGGAAAAGAAGAGCGGCACGTGCGAACAACAAGAAACAAAAAAAAAAAAAGGGGGTGTAGGGTGCAGGGGAAGTTCGGTGACAGGTGTTAGCGCGACTAATATAAATGGCAAGAACAAAAGCTTCCAAACAATCCGCTTGTGGTACATGTCTTGGACACATTGTGTGCCCAGCGCTAGAAAGCAGGATGAAGAAAGAAACACATACGCTAGGTACAGGCATTGCACCCATCGCATGTGTCGCTCCTCCCACCCCACCACACCACCCGCACTGCGCCAGCAGCGCATTTCACCGAAAGCTTATTGCTAAAAATGTGACTACACTGTTTAACGCCGTTGTTCTCGTCGAACTTAATGGCGGATCCACATCTTGTACATACCTTAACCTTTTTTCGTCTTTGTTAACGCCCCATTGTATCTAATGAACTCAAGGGTTCCCTTTGAAAGGTTTATGCCTGTAGGCTGGAGAATACTGAACTTGTATATGAAATAGGATTCCCTGTATTTTCTGTCCCTCGGTGAGCGGAAATTTGCCTGAAGTATGTCGAGTTTGAGTTCGTCAAAATTATGACCTGCCATATTAAAATGCAGCGCCACTGCCTTCGGCAGGTTATTCGTGGTGTCCGCGTGGTGCCCGTTTAATCTAACATTAATTGGTTGACCAGTTTCGCCAATGTATTGCTGGTGACAGAGTGAACATTCCAACATGTAAATAACGTTTGAACAAGTGCAACTGAAACTAGATTTTATATGATGGACATAGTCACTTCCCGTGCTTCTAACTTTAATATCATTTTGAATATGCTTGCAAGTTTTACATCTGGTACAGAAGCAAGTTATTACGTGGGCGGTGAGCTGAGCTTTTACTTTGGCATGTTCCGGAAACGCTTTTCTAAGGCGATCGTTCCTTGTTAACAAGCAACGATCGCTTTAGAAAAGAAAATGATCTTGCTAACAAGGAACGGTCGCCTTAGAAAAGCGTTTCCCGAAATATCAAGAGTCGCCTACCGCCGTAATAGAAACTTTAAGGACTTGTTAGTGCATGCCAAGGTAAATCCTCAGTGCACCGCCCGCGTAATAACTTGCTCCTGTCCCAGATGTAATACTTGCAAACATATCCAAAATGATCTTAAAGTTAGAAGCACGGGAAGTGACTATGTCCAGCTTATAAAATCAAGTTTCACTTGCACTATAGTTCAAATGCTATTAACATGTGGGAATGTTCACTCTGTCACAAGGAATACATTGGCGAAACTGGTCAATCAATTATTCTTAGATTAAACGGGCACCGCGCGGAAACCGCGAATAACCTGCCGAAGGCCGTGGCACAGCATCTTAATATGGCAGGTCATAGTTTTTACGAACTCAAACTCTACATACTTCAGGCAAATTTCCGCTCACCGAAGGACAGGAAATACAGGGAATCCTATCTCACATACAAGTTCAATACCCTCCAGCCTACAGGCATAAACCTTTCAAAGGGAACCCTTGAGTCCATTAAATACAATGGGGCGTTAACCAAGACGACAAAAGGCTAAGGTATGTACAAGATAACAATGTTTCTTCCCGAAAGTCTACTTCCAAGTGCGGATCCGCCATCCAGTTCGACGAGAACAACGGCGTTAAACAGTGTAGTCTCATTTGTAGCAACAAGCTTTCCGTGCAAATGCACTGCTGGTGCAGCGCGAATCGTGTGGGGTGGGAGGGGAGGGGGGCACATGCGATGGATGCAATGCCTGTACCTAGCGTATCTGTTTCTTCATCCTGCGTTCTAGCGCTGCGCACACAATGTATGTTCAAGATATGTACCACAAGCGGATCCTTTGGAAGCTTTTGTTCTTGCCATTTATATTAGTCACGCTAACACCTGTCACCGAAATTCCCCTACAACCTACCCTCCGCCCCCCCCCCCTTTTTTTTTTTGTTGTTGTTCGCACGTGCTGCTCTTCTCCTGTCCTTCTGTGGACGGGGGAGAGCGTGCAATGGCGTACATAAACGAACGCTGGAGAAGGCAGTCGCCGTCCTGACGAAGACAAGTCCACTTGTCGAAACGATGGCTCCTGCGACATTCCCTGTTCTAAATCATTTTTAGCGATATATTCATAGATTCAAGCCTCCATCTTCTCCTGAGCTTCTGTTCTAGTTTGTATTAAAATTATGGAAACTGGCGGGTCCGTGATTTTACCACTGAGCCACCAGAACAGAACTTCGTGCGTTCAGCACCTTCTGCGAGTGCGCAGACGAAGTTTTTGTCACCCATGAATGGCGCTGTAAAACACCGAACTGTCCTGCGAACCTATGTCTATAGACCATTTCACAGGAGGCACGGAGGACCGCCATATTGGGCTGTGCACCGCAGTAAGAAGGGTCGTGTTGTTTGTTTCATTTCCAATCTTTTTGGCGTGTGTGACCTCTTTGATTATGCAAACTTACCAACTCGCCAAACTTGCTACTACAAACCCACGGCAGTGCTTTTTTGGGTGGTCACGCATATTTAGAACAGCCCAGCGGCGGTTATGGCGGCGCCCACGGAGCCTTTTCTGAAAAGATGTACAGTGACGCAGTATTTTGACTGGGATGATCCGGTGGGTCTGTATAGCGTACAAAACCGTTAGTCAGTTTTCATAGATGGTTTTGTTAGGTAGACACGGTTTATTTACCAGCGTCCCATGTAGGTGCGGTGGGGCACGTTATACCGGCGCCAGGAGATAGCACAACATGGTCATGATTGCCACATGCGATAAAGAGGCCGTAGAAGCAGGAACATTGTACGCTTTGCTAATAAAACAGAGCAAACAGCGCAACAAGGGGGCGTAGTAAGTACAATAGACAGCACTGTGTCTGGCCTCTCTTCCACGTCCCGTTGTGGCGCTGTCTGTTCCGCTTCGTTATGCACCAACCAGCCCAGTTCAGTGCTTTCCTGTCATTTCCCAATGTGGCGTCCTTCCGCTAGCTAAGGAGAAACACTAATGAAAAAGATCATCTCGCTTGTGTCTGTTAATTGCTCTGCCACAATGCCCAAACACTGCTCCGTCTACGAAAGTTCGCTTGATAAGCTAAGCAAGTGCAAAAGCAACAGACGAGTGGCAAGGCCGCGTTCGAGTTGCCACCACAGCTCGCCCTGGGTCACACATTTTGACAGCGTATATGCAGTTTCTTATCGGTAAAAATGTGCGACCTCTGTATTGTCTTTAGACTGCGGTAGAGTTACAAGGGACACTGCAAAATAAAGCTGCAATATAAGACTGCAAAATAAGTCATACAAAAAATCACTACATTCCATGTGGAGTAGGCGTTGTATACGCCATCCCTTTGACACGTGGAAACGCTTACGTGGGGAAAGCAGTAAGAGCATAGATACGTGGGGAAAGCTCAAAGAGCATAGATATAATTGCGAGCCAACAGCAATATCGAGCAACCTTGCCATGCATTGCAGGAGGTGTGGATGCAGTGCAACCTTAGATAAAACTAGTGCTTTAGGGAACGCTAAAAAAATCACAGTTTCGCCAGAAGGGCGGAGCAATCACTGCGATAGCAATGCATGATATTATATACGAAGTAAGACCAGCAGCTTTAGGGGCAATCTGTATTGCAGTGAACGTGGGCTTATTAAGTAAGCATGCGAGTGTGCTTAAAGCACAGTGCGAGGGTCGAGCGGCATAGACAACGGTCCAACAGAGCTCCGAGCTAAGTCATGTTGTTTTGATGTCTTCTGTCACACGCTTCACGCCGTGCGATCGCGCTAAGCAGCGTGCGCTTTTCATCATCGAGAAACTTGGCCCAGCACAGGGGCATCAAGCGAGCGCGTTTCTTCCGGCACACGCGATGGCGACCGCACAAAGCGATGGCGACCGCACAAAGTCCACAGTGTCTGCTCGAGCGACAACCCCCCCTCCCCCCCTTTCGCGCTTTTTCAAGCTCGTTAAAGAAGGGCGGGGCGTTTCCTCACCGCTTCGGCGAAGGCCTCCCGTGCAGGGAGAAGTTATCGCATGCGCGCTCCGAGCGACGGAGCTGTGCCGGGCTCATTTGATCTCTGCTTCAGCCGCGTTCCACGGCCTCGCTCGCATGCTTTTACCCGCGGTTAGAACATATGATGCGCGGGGGGATATCAATTTAGACTTTGTACGGCCTAGGACGGTGATGGCGACGGCAGAAATCCGTCGAGACTGTCCATATAATTGCTATAGCAATAAAATAAAAGGGTTCACGAAATTATGGAAGCATTCTACATAACAGAAAAGCAAAGCACGTGTGTCAGTACACGCTCCATTCTGTTGAGCCAGCGCGAATTCGAATTCATCAGAAACGGCGTGAACTTAAGCATGGAACCACCCCCAAAAACGGAGTAATCAACACAGGAGTTTCGCCAGATCAGCAAGTGATCCCACATGTGGCGGTGAACGCAGGTAGCCGTGGATTACCACCCCTCACTCAACGTTGTTTTCTTTCTTTAATGTTTTGAAACCGTTTCCCTGCCCCTGCTTATTTTTCGTTTTTCCTCACGTTTTTCATTAAACTCAGTTGATTGTTCGCGCATGGGGTGCCGTCCTCGTCAAGTACGTCCTCCCTAACACAGTGTGCCTTGTAACTTCAGCGCAGTCTAAAGGGAATGTGGAAAACCAACTAGCCCAATACCTTACTTTGCTGACATTGTGTACGACCTATGGTTTGAGGAAGGCATGGCCTTAACATAGCACGTTTTAGAAAGTTCTACTGAACCAACTTCACTAAAATACAGTCATATTCGTTGGACAGATTATTTATTTATTATTGTTATTATGTGGGGTTTAACGTCCCAAAACCAGCTCTGATTATGAGAGACGCCGTAGTGGAGGGCTCCGGAAATTTTGACCACCTGGGGTTCTTTAACGTGCACTGACATCGCACAGCACACGGGCCTCAACATTTCGCCTCCATCGAAAATGCAGCCGCCGCGGCCGGGATTCGATCCCGCGACTCTCGGATCAGCAGCCGAGTACCATAGCCACTAGACCACTCGTTGGACAGATCGCTAAAGACGATGTAGAACAGGGAATGTCGCAGGAGCCAATGTTTCGATAAGTACTTGTCTTCATCAGGATGGCGACCATTCACATTCGTAACATTTGCGCACTCAAGAGCTGTTTTTGTACTTATAAATTAATGTCACCGGTCCCCCATTGCAGGCTAAGGTGACTTGACGGCCATAATTACCCCTTATAGTGTTCTTCTATGTGGGTTTCTTTACTCAATCTAAAATTCATTCGACATCACATCAATGCAGTTTAACATGCTCTCTCAACTCATTTGACATCGCGTTAATGTAACTTGACATGGGCAGCAAAAGGGTAACTTTCCGTCGCATGTGGTGCTTTCAGTCACGTGACGCGTGTGTGGCACTGTTGCGGGCTCCAGCTCAGGTTCCCGAGCTAGGAGGGGCCAATTTTCCGTCCGCCGTGCCTGACTTCGCTGACCCGCGGCCAACACGCTGTAAACGCCGGGCTATATCCACGGTATTAAGGCCAAATTCAAAGACACAGAATTATTTGTCAAACTTAGCCCGTGACCAAACGTCGTAATAAATGCACAACATTAACGAAAATAACTGGTCAGTAGAGAGCACCCCTTACGAACGCAATGTTTGAGAATTCGTCCCGACATTAATTAAAAGCCCCACTAGCTTCCGCAATCACTGTTACATGTTTAATGTAGATGATCGTATGGGAGTCCTTATTTCTTAATACGTATGTGAGTATTCTTTATTCTTCCACCCCTGTTATAGCCCAATCAGGCTGACAGCATAATAAAATGAAATGGAATGGAATAAGTACAAATAAGTACAAGGACTTCGGCGTCCAAATGTGAAAAAACGTCCATAATTACCGCAGGTATTCTCTTTAATACCTGGTTACATGCGATAACCTGGCAGGCCCGTGGCAAACAGGCACCCTGATCCAGCTATCCCGACTCCATCTACAATATATTATATTCGAAACGTCTACGGCATGCGGCCTCCGCCAAAACCAATTACCAAGGATTAAGCTGTCCCGTGAAGTGGTTCTACATCAGCTGCTTTTCCAGCTTCCTCATCCTTAACAAATCTTGGGTTTTGCCGCGTACCAGACATGGGCTGAGGCTGCAGTCCACCACCGAGGCCGTTACACGTCATCGTGGCAAACCAGCCACCACGGCTATCCTCGTCTTTCACTCTCCCAACATATCAGTGCGACGGCATCCTCCACATTATTGAGCTCCGCGCATAGTTTGCCCCGTTTCTGCAAGCACGAGACAGTTACTTTGGTCCTTTACTTAGCTAAGGCTCCACTATATCAATCAAACGAACCATTCCAAAACGTTTTTGTTTTATTATTCTTCGTACTTCGAATGCGGCGAGTGTTTCTTGCTTTGCACAGTCTAAAGATAGCAATACAAAGAAGGGACTAAAGTTGCGTTTGAGCACATTAGTGCTTAAAAATGCGACGCATACTTTACGGGACACCGTCGCATATGAATGAAACGCAGCTCATTACGAAACTTTCATGCCTAACAGAAGCAGAAGCTCGGGAGATGGCTTGACGATCGACGACTGGATTCAATTATCTCAGCTGAGCGTTCAATTATTGCTAACTCAAGGAGACGAAAATGCTTCTCTTCATAACGTAGACTTTCTTGGCGACGATTACGACATGCGGGCACAGTTAACCAGTGAAGAATATGCTCAAGTGTTTTTGGTGTCGTGCCAAAGGACACAAACACATAACCAGCAACGTATTCGTGATGAGCTAAAAAAATAAAATCCGGGCCACAAATATCTGTCATATATTTATTAAGCACGAAAGAACCTATTATTGAAAACTTGGTTAATGGAATAGTTATGCGACTATGTGGTAGCCATAGGGCACAGAAAAAAAATGAATACCATAGACACGATAATCAATGTAAAAGGATGGTTGCTGGCAGAACAGTATTCGTCTTTTCTTTTTGTTTTTTGCCTCCTACCGCGCTTTTTGTTATTTTGCGGTATTTTACAGTCTCACAAGCTTGGTCTAACTTACTGAAAATGTTGGAAACAGGCAAATTATCACCTCCAGGAATGTATTAACGCACGGCTTTGGTCAGGGAGACCAGACGAAGTTATTATATTTGCTTGGACATAGGGACAAGTTAACCTTAATTAGATTATTCACTTTGATAGTCAGAAACACAAAGCCCAACTTTTCTTTTTTTTTCTTTTTCACTGTTTCTTGCACTTCTTTCTACTCGTCTTTCTCTCTCCAAATTCCCTCCCCACGCAGAGTAGCATGTCAGCGATATTTGAACGCCGGCTAAATTCTTTGTCTTTCAGTAAAGAGCTCTCTCTCTCTCTCTTTCTCTCCACTTTGAAGCGTTGGTGACTACACTTTCGACGAAGCCGCCTTCTTTACGCATGCTTCGGCTTTAGGTACGTTCGCATTGCGTTTTCGCCTCAGCAATTTGTAGAAAAGGGCGAGGATTTTCCGTTAACAGGACGGATACGTTTACACAGCCGAGCAATATGTTGCCATAGGGACTGCGGAAAATAAAACCATTGAAGCTTGACACTAACCTTCTATGATTACACTCAACTTTGGATGCTAAATAAACATAAAACTTTGACGCGTTTGGCGGTTCGCAAGCCACGTGGTCCACGGCAACGCATGTGGCAGGACATGGCGTTGGCACATGTAGGGCATATGGTGGCACGTAAGCGAAAAGTCCACTAGGCCTGTTCTGTGAAACCACGAACGGCAACATGTTCCGCGGAGGGACAAACGCCGCAGTCATAAGCCTGCTGCCATTGGACAGAACTGAGAATTGAGAAGGAAATACACCGTGAACAACTTCGTCAAACGATAACTTGCAATGGACGGCCAAACGCCCGTCGAAATTGACGTTTGGGGATAACATCATCGTTTGTGTTCTCATGCGCGAGTTTGGTCAGTACTATAGTATACTGCCATTATATTGGAGGCCGAGTAATTTCAAGGAAGCGCCTGTATACCGGGCATTTCGTCGGCTGCAAAGTCAACCATCGATTATGCCAAAAACGCGCTTGTCCTTAAATTGGGGTTTAGTGTGCTTGAAGTTCTTTGTTTTATGCTGAATTTTTTCGTCGATTTGCGATAAGCTCGTATATAACGGAACCACGTTTAAAGGAGCAATTAAGAAGAATAATAAAAAAGTTTAGGGAACTTTGGCAGTTCCATCGCCGTTATTTTCGCCATGTTATGTACCATGCTTTAGAAGGAAAAAGATGAAAAACAGAGTTTCTCTTTTTAGTTTCGCGCATAAATTTGTGCCTGATGGTACCAGCAAGTGATTTTTTTTAGCATTATCGCCAAATTTACTCGATCAAAATTTTCGAAACACGCTCTGTTAAAATCTATTACAAGAAAATGAAAGCCTGCTTTACCGATAGATAATTATGTGGACGTTAGGAATCCCCGTCAAAGGTATATAACGTCTTGCGTATTGGTGCAACAACCTCTACGTTCGGCCACCTGTACGTTACTTTGGCATATTTTCTAATTTACCAATCGCGTTCTCCTCGCGAGAGCGGTGCTTTTGGTATTGCGACAGCCTAATATACTAATACGACAAAAATCGTCTTTCACTTTATTGTCCCTTCAAAAGCGCCCGTCACAGAAGAGGATGAGAGCATACAAAGAAATGAAAGAAAAGAGGGGCGACCCAGGGCTTGGAGAAAAACTGCCGCCGGAAAGATCGCACGCAGACGCTTTCTCTTGAAAGGCATTGCCGGGGTTCTCGCGGTAATGTGTAGTCTTCAAACATATCCTCGAGTTAGGTTTGAATTTAGGATTTCCCATGGGAATGGTCTATACATCAATACGTGCGATAACTGTCGCTGCAAGGAGTTCACGGTGCTTCTCCTTTTTGAATGTCTGCAGTTTGACTGCAGAAATTAACCGTCGACTTATCTAGACATCACGGACAATCGCCCTCTGTAGGAAGCGACAATACTTGGACACTGGCTTAAATTGGTCTCGGCGCAGGTGCTGCGAAAAACACACATTGCTTTTCTTTAAGACAAATTTATCATGTTCCTGGTTGCCATTGCCAACGCACGCGCGAGCTATTGCCGGGAACGGGACGGGCAGGTGCAGGCAATCAAAAGCCGTTCAATCGTCCCGACAATCCGCTACATACTTAATGGACTACATCGAGAAATGTGACGCGCGATGTCGCCTCTCTTTCCGTTCATTTCTTTGTCTGCTCGCATCCTCTTCTGCGAGCTCGTATGACATTCACCTTATTTTCTCGAAACACGGTCGTCAAGCCTATGCATTGTGTGATTTCATGTCTTGCATCCTGCTGCTCCTAGAAATTTCCCGTTATTGCAAAAGCTCGTCTCTCACTTGCTACCGATCTCTCACACTCTTAGACAAACTTCGCTTAAGGGTAAAAAAAAAAAAAAAGAAGGGGGGGGGGGGGGTATCCTAGCTTTTTTATTCTGCATCCAAAGAGAGCATTCGACTAGTTCCAGGTTAAGACGGTGCCAGAATGTGTTGCCCCATCTTCGCTTGTGTTTAATATTATGCCAAAAATGTGCATGTCGTTTACAAAATGCTTAGAAATGACGGAAACCTTTTTCTTTTCTGCAAGCATTAAGCAATAACCGCATAAGCTGTAGTCTTTTAAGTATATGCTTGTGTCATGGTAGAGCCTTCTTTATACGCGGACACGAGGCCACCACGCAAAAGAGAGAATCCAATAAAGGATGAAAGGGAGCTGACGGCAACAGGCATTGCTATATACTTCGATATTTGGTACAAAGACGCTCGCGCGTGCGGAATCCAAAATTGCGCCCGTGATAGAGAGATTCCTTGGCAAGGACAGGAAATTCGGTTCGGAGCGCCCGGTAACTGCTCGTCGATTGAGGTCACCTCAATCGTAACACTCACAGGAGAAGGGGAGTGAAAGAAGAGAGTGGAGAGGAGACGCCATGGGACGAACCTATAGCTAACTGCACGTGTGAGTGAGTGAGTGAGTGAGTGAGTGAGTGAGTGAGTGAGTGAGTGAGTGAGTGAGTGAGTGAGTGAGTGAGTGAGTGAGGGAGGGAGGGAGTGAGGGAGTGTAGAAGGTTCCTAACAGTGAGCAGGAACATTCCCGACACGACAATAATGTAATGTTCGCGTCAGCAATTACGGATAGGGGGCCCGGTAATGTGTGTTTAGTGCTGGCAGATTTTGGTGTGTTTCTCATATTATCTGCGCCATTTTCATCTCCCTTCCTTCCCGTTAATTGTCATTACGATAAGCTGGCGCTCTGCCCCGTCTAGTGGACAATGAGTAACAAGAAGTGTAACAATGAGGGAAAAAGAAGACAACAGACGTTTGAGAACATTACCATAAACTTTTGAATGTGGCAGTAAAAATCAAACACTGCGCTAAGGCAGAGGTGATGTAAATTAAGTTGGAGAAATCGTACTTAATGCTACGGGTAATCGAAAAGACTACTGAAATGCTTTAAAATGACGCTGCTCAAACTGTGTAGACATCCCTGTACAATGATTTCGCCATCAGAGAATGGCAAAAAAACTTAAAGACAAAAAAAAAAAACCTTATGGGTGCGGAACAGGAACCTGCTCCTGCAAGCGCCGGTTTTAGACCCCGGCAGTGCGTTAAAAAAAAAAAGAAAAAAAGAAAAGAAGGCGGACCGACATAGATCAAAGCGTCTTCGCTGAAGCTTTCAGGCGGAGCCTTTCATCTTACAAAAGCGTTGTCGAGCTTTTGCTTTTCCTTTAGTCTAAGGAAGACCAGACTGTGACCGGCGGGATTGGCTTACTTTTGCAAGTAAAACAGCGCAGATTACATCGCCTTCATTCGTTATGACAGAAAGCTCAGCGCTTGTTCTCCCTCCATAGAAGGTACAAAGCTTGTAGGCGATCAGTAAGAAAGAATGCACAACGGAAGATAAAGCTATTCCGCTATGAGGTCTCAGTGGCGAGCAGCACGCAACTCCAGTGGCACTTGAACAAGACCGCCGACAAAAAGTCGCCGTCGCTAAAAGACGGCATTTGTAAATAAAGGCCTAGAGTTTCCTGACTTTTTTTATGACATCCAAGTGAACAAAATTCATGGCTCAAAAAATTAAATAAACGAAAGAAAGAAAGAAAAGATTGTGTTGTTAACAACGATTCTTCGCAAAAGACGCTTTCAAAATTCGATGAACAATTTTGCATAAGGAGAACCTCTGAGAATGGTTGGTGGACGCATTCAACAAACATTTGTGCTTTATTATCGGCACAACATCATACACATATCGCGATGGATATTAATATACAGCGATATTAAGACCACTAATAAACCATGTGACAAGAATACATGAGACGTACGGGCCAACTATAACTAACATATAAAAAGGCTGCACGGCTACTCCTCTACTCTACGAGAAAAGCGGAAAAATTCTGATTTAGAAATTGGTCCGACAAGATGACAGAATCTTCCTACAGTTATTCACTTACATGATTAGAAGAGGAGTTTAGGCAGCTGGACTGGGAAGACAGAGGAGTTAAAATTAAAGGAAGATATCTCAGCAATTCGAGGTTCGTTGACTATATCGTTCTCTTCAGTACGGTATCGCGGACAGCGTTACGTTTATAATCTTACTGCTGTTTTGGAACCGAAAGTGTACAACCACTGAATTGTCCCGGCACTAACATACGCTATAGAAACATAAAGGATGAGAAAGAAACTCGAGCTGAGATTGAGGACCACACAACATGATTTCGAACGAAAAATGTTTGGAGTTACTTTAAGAGACCAAAAGCCAGCGGCATGGATCAGGCGGCAGACAGGAGTAACTGATATATTTATGTCAATTAAGAGAATAAAGTGGACCCGGGAAGGACATGTAATGCGAAGATGAGACAACCGTTGGACAGTGAAAACCACAGAAGGAACACCAATAGATGGAAAACGCAGCAGAGGTAGCCGAAAGGTTAGACATGGAGCGACGAAATTAAGAAATCCGCAGGCATAAAATGGAGTAATCTTCTCCAGGACAGGACGAATTGGAGATCATTAGGAGGGGCCTTCGTCTGCAGTGAACTTAAAACAGGATGATGGTTATTATTATTATGATGATGATGATGATCGCCGAACGATACCGCCCTCTCTGAGACATTCCTGTAAGGGTATTCAAGTGCACTTTTGCAGGCAAATTGTTACCTGCGGGCTCATTGAGTGACGTTCTTTAACTTTTGCTGAAAGGAGTCTACAGTCTGGCGATGTGTTTTTTTTTTTATTGTCCACTAATGCTACAGGCATCAAACATTTATTTTCAGAAGTAAGATGTATGATGCGCTCATTCAGGTAAAGCGTAGGGCACGCATGAGGTCTTGCCGAAATAATAAAAAAAACAATTCAATTACTCAAATTGTCAACCGATTTTCACGAGCACAGAACAGCAACATTGCAGAAATGAAATTTGTTTGGACATTTTAAGACTCAGTTCAGGAACAAAACATGTAATCGTAGCCGGGTTAATACAACCGAGAAAGGTTCAGAAGATTACATAAAAATGCGCTAGTGGGGTAAGGCCAGCGAAGCAGCGAAGCTGGTGGGCACTTGGCGGATCCGTGATTGTCTCCGGCACATCCCCAATTCATCGTGGTCCGAGGTTTCGGGAAACGCATCGCAAACCATTTCGACGCCCAGCGAATGCTTCTCTCAGTTGTGCACCGAGCTCAGCGTAAACCACAGACGGTGGCAGACGCGGCACGGTGGCCGATGCGGCCCTTTGCTATATACCATACACTATGCGTTTGTGCATATGTTCGCGCCAGGAGAGGACGCATGCTCTTGTGGTGCGAAGCTATGCACAAACGCATAGCTTTGCGAGACGATGATGATGATGACGATGGTGGTGATGATACGCTGTGCACCTGAGAAGTCGACGCAACTGTCTTTGTCTTCTTTTTCTTTTCCTTGCGGCCGCCAGCTGCAGTTTTGCCAGTGTGGTAGTCTGCTGAAGTCATGTGGGCAAGACAAGCGCATGTACGAACGCCGCACATTGGACATTGCCTAGAAGTGTACGCGCACTCTTGAGGACCTGAACTAACGATGACGACAGTTTTTTGTTCGCCGGACCAGGAGTGATTTGCTGAACAGCTTCGCTGTTAAAAAATCTTGAGATTAGATTTTAAAACAAATCACGACAGCTCCACTAACGTGACACACCTGGGGAGGTGCGAAGCGTCCGGTGATGCAATGGTGTTTCCGACAGGAACACGCCAACTGCTGCTAATGGACTTGCCTTACCGCGGCCACGGCGACCGCGATATTAGGCGTCGACAGCCCTGGCTCATTAACAGAAATTCGTTAAAATCGCTTCTGACCCAACCCTAAACATACACTGTCTGACTGCGCTGCCTCCAGCATCGGGCCGCGCAATTTTCGCAATCGAATTTAGAAATTTTTCTTAATTAACGCACTCATTCTTGATTATTCCTTCATTGATCTGATTTCCGGGGTATCAGGTCCCAGAACCACGATATAATCATGAGAGACGCCGTAGTGGAGGGCTACGAAAATTTTGACCACCTGGGGTTCTTTAACGTGCACTGACATCGCACAGCACACGGGCCTCAACATTTCGCCCCCGTCGAAATGCGGCCGCCGCGGCCGGGATTCGATCCCGCGACCCTCGGATCAGCAGCCGAGTACCATAGCCACTAGACCACCGTGGCGGGGCCACTCAGTTTACTTGGCTTCCCTCACATTTCCTTCTGCGAGTGACACAAGTGTTTTGATCTGAGGAACACTGTGTTTTAAACAATTGAGATAAACGCAATTAGTGCCAACTATTCCAATAATGAGCAATGAGTGCCATTATGCAGTGCCTTTTCGATATTGTAGCCAGGTTTTCTCAGATTTCCAGATAGCGACTAATACATGCGGGCCGGCTAGTGAGCACTCTTGATCTTGTTAGTTGCAAATAGCTTTTGAGCTTGATTGTCTGTAAAGCTCTCTACTTCGGTCTACTGGTACGAAAACAGACCTAAATTATAGATCATGAGTTTGAATTTAAATAATGCAAATGTATACATCAATGCCTTCACAAATACTGTGCACGACAAAGAACGGTAAAACGAAAGAAGGAAACTGACTTTTTTTCCCCCCAGAACAAGTCTTTCTGCGCTTTGTTCCGCGCAGTGTCTGCTAATTAATGCGGGCCTGTCCTAGGTAATTAGGTTCATTTTTTTTTTACAGCTGAATATATACTGGCCGAAAGCCGACATCACTTCTGAATTGATTTCCCCTGCTTGTTTAGTAAAAAAGATGACAGTGAGGATGAAAAACAGTAGTGCCTTCGATAACAACAGAGGGTGTCACGTAAAAAACTATGAGTCACAGACTTACCGTTAATATTTGAAAAATATCCCTGACGCTCGGAGAAATTAAGAAGCGAAAGTCTCTAGGCTGTTTTTCCTGCGATTCAAGAACATAAAAAAATTCTCAGCTTCAAGGAAGCAAAATACGAAATATCAGATGCTGTGTTAACAGAAGGAACATAATCTGGGCGTGTTGAGTGATCGTCGCTAGGCAGAATACATAGCGCGAATGCGAACACAAGAGGAGAAACGCTTGTCCGTCTTGTTCTTTTCTAGTGGTCGTATTGCGCTATGTGTATCCTGATTAGCAGTGATAACAATTCCTCACAAAGAGCGTGTATAAATTGAGTGGCTACGGCTATAGCTGAGATATTTGCCCGATGCAATGCTTCAAGTCATGTTTCCTGCTTGAAGGAAATTTGAAAATCAGATTGCCATTTATTCTATCATTAAGGAACTTGCAGTGGACTTAATGTGAGGCGCTGGGCGCGCATTTCTGCTGAATCTCTGAATCTCTGCAAGCTAAACATACGATCACAGTGGGCAGCGTCAGTGCTTCGCACTCGGCCTAAAGCTACTGAAAAAAAAATAATAAATTTGCATTCGGAATTGAGGGTCACTTCGGTTCCCGAGCCGGCTAAGTGCGCGTGCCCTCGTGCTGCCGAAGCCGCCTTCGCTCCTACGTCTCCCAGAATCGGGGATTTAGGCACGCACCAGGCACTTCTTTAGTTGTCCATTGCGGAAGAGCCGCCATCGTATGGAGAAATAGCGCTTATTCGGCACAACTGGTGCTTAGGCGCAATCCCCTTGTGCTACATCCAGATCGGCAAATCTTGTTTTCAGATTCGTTGATTGACACGTTGCTTCGAAAACGTCCCCAAGAAATTTTACGCCAGCCGGAGCCATCTGTGGCGTCTTATCTTCTGCATTCGCGCCAACAAGCGCAAATATTTCTACTAATGGGAGATACAGTGCTTGTGACTTAATAATAACAAAAAAAAAATACGAGCCACCGGCTTACTGAAGCTCTTACTATCTGCCGCATGGCCATGCTGACGAAACCCAATCAATTAACTCTATTGGGCAGCAGCGTAAGCATGGCCACATGGCGGGGAACGTGTCTCACGATGGACAAACGGCTAACGGGGACTCGAGATGCAATACTGTGCAGAACCCCTAGACTGCATATAAAGTTCTCTCTACTAAACTCCACGTAGCAGCGACACGCATCCCTGAGCATACCATAGCACAGCTGGAACCCCCTTACTCCCATACCTTTACACTTGCATTGCGACTTCTACTCCCGCCAACGCCTATCGTGACCGTGCTGTCTCCCGCGCAAACAGCGTAATGTATGCAGTATACATGTGAACAAAAAAGGACCGGTGCCGGCAACCCAACGGTGTAATAGCTCTTGGTGAGTGTACCAGGTGCTAAGCCATGCTTCAAATATTAACTACTACAACGAGATTATTTATGTGAATGTTCACAGAACAATAGTACCCGAGGAGTACGCTGCCTGATCAATGAGGTTAATGTTTGGTTTTCACTTAGGTTCGTGTCTTCAGTAGACTCTTATTCAGGGCTTGCTTCCTTTTTCTTTTTGCAGTTATTACCGGAGTACTAGTGTGTTTTAATGGATATCGTGTTTTAAGGTATTCCCTGTGCCGACATCTAATTATGTCTGCATCTAATTTTTCTTTCTTTTTTTCAAAAGACATAAAAGTTTCTCAACCGCATCGAGCAATGGCTTTCTTTTTTTATATGGATATGATATTAGGAGACGTTGGCGCACGAATAAGGCGCCGGCTACTCCTTGGCTCCTGGGTGTGGTGAACGTTCAACAACCATGGTTGCGAAGCAGTATGCGAAGCAATCCGGCATAATCACAATAACAGTATGGTTCCGTCAGAACAGTAACGAAGAAACGCACAAACACGCACACAGAAGCTGTGTGCGAGCTGTGGCTTAGCCGAATGTTCCAGTCTTCAGAAATGATTTTCACCACTGGCCTTCTTTTCTGGCCCTTAAAAGCTAAGCAGACAGCAATGTTACATCCTGCCTTCTCGTAAATGACATGAGGAATTGGGCCATAAGGTATACCGCCAGCAGTCGATTGACATCGTAGCTGAGTCATATCACCGGTAGGTGGAAAATCACCGAACAACAGGACTCCGTTTGCGTCCCTGGAATTATCAAAGGCGTGTCTACCCGTACAGCATGGCAACGCAACAGTTTCAGTGGACGCGTCCTCGGAGCTCGGCTCCAAAACATTTCGGTTATTGTCGCCGCCACAAGTGACTGGCCTCTTCGTCGCCAAACAGCAAGGGGCCGGCGCTTCTGCTAACCCAGCAGAGTTCAGTGGCGCGGAGAGTGGGTCGCAGTTCTGCATGGCTGCAGTTCTCGGACCCCTCCGGTCGTCACAGCAACGCGTCCGAGGCCCTGGCTGCCAGAAAACCTGTGCCGCGCCGCCGGACCGTATGTGGCGAAATCGAGC
The DNA here is from genome assembly GCA_013339685.2 of Hyalomma asiaticum. NCBI lineage: Eukaryota > Metazoa > Arthropoda > Arachnida > Ixodida > Ixodidae > Hyalomma > Hyalomma asiaticum. Next base: position 334,862,410 of record CM023481.1, read on the forward strand.
CGCGCCCCAGCTGTGCGCGCCGGAGCTTCAGGTGAGTCGACTCGGTCAGCGCAAGTCCTGTCGTAGAGCTCCGGCTCCGCGGGTGAATGTCTCGATCTCCTTAGCAAACAACTCGGAAAGCCATGTGCGTGTTTCTGTCGTCCCTTCTGCTTCTGTGAGACGCGTATTTATTAAGAATAAGCGAAACCTGGTGCAATCTTCGAAGTTAACTTTTCGCTTCACCTTTCCTTGCTAACACAATATTCTGCAGAGCACGTGACTTAACTCCTTTTAAACTGTGTCTGAAATAAACGCGATGGTAAGAATCTCAGCACGTACCTTACACTCCGTTAATACAGCGGGAAAAAAAAAAAGCACATGCATCGCTATCAACTCTAATGCACAATTATAAACGCACGTGCGCCTATCACCGACTTCTTAGAGACACTGAGAGTCTACAGGAAAAGTTACACGGGGTCTTATGTCAAGTCGATTTGGCATAAAAGATCTGTAAACCTTTTCCCTTTTCACTTCAGAAAGCTTAACTGTCCAGTCAGACTGTGTACAGAAACACATTCGATACAAAAGAGACCCCAATTTTCCTTTCTGTCTCGCAAAGTAACCTACAGCAGACGAAAGAGACGGAGGCTGCACACTAAGACAGGTAGCGTCGGCCTATAACAAAAGCTTGAATCGTTGAACGTTGTCGCGCGAAGACAAACGGCATCACAGCTTTGAAGGAAAGTGCGTCATTCAGTGCCATTTGCGTACTACCTTAATTCATTCAGCAACGTAGGCCTGCAACGCTTAACAGACAGCCTCTAACCCACTCAAAGCTGTGTAGCTCCCCCTCCTACGACGTTATCTCGAAAAAAAAAAATGGCGCAAACATACAGTAAGTGCACAGATAGCACTCCTCTGCTCCTTATCCCGCATTACCGAAAGAACAGGACATCTTCGTACAGTAATTTTGAATGCATGACTATTTAATTAAAAGATTTCACTAAAGGTATTTGCACTAATTACTTATGGATATTTTGATTCTGGCGAGTTGGGGTATTAGCAAAGCTTCTCCCTTCATACAGGGCTCTGATGCCTGCCATAGCAAATTGCACGATGAAATCGATTTGCTTTCCAAGTGAATCGCGTAGGCGCTGCTTGTAAAAACTTCGCATTCTACGTTACACCTACATTATTACGTGCATTAAACACATTTCGAATGTAAGAAATTTAATGCATTAAAATGCAATAAACGTATAACAATACATCCAAAGGAAACACGTCCTTACGACTCAGGAGCTTCAATTAAAAAAAAAAATTCAAGACCAGCCCCAACGTGGCGGTAAAAATATATTTAGTGAAATTTTGTAAATTGCTCTAAAATATTTGTAGACAATTTGTTTAAGTACCGTTGGCTTACTCTGTTAATTCAAGTTTACAACCGTATAATCACGCCCAGTAGACTTGAATTCCGCTCCACGCACATTAAGGAACAACAATGAATTCCGTTAATATAAATAAGACGACCTTTAAAAACTGCGTTCCTATTAATTTTATAGCAACACCCTCAAAATTATTGCAGAAAATGAAGGTGAAAAAAAAATCATGCTTCGAATTTCGCACCAAAACCCTCACGAAGAGGTTTCGGTGCGAAATGAACCGACACGCGTGGTTTCGCCCGCGAATACGAGGTCACGGATGTCAACTTCATTTTCTCATATTGGATCACAGTGGGTTCTTAAGGTTTACCGAAACTTTCAAAGTTTAGTCTTGAGCTCATTCAGAAGACAGTGCCGTCCATATCTACCTGTAAGATCTTAACTAGTCCTCAACAGATACCTCCGAAATTCATGAAGTCACGGGGAGCTCTGCAACGGGAACTCCGCGATGGCCTCGCCATTGGCCCTGCGTTCATCTTCTTTAGGTTACCAAACTTTAAAAAAAGAGAAAATTTTAAAACTTGAGTTATACACTTTGAACCAGCAATATGATTACGTGGCACGCGACAGTGGGATACTCTCGAATAATTTTGACGTCCTGGGGTTCCTTAACCGCTACATAAATATAGGCACACAGGCGTATTTCCCTTCCCCTCCTCACAAATGCATCCGCCATCACCGGGAATTGAGCCCGCGTCCACGACCTTAGTAAGGCAATGCCCCAGCTACTAAATTACCACAGCAGTTACGCCTTCACCCGTTTATTTTCTGTCCCGGCAATAACAGATTGGTTAGTATTTGAAACGGCAATTTACTACTAAGATGCGTATTCAGAAAATTAAAAAAGAAAGAAATACGCCCATATCATTTGAATGGGCCCGTTGCAACATACATGCTACCGCGATGACACAACGACTTTCGGCTGTTCACCCGAAGCGTGGGTTCGATACCGGCCGCGGCAGTCGCATTTTCGACGGAGGCAAAAATAGTAGAGGCTCGTATACAGTGCGCTATCAGTGCGTGTTAAAGAGCCCCAACTGGACGAAATTTCCGGAGCCCTCAATTAAGACGCGCCTGGTAATCATATTGTGGCTTTGGCACATAAAACTTTGGCTATTATTATTATTATTATTATTATTATTATTATTATTATTATTATTATTATTATTATTATTATTATTATTATTATTATTATTAACAAATGTAAAGTAAATGAAGTATGATGTTTTCATTACAGCAGTGCATTTATCAGTGTGGGCCGCATAGAGCTATAAAACGGGAAGCGAATAAGATTTTCATCTTCAGGCGGCACGTGTGGGAAGACACTCTTCTATAGCTCCCTAACATTCAACGAAAAAAATTGTAAAGCCTTCGGGTGATATTTCTTCCATTTTCTTCTCTTTTTTCCGTTTCGCCTAAGAAGCAGTAATGCGGCAAAGCTTTATAAAATACGCCTCCCACATGAGAGCCTTTTGAGTGAGGCGCTTAAGAAGTGATAGCAAGCATTATAGAATCGCCTTATTTGGAGACTGCTCCGCAGGCAGCACGAGGAAGTGAAGGAACAACTTTCGATGCAGTGTGGGCGTTAAATTTGCTTTTTCGCACTTACACCGCGCTCCGCTTTAGAACCACTCAGCGGATCAGTTGGTCGGACACTGAATGAAATCAGGTTACGTTCCTATTATCGACAAAAATGAACGTTTGGTCGACTTAAGTGTCTGTCGAAATAGATGAACGAATTCGGTTAGTGGGAACACTTTAATACGATCATTTTTCTTTTTCGCACTTCGTCAGTAGTGTGCAGCAGGTTACGTCCAAAACCGGCACACACCTGTCGTAAGGGGGGCTGAGAATGAAACAGAATTGAGATTATGCATCCACAACTCTTACCGAATACATTTCGTCTCGTTATGAAATAAGAATAGGCAACGTCAGCATGCACATTTCAATGAGGAATTTTTTTTTTCTGTGCTGAAGAACTTCTTCAGAAGAAAATTTCTTCATCTCTATACCAAGTACAGCTGAGGCCAGAAACAATAGTGCTTTGTGATCGATGTGGGCGCTTCCGCACACAAAAAATGCATCGCGGGTATTAAGGATACCTAGGCCATAGTTCCTTCAACACTCACTACGCCTACTCAGTGTTTCACCACGTGCACATTCCTTATGCAGCCGAGTGGAGAAGCTTTTATTTGACTAACGCAATGCACCTTTAGCACAGTCTGTAGTATACGCGAAGACATACTTTGTGATCATAATACTATCTTATGCCGCGTAGCAACCAAGAAGTTTTAAAGCAAACCATTCTTCGAAGTTCGCGATAGAAAAGAGGCGTAAAAATACGTACATGAGTAGAGACGAGAATTTCTTCATAAGTAACTGAAAACAAACACACAAAAATGCAGATTATCGACGGTGCGATGACAGATAGGAACAGAGAACAATTTTATTGCAGTTCAGGCACAAGAGCGAAGAAGTTTGTTTTGCCTGCTGTAGTCCCAAAGTATATAATTAGGCGTTCGAAAAGGCCTACAGTTTCGAGTATTTTCTTCAAAATTAGTTACAACTTCATTAGTTACAATTTTGAGAGAAAAAGTTGGGGACCGGAAATTCTGAGGATATAAGGAAATCTTGTTCCAGTATTCATAAGCGTGGGTCAAGCACAAACAATTTTTTGTGAATGCAAATCGAAAGGTTTATTTATAGCTTTTTTTAAAGTGCCAAACATACTTCATACTCACACGCATTGGTGAATGTGAGGGACTTTTTATTTGCACCATCTAAAGCGCTCTATTCTCACTGCTCATTGGAAGACCCATCGTGTGTTCCACTTGACAGGGTCAAAGTCGCAATTGACATGTCGGGAGTACGTTTGGTCCTCCCTGAAATTACGTCTAGAAGCGTACCTTTTCATATTTTTTTTATCTCCAGATAATCTGCTGCTGTTGAGGTTCAAATTCGCGCAGCTCGACGTGAATTTCAAAAGTGCTCACTTAATTTCGCAATTATCCGACACTACTTTCAGCTTTAAAAATCAAATGTAACGTAAATGTAACAACACATTCCAGTTTTCGAAGTGTAACTGGAACGCATTCCTTTCTGATTAAAGAAACTTGTAACGGGAACTCGTTACGAAATTGAGAAGGAACGAGGAACGAGCTTTCGTACCCATTTTGGAGGAACGTGTACAACACTGGCTATTACCGATGTTTTGAGTCATAATGGACAGAAACTTTCCATAAATGCTACACAAAACATGTTTAGTGAAGCCTTCTTATTAAAACATCAATTAAAGGACGATGATGGCCTTAACAGCTTTGCTCAGTTTCTGCCCGTAATCAAGTTTAGTAACTCTATTTCTTACCCCAACTAGCCTCTCAGGAGTCTTTTCTTGCTTCAGCGATATATGTAACAGCCGGTCCCTGGACGCTGGTGGTATCCTTCTTTGCCCCATAAAGTACGTGCTTGCTATTATATGCCATGTTCTTGCCTCTATTTAGAACTTAATATTATCTACGGGCGTATTTCCCAAACAAATACAGGCAGACTCTACCAGTTGTTCTAGTCTACAAGTACCGTGAACGGAATACGGAATACTATTCCGTGCTGGTTCTCTCTGATTGGTCATTTCTGCCTTTCAAGACAGGACTGACCAATCAGGGATTCGGGATTGGTCAGGGATTGGTCAATTGTGCCTATCAAGCAGAATTGACCAGTCATGGAGCCGCAGCACAGGATAGCATTCCAAATTCCGTGGTACGGAAAAGGCCCCCTGATGACGCAAGAGTTCTTATTGAAGGGAACTTGGAAACAGAGATAGATGCGCTGGTTAAAAAGCAACTGTCTGACCTAGGTGCACAGGGCCTCGATTATTATTATTATTATTATTATTATTATTATTATTATTATTATTATTATTATTATTATCGTGTATGGTGACATAAAACACACAAGGAGCAAGCTGGTAACTGCCACCGTGTGGGGCACAACGCCTGCTTACCCTTTCAGAAGGAGGGAACAGATAGAAGTGAAAGATGGGAGGAGAGGGGAAATAAGATGGAAAAAGAAAGAAAAGAGGAACAGAAAACAAATAAACGCAGACAAAATGAAGTAAACACACAAACATGACTATAGGCGGGAGGCCAAACCAGTAGCGTTCAAGAAAGTTAACAGGGCTCCATGCGCCTGATCGCGTCGTCCAGCACTTCCACTGGGAAAAAGGCAGTCGGTAATTGAGGCGCAACGCAGTCCAGTCAGTCCGTCTGCCTTCAATAACAAAGTACGCTGCGTGGCAAATGCGGGGCACCGCAAGATCATATTTTAGTAGGACAGACTGCTGGGCTAGTTGGTTATGCATCGCGGAATGATCAACTTAGCGCGAAAACACACGGACACGAGAAGAAACGAAACAGACAGGACGGGCGCTCGAACATATGATCTTTTGCAAGATCATATGTTCGAGTGTCTCACTGGAGCCACAAGACGCACACGACGGGCTGTCCGCACGTCCTTGCCGGTATAACCGTTCGCCCACTAACACAGAGCCAACCCTTAATTTATACAGGAGGGCTCTAGCACGACGATGCAAGCCACGACCACGGACACGGGGAGGAAATGACCCTCTTTCAACACGCTGATCTGGGTGCTGTTTCAGTAGGTATCGATGTATTGGTAAACGCGCATTGTCAAACGTGCAAATGATGTCCGGGCAATTACACTCCCTGTGGGCCCAACTTGAAGCTAAGCGATCAGTTTCTTCGTTGCGGGAATAGCTACGTGCTATGGTATCCATTGGGCAACAAGGGACACACCACGACATGTAATTTTGTCGGCAGATCCCTTGATACTGCACAGGAGGGGACTGTCAGCGTGTCCTCTCAGCAATCTGCTAAGGGCAGCACGGGAGACTGTAAGGGTGACGGCCTTGAACGTGTTCAATTCCTCGTTCACGTGCTTGGAGGCAACATCAATTACTGCCAGTTCTGCTGTAGTCGTCGTGGATGTATGGGCTATCCGATATACCATTCTGGCGTCTGTCCGTGGGCAGTAGGAAGCTGCAGAGACACCTTGGGCGTCGCTGTATACCGATGCGTCTGTAAATACTTGAATATAATCGTCATATTTTTCAAGTAGGTACGACTGGGCGAATTGGAATAGTGCCAAAGTAGGCTGGCCAGATTTTTTACGTATTTATGGAATCGAGAGATATATGGGGAAAAGACATTTTTCATAGTCCCTGCCTTTCGGGGTATGAAGTGAAGTGCTCTCTTCCGATCTGCCAGCGATGTCAACAAACAAAGCAGCCATCTTCCCCATTCGAGAAAAATGGGCGCTGAATGAGCCGACTAAGCTGTGCTTGGGCACCCGATGCTCCGTGCAAACGTTCGATGTGATTTACGGCTCCCTGGTCTGCTTGCAGCCGCAGGAGCAACTGGTGTGCTTCAGTGAGTAGAGAAACTGATTGCGCGTCACAAAGTAAGATAAGAATGACTCTGAGGGCAGCACGATGGTCCTGTTCCAACTGAGACATCAGGCTACGCGGCAATGCGTCCATCAAGCCAGAAAGTACAGAAAATTGGTACACTTGAAGCGCAGTCGTCTGGTCACAGCCAGATTCCCTAGCTGTTAAAGCGGCCACGTACTTAAAAAGCTACTGCGATCTGCGTCGCGCAGAGATAACAGCAGGGTGCCAGGAGAGGCGATCATCAATAATTACTCCCAGGTATCGGTGCTGTTGCACCCACTGTATAGATCTCTCGCCGAGGTACAGCCGGCTCATGCGTCGACGAGCACGCTTCCTAGGATGATACGCAATAGCAGCTGACTTAGCAGGGGAAATCTGTAGACCAACCTCTTCCAAATACTCTGAAGTCGTATTAAGGGCTCTCTGCAAGATTCCACGAAGACGTGGACCGTGGTGCGAAGGACCGCTGACCCACAGTGCGACATCATCAGTGTATATTGCTATGCTGACTGGGTAATCACTTTCCTTCGGCAATCGGTTTGGAAGACCAGAAAGTACGCAGTTGAATAGAAGTGTCGACAGGATGCTGCCTTGCGGGACACCAAAGTGACCACACGTAACAGCGCGAGATTCGCTTGCCGCTCCATCAGTGCGCACCTTCATGCTGCGCTCCGATAAACTGCACACGAAACATACCAGAAGGCCAGAAATTCCTGCATCCATAAGTGCCAAAATGATCGCCTTATGTGGAACTGAATCAAATGCTTGCTGTATATCCAGGAACAGCATATATACCGAGTGCTTGTTTTTTCGAGCAGTTTCCAGCGACGACACAAGGTCAGAAATGCTGTCGAGAGTCGAACGGTGACGACGAAAGCCGCTCATGACATCAGAGAAGAAATTCAGTTCCTGCAGCGTGGCATCCAGACGAAATAGTAATAGTCGCTCCATCATCTCGATAACTTTAGATGTCAGTGATATGGGCCGGTATGACTTTAGGTGTTTTGCAGGGCGCCCGGGCTTTAAAACTGGCATTACCACAGATGATTTCGATTCAATCGCGATCACGCATGTTCACGAAATTTCATTATATTCCTCCAAAATATTCTGATGGAAGGCCTCATCGATGTTTCGCAAAGCTTGGTAAGTATAACACCGTCTTCACCTGGGGCAGTGCGTCGCTTGGATAGGATGAGCGCATGGCGCAGCTCCTCGAGAGTAAATTCTACCTCGCCCATCTCGTAGGCTGAACCATAGCCAAGCGGGGCCTCGATGAATTCTTTAAATATAACTCTTCAAAAAGCACGAACTATTTTGTTCACGCCTATAGGAAAAACGCTGACAAAAAAAAAACCTGAATTTATTTCTGGTCTCTCAGCAGTTAGAGATGGTATTGATTGATTGATTTGTGGGGTTTAACGTCCCAAAACCAGCTCTGATTATGAGAGACGCCGTAGTGGAGGTCTCCGGAAATTTTGACCACCTGGGGTTCTTTAACGTGCACTGACATCGCACAGCACACGGGCCTCAACATTTCGCCTCCATCGAAATGCAGCCGCCGCGGCCGGGATTCGATCCCGCGACCCTCGGATCTGCAGCCGAGTACCATAGCCCAGTTAGAGATGGTAGATTCTGTGCCCTTTGAGTACATTTTTTCAAGCTTGCATGGAATGTTACGTGTTACTGACTGGCACTCAAGGGTGCTATCTGCCATTGGTGTATTTGCACATATTTGAAGTATTCTTCCTACAGTTATGACAATTAAGATGTTTAGATCTCTTAGAAGCTAGGTGTTGGCTTGCGGAGATCGAGGTCGTGGTATCGAATCCAGGCCACGGCGGCCGCATTTCGACATGGCGAAATGCAGAAAATACCCGTGCACATAGATTTAGCTGCATATTAAAGAGCCCCATGTGGTCAAAATTACCCCCGAGCCCTGCACTACCGGACATGCCTCACTATAACAGCTGCAGGTTTTGGTACGTAAAATCCCATCAATCATTATTAAGATTACTATCTACAGTGCATTAGTATCATCTCTATGGCCGTACCGTGGCATAGTGTGCCAAATTTATGCAAGCTTATTAGAAGTTTTTAAAACTGCGCGAGAAGACGGGGACAGTAGAAAGAAATGAACAGGACACAATGAGCAATATGTCGCATGACTCCTTTCTGTATTTACTGCAGAAACGAGCCATACGACACATTGATTCTGCACATTATCCGTGTTCTACAACATTTCTTTTTTCCAAATACGAAATTCTTCTAGTCGTCTGTTTCAATAATTATAGGCTGATGTGCTATAAAGCTCTTGTTAAGCATTGTACCAATGCCACAATTATACTTCCAAAGTTAAAGGCAAACACAAGCGTTCTTCTAACCAAACGCAACGAAATGTGGACAGTACCCAACTGTGGAACTACTAGAGTCCTTGCCCCACAAGCTACCTTCCCTGCTAAACTTATAAAGCCATGAACATTTTGATCCTTCGCCTAATGAAAGTTGTCTCGTTGAATAATTCGCCTAGCTCATTTATCTTCAGGAAGAAGCACCGTCACTTCGAATTTTCGCCCCTCTTCTTGTCGATCGCTAATTTTCGCGTTCGACATATGACTATGCAAACGGGTTTTTCTGCATTGTTCAGCGCTTTGTTACGTAATCTTCTCTTTCTCGATGCTACGTAATATTTGTCGATTTTTTGTGCTCTTCGTGCATGACTAGCCATCAACATCCTGTTTCGCAAACTTTTAATAGGGTCCGGACCTCGTCCAGCTGACCGAGATCTTAGTCCCGTACCTCCTTTCCAAAGAAAGGAAGTTTATTTATTAAATGATTTACTGTTTGGTTGATTGATTGATGGATTGATTGATTGGCTGAATGAAAACAGCGAGACTGAACACAATTTATGCAAAAGAGCCCGTTGAGCTCGTCATCAGCTTTATTTGCGGTTTTTCGATTTTTCATTGCACCAAAGTGACTTAAAACAATGTTTTTTTCCCAGCAACGTGTTGCCTTTTCATGCAGCGCTAGGTTTAATTTGTTTTCATTGCCATCGCTAATAAACACACAAAGAATAAGTTGAGTATCTTTCTGCAAATACCATGGATGAAGGGGCTGTGATAAACCCTTGGCACATCAACTATAGCGAACTGTTAGCCAGCCTTCGAAGGTCGCGCGATTGAATCGTGGTGGCCGCATTTGTATGGTGGCGAAATGTTGAGACCCGTGTACTGTGCGATGTCGGTGCACATTAAGAACCCCAGGTGGTCGAAATTTCCGGAGCCCTACACTACGGCGTCTCTCATAATAATATCATGGTTTTGGGACGTAAAACCCCAGAAATCAACTCGATTATCTCGCATAAGTACGAAATGTCGCACGTAAAGCATTAGTTAATGAGTGTAGGGCTGTGTATTGTAAGCCTATTTTAAGTCGACTGCAGGACGAAGGCCTCTCCCAATGATTTCCAATCCGCTCTAAACTGAGTGAGCTGGTCTACATTATGCCCGAGAACTTCTTAATTTAATCGCTCCATACAACCTTTGCATACCTCTGTTGCGTTTTCCCTCTCTTGGTATCCATTCCGTCGCTCTTACTGTCCATCTGTTATCTGTCCTCTTCATGACATGTCCTGCCCAGGTCCACTTCTTTCTTTAACCTACATAATAATTTCAGCTACTCCTGTCTGTTTCTTGACCTGTTCTCTAGCTAGACTGTTCTTTCCTGTTCCTGTTCCTGTTCTTTAGCAAGACTGTTCTTTATTCCTGCTCTTTAGCTAGACTGTTGAGTATAATTTGGTCTTTTGCCTATTAATTTTTAGTCCTATTTTAACACTTTCTCGGTTTAGGTCCTCAATCGTGTTTTTCTAGTTGGTCGCCGTCATTGCTAAAGAGCACAATGTCGTCTGCAAACCTTAAATTGCTGAGATATTTTCTGTCTATTATTCCCTTTTTTTCCCAGTCTAGACATTTCAACGCTTATTCTAAGCATGCAGTGAATAACATTGGAGAGATCGTATCTCCTTGTCTGGTACCTCTCTTGATCGGAATTTTTCTGCTCCTCTCATATAGGGGGAGTCTGCTTGTGCAACCTTGTGCCCCTTGTCGACGCAAAGCTTCTAGAACAGCTCGTATTTCTATGGGATCAAATTCTCTCTCGTAGTCTATAAAGGGCATATAAAGAGGTTTGTTATATTCAGCGAAGTCCTCAATTATTAGGTTGATAGCATGGCAGCAGTCCACTGTTGCGTAACCTTTCCTAAAACCAACTTCTTCTCCTGGACGGTTGAAGTCGAGTGTTCCTCTTATCCTAGCAGAAATCACTTTCATAAGTAGCTTGTCTATTACTGGGAGTAGGCTAATTGGCCTGCAATTATTTAACTATTTTATATCATCTTGCTTGTGTGTATATGGCTGCAGCCCTATACGCACAAAAAGGTGACATAAAAGAGTTAAAGAATTACAAACCAATGCGGCCCTTTGCATACAAAAAAAAATGACATAAGAGTTAAAGAATTACAGACCAGTTAGCCTATATACTCCCAGTAATGGACAAGCTATTTACGAAAGTAATTTCTGCTAGGATAAGAAAAACGCTGGACTTTAATCATCGAAGAGAAGAAGCTGGTTTTAGGAAAGTTTACATGTGTGTGTCTGTAATATACTGGTGGCACTTTTCGTCTCGAGCATTCGCAGCTTTTTCTTTTTTTTTTCTGCTACTTCAAGTGAAACACTTCGCGTTTTTCCTGTCCAGCTTTCTCTACGTTTGTCGCGCTCAGTACGACGAACTTTTTTGTTCACCACGCTCTAAACACTAGCTCAACTTTGTATCATGCTTTTTATACATTTTCAAATATCCACAGACTTTATACACTGTGCCTGCGGATGCCGTCTTGTGGACAACCTCGCACACAAAAGTTGTAAGGATATGCACTTGAAACGTTAGGGTCAATATTAGCAACCTTTACTACACTGCAGTATTTAAGGTGGAAAATAAACCAGATTCCTGAAATTCACTTGTGCCTTCACTGCGCCCACGGAGCTTTAATGTCCTCATTTGAGGATATGGTCCCGCACAATACATTAAACGTGACACAACCAATAATTTTAAAAATTTAGGTTTTTAAAGTGGTAAAGAACCAGAATATATCTAGAGAAAAAATATGTGTGAGAAAAACTTCCACGGCTGAAAGGGTTAAGTATTGATCGGTTTATTTGTTCCTGTTTAGTACCCTTACCAATGCGCCATCTGTGATCCTCTTTTCAGCAGAATTACGGAGGGAAACAGCAAACAGTACCTTAATATCATCATTATTAAAATTTCCCCATCAAGTGTACATATCTTTCCGAGCGTTTCTTGCGGTGTTAGATGTTTCTTCTCGGCTGATTTATCGCCAAGCAAAGCAAAACAAAACAAATTAAGAAAGGTGATCAATGAGATGATGCCCTCGTAAACGGAGGCATAACACTGTGACCATCAAGTTATACTGCAACAAAACGGTGTAGCAGGGCAAGTTTAAATATAGCATTCGTGGAACCGCAAATTCATACGTACGTGAAGCTCGCCAGATGTGATTCGTCGCGAATAATGCAGAATTCAATGTTCTCAGCTATATTTAGCGTTCACTATAAACGACGACACAAGCGCTGTTTGCCCGCTTGAACTGCTTCTTGTATTTTCGTCAGCATCAGAGCCCAGCTGAAGACTGCATATTAATCACAAAGAATCCGCCTCCGCATTTATTTGGCACCAATAAAAAAGTCCACCATGAACGGCACAAGTTGACGCCCTAAGTGCCTGTCCACTCACCCGAGATCTGTTGTGCTAGAAATGTCAGAACACTATTTATACTGCAAGAATGCTACAGAGCACAACACTACCATTCCCCAAATATATAACATGCGTCTTTTATTTATTTAGAAATACCGCTGTCCCTACTCAGAGGCATTCAAGGAGGGCGTGCAGATTTGGGTATAAGCAAAAGAATCAATGCTGAAATTATACAAAGCAGGTTAACAAGTGATGTGGTTAGGTAATTTTCCAACGAATTCCTCCAAAAGCAATGCGGCAAGTGAGGCATCGACATTGTCCCAAGTTTCAACACTGACCGGAAAAAAATTTAAAACAGTCTATATGTGTTCCAAAAGGAACGATGATTTCTCTGTGGCTTTCTCGGGTTCGACGGGCGCTGGGTGATATGAGCAAGAATGATGCCTGAATAACGGATGACATGCGCATGATCTTGTACGCAGTGATTTGTTCCCGTGCGTGCGTATGTTTTAAGAGCTTGCAGTTATAATGTGACGGCATGTGACGAAGGTGAAAAATTGCGATCATAGCGACATTCCACGACTACGTTTTTGCATATGTGTTGCATCGTCGTTCATCAAGTTCAAAGCGTTCACAGACTTCCTATGTGGTGGCCGTTTATGCAAAACTGTCTATATAAGTAGAAAACTGTCTAAATAAGCTGGGGAGGCGCGAAGCATGCGGTGATACCAGGTGTTTCCCACACTAACACGTCATTCACTGCTAATGGGAAAAACTGACAGCGCAAAAAGACAAGGACGAGAACGACCAGGACAAGCGCTGTCCTGGTCGTTCTTTGTGTCGGTCTTGTCTTTGTGTCGTTCTTGAAGCATGCAGCACTCAAGACTATGTCAGGCGAACTGTTTATTGGGCAAACTTATGAAAACCAATCACAATGCACAGCAATAGCGGCGTGAACAGTCTTCGGTCGACGGAAAGACTGACAAGCGATTGATTGATCGATTTGTGGGGTTTAACATCTCAAAACCAGCTCTGATTATGAGAGACGCCGTAGTGGAGATCTCCGGAAATTTCGACCACCTGGGGTTCTTTAACGTGCACTGACATCGCACAGCACACGGGCCTCAAAATTTCGCCTCCATCGAAATGCAGCCGCCGCGGCCGGGATTCGATCCCGCGACCTTCGGATCTACAGCCGAGTGCCATAACCACTAGACCACCGTGGCGGGGCGAAAGACTGACAAGTGGCGTATTGCATCGGCTTTTATACACACGTCAAAACGCGTTCTCGTGTTATCTCTGAAATTCTAGAAGACACTAAAATGTGCGCGTCAGGCATGCAAAATTTCAAGAACGGTCGACACGGTTCCTGAAGCAACATGCAAGATAAACGCGGCCTGCGCTGGCGCGTAATAAAAGAAAGTGATAACGGCACCCCCCCACAAACAACCGAAACAAGCGCGCGTGTCACAGGGAAGTGATAACGGCTTGCCACTTAAACAAGACAAAACAATCGTACGTATCACTATGTGCCAACACGCCCAACTAGCCACGCTGCTAATGGTCTTGCTTTACCGTTGCCACGATGACGACGAAGTTAGACGCCAAAAGCCCGGGCTCATTACCGGAAGTCCGTTAAACGCGTCTGATACGGTAACCCTAAACATACTCTCTGACTGCACTACCTCCAGAATCGCCTCACTGCGATGCGCGTATTAGCACGATAACTGCTTCGCTCTATCGTTCGTATATAGGGTGGTACTGCCGCTGCGAACCAAGTATGCAGTGGAAGGGAGGTGAAGTGGGATCTGGCATTTTTTTAACACGGAAGTGTTTTATGCCGGAGTTCACCAATAAATCAGTGACGTACTTCCTGTAGCGGAATCGGATCTTTGAAAAAATGAACTTGCATACACACTGAAAAAGTTCCACCCAGGCGGACCCGAACACACCTTCAATCGGGATTTGACGAAAGGAGCTGGAAGCTATACCGATACAACACCGCAACATCGCTCATACAGGGAACAAATGGGCTTTATATGTTCACTATAGCGCTTTAGAAGTTTCATTTAATTTTCGTCCGGTTAAAGAAATGGTATTTAGTACAATAAACTATGGTGTTTAGCAAGCAAAATTACTCTTAAAATAACATCGCCTCCCTTGTACTGCACTCTTGGTTCGCTTAGGTTCGCTGCGGTGATACCGTCATCTAGGAACGATAGATAGAGCGAAGCAGATTGTCGGTCTGATTCGCGCCGGCAGTCAGCGCTTCGTTAGTGTTCGCGCCTCGACCGCCGAGCAAGTTAGGGCCGTGGCGGCGTCGTGACGGCGCGTTCCAGGGGCAAAGTACGAACGCAGCCGCTACAAAATTTGACTTCCATGGCCACGTGTGTTGAGTTGCGAGCGCACTGCTCCAGGATCGCAAAGATGGCCGTCGACAAGAAAGTGATTGGCCTTTCGTTGCAGTGGGCTGTGTTTTCACAAAATGATCCGCTGACAACCCGTTCGGTTTCTCTTTCAAGGCGTGACCATTTGCGGACGATCCTCGTTTATGGCAGGCTTGCGCAGGGCTCTGGCGCGTGCAATTCAATGTTTCCAGAACAATGTGACTCGCTCGAAAACTTTCTGTCGTGTACAACTGTCGAGAATCCCTGTGCCGTGTCGAGGTGCCGCTGACGTTTATATTTAACGTGTTCACATGTTCACAGTACCCAACCATCTCCCGCCCCTCGATTCGCCAGATTGCCGCTTATGCATTCCACAACTTCGCGAGGACAGGCTTCACTTTCGTGTTATACGGATTACTATGACAGAGGGATCAACCACATTTTTTTTCTTTTATCTGCTGGAAACAGCCCATCACATTGCAAAGGAGCCCCACATGTCACCTGCTAAGGAGAGAGCGTCGACGGAACGCGCGCGCAAGCGACCGCGCTTCTCCTTCCGCATTGTGCTTTCTATAGAAGCTATAAATCTTTGTCCCTGGTGATCTGCGATAAGTATTCTCGGGGCCGAAAACAACAAATCTTGTTGCTGAACACCGAGCCGTAGTACGACGACGTTAGGACGAAAAAAATTCTGGGGGAAAACGTGAATAACTTGGCTCTAAAGCTAACGCCAGCCCTGCGACCGGAGCTTCTATCACCCCAACGACGAGCGCGCTACCGCGAGAGGCGCTCCCTTCAGCGGAGAGTTAGGGAGCCAAGTTATGTAGGCTCCCTACGGAGAGTTACAAGTGCACCATCCCCATAGAGTGTCGTGGACTCGTCTCGCGTACAGGCCAGGAGTCCACGGGGCAGCAAGGAAGAGTACGAGGAGAGTTGGGAGAGAGAAATATTTACAATGTTTATTTGTACAATGTTACAATGTATCGATGGTAGCTTATTGCCGAATGCGAATGACGAATTCAGATGGTTAAATAGTCTGGGTCGTCCTATGACGTCTTCTAGGGAGGACACATTTAAGGTTTCTCCTTGAATGCCATGTCGAAAATCCGAAAGGGGAGAAGGTGTTGGACCGCCCTTTTAATTACGAAGTTCGCCAAGGCAATCCTTATCGCAGCCGGGCCATCCATGAAGGCAGCAGGACTCCTTCCGGTGGAGGTATGTCAATACCCCCTGATGTGGTAACGTTGCAGTGATTACCAGAGCCCGACTCGTTTCCGGCTTTCGAGACGTCCGTCGTCTCATCTCCGGTTTTTCCGCCGCGACAAACGAGAATCTGGTGGCGCCGCCTCGTCTCCGTCGTTTCGGTCGCAACAACAGGCACGGAAGTTTCAAAAATCGCGTGGGACGCCCTTTCAGTCCTGCAGTTCCAAGTCCTCGAGAGCAAGGGTATTAGTTACATAAAAAATGAAATATAGATTGTACAAGGTAATTAATGTTCTCTACCTGGTTCTCCAATTAATTGTTCTACATGGCGTAATCGATTGTGTCCTGTCAGCTTACAACTCAAAACCGAATTGGGGCGTTATTCACATTTCGAGCGAAACAAGAGTAGAAAGAGCGAAAGAGAAAAAAACAGAGAGCACGCAGCAACGTCTACCTTAAGTACGCTGTCACTGTGCTGAGTCCTCTGCGCAGGCCTGTCATTTTTTTTTAATGCGAAGCACTTCTTAGCTAACTTCGGCGACTTTGAGCGTATCTATCTATCTATCTATCTATCTATCTATCTATCTATCTATCTATCTATCTATCTATCTATCTATCTATCTATCTATCTATCTATCTATCTATCTAGCCGCCTACGACTTTGTACTCTCCTGGCCGTTTCGTTAATGGGATGTATACGAAAATTGGTATGGCACAACGTGACTGCATGACGAACATAAATGACACGTCATAACACAAAAATCATGACATGCATGTCGTGAGTGGCATGATTTACGTGCCACGGTCTTGGTGCTCTTGCAGCCGTTTCGTTAACTTGATATATACCAAAATTGGTATGGCAAGACAGCAATGTATGACGACCATGCGTGACACGTTCTAAGTACATGGAAATCGTGACATGCATGTCATGAGTGGCATGATTTACATGCCACGAGTTTCATTAATGGGACATATACAAAAATTGGTATGGCACAACATGACAATCACAAATGACAGGTCATAACATTATAAACATGACATGCGAGTCGTGAGCAGCATGGTTTACATGCCACAGTCTTGGTGCTCTTGCGGCCGTTTCGTTAACTTAATATGTACCAAATTCGGTATAGCGAGACAACGATGCAGATCCATTTTACCTTCCTCGTGCGTGCTTCGCATTTCCTTGATTCCCACTGCACGGGGATCTGCCATTTTTTTTACGGGTCTCAGAAGTCTCGCACGCTAGTCTTGCTGAGAGCAGCGTTAACATAGACACTCGCGCTTTCTGCCTAACAAGAGAAGGTCACGCATAGCGCTTTCCGTCTTGTAACAAGCGCTCACGACTGTTTTGGATTCTGCATGGAGTTTTTCCGACATCATCAAATTTTTAAACGAAGGCCTCGTAGAGAGGGTTCTCCTTTTACATTTGTTTTGTGTTCATATATGATTAGCAATGGTTGCTGCCCTGTGGCAAAGAACTCTTACGAATGGAAGACTGTGAATTCAACCCATATACTCTTTCATGTGACCCGACGTTCGAAAACAATTGAACGCTTCAATCAGCAAGCAGGGTATGAGATTGGGCTAGTTGGTGATCCACATTATATTAAACAGTGCACAAGCGAACAACGGAGAAAGAGAATAGACAATAGCGTGATATAGACAAGCGCTGAGTTAGAACAAAAAAAAAATAATTTATTGAAGCACACACATATATACACGCCCCGCCACGGTGGTCTGGTGCTTATGGCACTCGGCTGCAGATCCGAAGGTCGCGGGATCGAATCCCGGCCGCGGCGGCTGCATTTCGATGGAGGCGAAATGTTGAGGCCCGTGTGCTGTGCGATGTCAGCGCACGTTAAAGAACCCCAGGTGGTCGAAATTTCCGGAGACCTCCACGACGGCGTCTCTCATAATCAGAGCTGGTTTTGGGACGTTAAACCCCAGAAATCAATCAGTCGCACATATATACACTCCTCAAAACACGTGCGCGCGCAAGATGTCGCGTTAGCAAGATAAACAGAAACAGATTTATTTCCCAATTCTTCCGTGTGCAGAAAAGAACAAAACGAACAGTGTTACGATATCATTGGACAGTATCATGATTTGTGCACTCAAAATACGCCAGTTCTTTTGGGGTGAGGGCAGTCAAGAGCTTGCTGACTCAGTTTCCATTTATTAGGCAATTTCCTTTTATTATTGAGGCCTGGATTGTTGCAAAAGGAAGTTGCACCAGCAAGCCCTCGATTGCCCTCACCCCCAAAGAACAGGCATATCTTGAGAGTGCAAATCGTGGTAACAACAGTTACATCATATCAGACTGCTAAGTCTGACAATACACATTTGATTCATAGCCATGATGGTCGCATTTCTATGGCGGCTAAATGCAACATCACCTTACTGCCCAACGATATCGTAATTTTTGTTTGTTCTTTTCTGTACCTGGAAGAAATTGGAAAAGTTATCTGTTTCTGGTTATCTTGTTAGTTCTGTAACGCTACACCTTGCGCACGCACGCGTTTGAGTATGTGTATATATGTGTGGTTCAATAAAATATTCGGTTCGAAGTCAGCGCTTGACTCTGTCACGCCTTTCTTTGTCCGTTGTTCGCTTGTGCGCTGTTTAATATACCGTAAGTCAAGAAGCCGAGAGGCCAGAGTTAATGCAGACATCTACGACAGCTACCCCAAATACATCATCAGCCTGTGCATCCGTTGATGCAGTAGAGCTAGCGTTCCGTTTCAATTGATGCCTGTCTTTCGCGTGTGAAGCTGGACTTGGTTCGGCATGCTGTAAGGCCTTTATTCTGAAAAAAAAAATGATTTAAAGCAAGGTTTGTGCCGATCAGTGCAATAGCATACTAAAGTTTCGCAAACGTTGCTCCCTAATTACCTCTGCAATGTGTTTGTGGTTCGCGCATTTTAATAAATACGAGCTGTAGGGAAAGGTTATTGTAACAGGAAACACACACACGCGCGCCACAGGACCCGATAAAGGATGCAGATTAGTCTTATCACTCCCACTTCGCACCCATGGAATTGGCGTAAATACCTTATAACGTGAAATCTGCCGTTTCAAAGCCACAGACGACGCCAATTCAGTGACTCAAACCTTAAAAATTCAGTCGATGAGAAGACAGCGAGTTTATCCCGTTTAATGCCGCTCAGTTCCGAGTACCAGCTTCGAGTGCGTGTTCAGTATAGAGAACGCTGCCAAAGAGCACCGTATTATTTATCTTCTGAAACGCCAATAAAATATTGAAGAAAAAAAGCGATATTCGCCACAAGCTTCCTCAATCTCATACGGCACAACAGCAGACGTCTGAATTACAGATGAGAGACATTCTGATGCTTCTCACTGGCGTTGCAAATACGCAATACACGCTGAAAGAAAAATGAGTTCGCACAGCCGAACATTTGCGAGAATGCGATAGATCCACTTTCGAGGTGCCAATCTTGAAAACTGTTTTTTTAAATACCATTCTAGGGTTCACGGGATGCGGGTACGATCAATTTGTCGGAATATCCAGTTATATCCCGTAAGGTTTCGCATTAAGTATAAGCTAAATGTTTTTATATTAGCAGTCAAGCAGGCGGCCTATCAAAAGTTCATCCTTTAACACCCCCCTTTGGCAGCTCTATTCCCATAAATAAATAGGCAAGCTATACAAGATGCGAGAAGACACGGATAGTTTGGTTTCAGTACTGGGAGACCTCGTGCGCTGTACCAGTAGGGACACCCAGGATTTCTGCCAGGGCGGGGTTCAATTTTTCATGAAGGGCCGGGAAGGCGATTACACAGTTGTTGCGTGTGCAAAAAAAAGTAAATAAAATGCCAAATAATAGGGCCGTCAATGATGATGGTTATTTTTATTATTTTTTTCGGCATTTTGCAGACATTAGCTCCAC
Organism: Hyalomma asiaticum; assembly: GCA_013339685.2. Taxonomy (NCBI): domain Eukaryota; kingdom Metazoa; phylum Arthropoda; class Arachnida; order Ixodida; family Ixodidae; genus Hyalomma; species Hyalomma asiaticum. The sequence continues at coordinate 334,882,559 of CM023481.1, forward strand.
ATTCTTCTGAAACATAGGAGCAGTTACGGAGTGGGAGGGGGGTAAGGTTGGCTTCAGGGGGGGGGGGGTTACAACCCCCGAAACCCCCCCCCCCCCCCCGGTCGGTGCGCCACTGCGCTGTACAGAACGAACCAATTGACAGGCACCGCTTCTGTAATTTGCCTGTCAAACTCCCAGTTGTGCACCAGAAATGAACGCGATGTTGTAGTAATGCCGAGCGCTTTCTCTATAGTTATTGTAGGTACCACTTGCCCACCTTAACTGACCGGAGCCAACTTAGCCTGCAGTATGACCCAAGGCATACAGGCTCAAGTACTTCTTTTTTGTCTAGGGCAACGTGCATCAACGGCGGAAACAGCCGCAATCACTTGAATTATCTCATGACGACGCACATTACAGTTGGAGAGCTAAGGAAACACTCCGGGCATATTGCCCGGAATCTTCGCCACCACTTATCTCGTCAACCTACTAAGGCATAGCGTGTCCCATATAACGTGAAAGGGATAAGCTCATCATGTGTCATTATACGCGCTGGCTGCACGCGTGATGCTTAACAATTGACGATTACTTGGTGTCTCGTGTGACCTCCTCACTCTACCGTCTGTCTAGAATAAACGAGACTCAACTGTCGCTTCCGCTGTCAAGGAGGTTATGGTGTTGCTCTTGCGTATGGACATTACTGTGAGTTCATGCAGATATGCACCGACGGGTTGGTCCTCCCGATGGGCTCAACGGCGTCTATTGTCATCTGAATGAGAGTCGGATGCCGTTAATTTCAGTCTCCCACTTGGCAACACACGCAGCTGAGAACTTGCCGCACTGTATTTCATTTCCCCAATTTACGCAAACGGTTGGTTTTCCGCGACTCATAGCTGGCAGTGCAGCGTTTGTCTTTCTTGCATCGTGGTTCGCGCTATAAATCGCTATATGATATTACGAAAACGACGCAGCACTTAGATGAAAGGGGACACCATCTCACTACTTGTTCGATACTGAGTTAATGGCAGGTGTGATCGTTGCGAGAATGAAGCGTTTTCTGCACCTATTGGGAAGAGGGTCGTCCCCACCTTCAAGCGTAACTACAAGCCCAGCACTCACGCTAGCTGGCTGAGGAAGCCGTGCGAATGTTTATTTATTTATTTATTTATTTATTTATTTATTTATTTATTTATTTATTTATGAAGTCCGACAAGAGTGCGCATGCAGCTATGGTGTTTGGTCCAGCTTCTAGGCAAGCAGTTACACGTTCTATATTAGTCTTTAACTGAACAACCCTTTCTATCTTAACACGGAAGTGTTTTATGGCGGGGTCCATCAAGAGGTCACTGAGGTACTTCCGTCACGTAAGTGCATGTCTGCAAAAATGAACACATATTTGAACGCATGCCAGGATTCCAACCCACAACCACCGGCGAAGCGACGATAGGAGCTGGGAGTTCTGCCGATCACAATACCAACACATTGACACATGGGAGGAACAAACGGGCCTTATATCTTCACTACACCGCTTTATACTTTGCATGTCATTGATGCCCGGTTAAAGCGAAGGTATTTAGCAAGCAAAACTACTCTTAAATTTACGTCGCCTCTCTTTCACTGCACTCTTGGTTCTCAGCGGTGATACCGCCATCTAGGAACGATGGAGCGAAGCCGTAAATTGTCGTAAAATGCGCGCTGACAGTTAGCGCTTCGGTAGTTTCAGCACCTCTATGCCTCTCTACCAGCGGAGGTTTCAGCGTCTTGGCGGCGCGTTGCTTGCGCAGTGTACAACAACGGCTGCTACATAATTTTTCTTGTGTGGTGAATACGGGCAGCCAGTTGCGTTGCGACGCGCGCTCTGTCCCAGGAACGCAAAGGCGGCCACCGACAAGCAAATGATGAGTCTTTGACTGTAGCGGCCTGTGTGTTTACAAAACAATTCGCTGACAATCCGTTCGGTTTCGTTTGCAAGATTTCACCGTTTGCGGGCGCTCCTGGTTTATGGCAGGTTTGCAGATGGCTCTGGCGCGTGAAATGCAGTGTGATCGGAGAAATGTGAGTCACTCGAAAACTTTCGTTCTTTTTTTTTTTTTTTGAAATGTCGAGGTTCCTAGTGCAGTGTCAAGGTACCGATGATATTTACACGCAACGGGTTCACATGTCCAGAGTACCCAACCCATCTACCGCCCCTTGGTTCGCCATACTGCCGCTTATTCATGCATTCCACAGATTCGCGTGGGTAGGTTTCACCTTCCTGTTTTGCCTGTTTCTATAATAGAGCGATCAAGCGCATTTTTGTCATACTTTGTACTCGGGTCATACACTCTTAGCACGGTAACCTTTAGTTTATTTTATAGGTACACAAAAATGTGAAAATATGCTCCTTTACTAAAGTTTAAAGGGCTTTAACTTTTTAGTAAAGGAGCATATTTTCACATTTTTGTGTACCTATAAAATAAACTAAAGGTTGCCGTGCTACGAGTGTATGGACACGCTGTGTCCCTTATAATCGTTGTGGCTTTGACTGTGGCCTTGGCCGTAGATCTGGCTGCAATTTTGGTAGTGTGAGTCGTGCTTCTGTATTCATTCTCTCCAGTGCATTGTTCTTCTCAGAGGTCCACCTAAATGCGCCTGGTCTAGGAGGATGAGGAGGAGGTGTCACCGTATGTGAACTATACGCTACACTGAAGTTTCAACGTTATTTGATCTGCGACGGCGTCGAGAACGTCGTCTTCGAACGACCGCGACACTTTCTCTATCAGACCAACCACCTGGTAAAAGATCGAATTTTCTTTCTTTATTTGGACAGCCTACGATGCGTCAGAGATCCTGAGCAAATTGTGGCATACAAGGGCCGTGGTTGCGCATGAGTCCGCAGCGTAGGTTTCGGCGCAGGTCGAGCAAATTATCGTGCTCTCGTGCGATAACGTTTCCAAAGTTCACACATTTGTGACAGTGGAGCGCGTTGGGATAAACTCTCGATCGGGACACCTAAAGTGGCCGACCTTCACGTGCGAGGACAGAGATTTTGCATGAAATGTTCATTTAACAGAGAAGAAAGGGTCAAGGTGGAACAAGTGAACTGTAGCTACGTGATCTATTGCTGACTTCATCAGAGTCGGCAAGTCAGTGCTGTATATGAGATGGAGACGCAGACATAGTGGGTAGCGCTATTATGTGACACCGCTGTCCGGTGAAATATACGAACGGACTTCTATGTCATCAAGTTAAGAAATTTTGCTTGTAGTGCTCATTGTAGCCCCATGAACAACGACAATAGCCAGGACATATTTTGTGGATTTACTGCGATGTCCGTTATTTGATTCTGCGCCGCCCCTCCGAGAAGTACTGAAACTGGCTGTGTGTCGATGCGAGCATATACTGCAGGTACTTGGCCTCAGGCTGCGGGTAACGAGTTCTGGTACAATAATAATAAGGATTGTACTGACTATGTCTGCGCTACGTCGTGCGGCACAAGGAGACGTACTTGTTTACGCGTTTGTGACCTTTATTTCTGAAAAACTGGCAGTTATCATCGGCAGTATGGTCGTAAAATTAAGGGCGAAATAAGTCGAGGAAATTTAATAACTTAGCATAGATCGTTTCAAAATTTGATTTTCTGTGATCAAGGAGTGCTTCAGAAATAGCAAAACAGCTATAAAATATTAGACAGACGTTCAGCGCGGGACACTCAAATTAAGTCAGGAGTATTAGGTCTCCATTTTCGAGTCTGATTGGTTTGTATAAGACTCTCCATGAAAAGCAAATAAGCCAGAGACTGAAAAAGTTATTACATTCAAAAGAAAGTAGGTGGGCTGTAGGCAACTATCTTATGTTTGAAAAAGAAAAATCTCCACTGAAAAGTGAGTGTCAGATAATTCCCTCTTCAGAGTACCGAGTCGGTTGCGCAAGTCGCTAGTTACCTGAGTTAGTGAGGCACTAACAAGTCACTAACAAAGTTACAAATACTTCGCGCTCACATAAGCGTACAGACCCGGAAGTACTTGAGATAAAAAGCATCCCGCAGCTTTTGTGTGGCTGGAGATGAGTAAAACAACGCACGATTGCAGAAAAACTGTGGATGTCACAAATGAAAGTTGCGGTGAGTCTAACAGCCATCATTTTAATTATTCAGCGACTAAACTGACCCCGTGTTGCTAAACTGGAAATAAATGACTTGAAGGTTTGGATGCTTAGCAAAGCTTTCGTTCAACCTATTCCAAACGAGCATAGGATTCCTCAGAACCGTTTTGACAAAATTCATGTTTAAAAGTTACATTGGCGAGAGTGTCGTCAAATTACAGTAATAGCCAAGAACAATAATTTAATGTTCAATTCTTTTTACTGTCGAAACCGTGTTACGGCTTGATGGGCTGAAATTTGTTAGTCAACGCGCACGTAAACACAGGCAAGATTTATTTTCCAGGCGAGTAATCAGTATATAGCAACGTTGTAAAAAAGTGTGTTATTTATTTATTTATTTATTTATTTATTTATTTATTTATTTATTTATTTATCCACTTACGCATTATTGCACTTGTTACTCACAAGATTAGACAATAGGTATTATGAGAGGTGTACGGTGACATAATATCGCTGTAGCACCCTTTGTTGCAGTTCGTAATTTAGTGTACACTAGCGCTGAACGCAGGAAATGGATTTCGTTCAACATTGGTGTGCGGGATACAATAATTAGAAAAGGCGCTTCAGCAAATCGGCACTCCAACCTTGAATCGATTGCCTGTACGGGCAAAAATACATATGACAGGGGATGTGTATACCAACACTCGCTTGAGTTCCGAGTTAGTGTAGTAAAAATGCGTAGACGTGTACATTTACGTCGCAAAGTAAGACCAAGGAAAGCAAGAGTCCGTTCCCCTACTGATATACTGGCATGACTGATACAATTGGAGAGACTGTCACGTTTGGCCCCTCGAATCAATGACCTCAAAGAAATTAGTTCTAGAACGCTATACAACTGTATTTCGTAAGAGAATGAACTTCTAAAACCGAGATGTCAAGGAGTGAAACACAAAATAGATTCAAGAAACTCCCTCAACTGTGAGCGTTGCATTAGCTTTGATGGGACATTCGTTAACGATACTGAGCATTTTAAAAGATTTTTAAAACTGCGCGAGAAGACGGGGGCAGTAGAAAGAAACACACAAGACACAATGAGCGCAGACTGCCAACTGTTTATTTCCTGGAAGCAAGCAACAGATATTTCAAGCACGAACATGGAGACGTGGTCATTCTTTCACTCACCCAAGTGCCTAAAATATAAGAAACTGCTGAGCATACCGAAAGGACCAGATCGAAAGAAAAATCGTCGAAGCCTACCACGTATTAAAAGCTCGCGACCAATGTATTAGCATGCCGTCTGTTTCGTTGACAGCTGACGAAGTCGCTTTCCTAGAACGCGCCTTATAGTGACTTCTGTGCATCCTTCACACCAAAAGTTTTATTTTTGTTGGTGGGGTTTCGGAAGTGTTGTTATTTTCTTTATGGCTAAAACAGCACCTGATTGTTTGCCTTCCATCGAGTTTTACCGTTTTCGTTATCAGGTATTTAGTTCCGTCGCCTTCACCTTAATTTCGTTAATTGTTGTTCCATGACGCTTTTTGGTTCATTTTTCTCACCTTTTGTGCCATCATCGCCTTGATCTTCGTTGATTGTTATCTCATTTTAAACGATTCTACGATCTCATCTTATCGCCTTTTTACCCCAATTATTTGTTATGCGACATGCGCCATTTTTCTTTTGTTTATCTTTCACATGCTCGCGTGACTACGCTCCGTATGTTTTCTTGGTTTCTTTAGTGTATTGTTAGAACGGCTTCTGTTTTTTTCCTGGCGACTGCTCGGTCTTAATTCTTAGTTTGTAATGATGCTCAGCAATTTCTTTTATTTTAGGCACATGGGTGAGTGACAGTATGGCCACGTGTCCCGGTTCCTGCATGAAATATCTGTTGCTTGCTTCCAGGAAATAAACAGTTTGCAGTCTGCGCTCATTGTGTCTTGTGTGTTTCTTTCTACTGTCCCCGTCTTCTCGTGCAGTTTTAAAAATCTTCTAAAAAGCTATGCACCAACTAGCCCACCAGAACGTTTTACTGAAGATATTGATCATTAATTACAAGGCTAGTCGCACATACTTTATGCATAGGCACCACCTTTCCCACCTTCCAATCACTTCGTGCGGTTGGCGGAGAGCAATGTCTGTGAGAAAATTTTACAGAATATGAAAATAGAGAACATAGCTGCACCATCGAAGAAGTTGACGCCATCAATATGTCAACGAGTTCTATGATGCTTTGAAGTTGTTAACCAACGAGACAAAGCCATCATAAACAATTGAAGTCGTCATTGCAAATTGAAGATGCAAGTCAAGTTACAGGCGCCCCATTGAAGAACCTGCGCTGTTGGACCCTTCATAGAGGAACACCTGTCAATATCGCCGACTGAGCGAAGTACTATCGTGAAAGAAGAATCACGAGAAGAGATAAGCAGTGTTGGAGCTGGATTAAAGACCCGCGGAAATGAATGGCCAAACACCCCAAGGAATTTGCACTGACAATCCGAAGGGGAATCAATACCTCTTCGTATATGGAAAGTACGCTACAGCGTGCTGAAACGAAGGCGGAGGAGTCAGCGGGAGGCCCTAAAGTCGAAAACTGAATCGTGCAGCTAACATACGAGACAGAGACCTACGCAGACAGAGCAAGTGGCATGACACAACTGGGAGAACTTCCGAAGTTTCCTATGACAAACGCTGAGCATCGCGAGGGATCTCTGATGTGATTATAAAGGCGAGCAAACTTGCTAATCCGACATCGAAGGATAATGCATACTAATAACAGATTAAGGTACACTCAGAGGAAGGTACGAAAATCAGAAATCGCTCAGTGGTTATGGTCTATTCGTTCGGCTTTTTGACCATGAAGGCAGGAATTCCCTTAACGAGAACGAATTTAACTTAGCTGTTTCGCGTTAGTATATGAGCATGACTCGCAGTTCAACTTCGCGAAGTGAACGTTAAATCGCGAGACCCCTTGGTCATGAGTGCATATCAGTCACGGTGTCACGGCTGTCAGTACATTTCAAACGATTCTGAGTTGTCCGGCCGCTAGGACATGTAATTTAATTTCATAGCAAATAACATTGCTACCGCCACTTATCTTCGTTCGCCAATAAAATATTTCCTTCCGGTTTCCTGCAAGCTCTTAGTAAGTGTATAAAACCACACTCATCAGTACAGCGGAGAAAAAAAACACACCCATAAAGCAGATACATATTTATTCATTTTACTTAATCATTTCAATATACCCGAAACGCCCCCATAATTATATTCTGCTTATACCACATCATACGACCAGTACATAGCGAAGGCGAAACCCGAACACGTTTCGTCTACGTCGCTAACCATCACAAACTCGCTGCGCATAACACAAAATGCGTCAGCATTTATTAGAATACTGAGCATGAAATGTTTTTAGTCCTCGTTGTCGGCAACCTTCACGCCACCTTGAGCCAAAAGCCACAGCCGTTATCCGGGAACCCTAACTGGGACACCCGAGTCTCAATCATAAGTTGACACCAACTCGTCTTTGTCACGCAAACCTTGCTACAGAACCACATTACGCCAGTTTCTCGCCCAATAAGATACATAGACATTGCTTCCGAGTTCTTCCTAATGTTTCCTAACGAAGTCACTGAAAGAGTAAATTCATATATACTGAAGCTCCATTTGATATTTCCAATAGCAACGTTCCAGAGGCCACTAGAAGACACCATACACTTGTCCGTTCCATTGCCATCCAGCGTCTGGGAGCAATCAACCGGACTCACGAAACAGGTCGCCTGGATCGGCACACCTGGCGAGGTCGGTGTCGGAAGTCATGTGCGGAGGGGAGACAAAGAAGGAAGGAGGAAGGAAACAGAAAGGCAGGGAAGAGGAGACAAAGATGAAGGACAGACCGTGTACAGGCAGCGCAGTAGCTAAGTCACAGCAGGAAAAGTTCGACTAGCAGACCACACGGAGCTAACGAGACCAGTTCAACTTCCTCTGGAAGTGGGCGAGTGACGTTCTGTTGGTGACGGAGGATGTTGGAAATAGTGCTCGCGCGAGGATAATTAGGGGGGACTCTGATCGCGATCGGCAGATTGTGAACATTAGACGGCACTTTTAGTGCGCCTTGTTAGGACAGCTATCTCCTCCAGGAGATAATTTTTTAAATGCGAAGCATTTCTTAGCGAACTTCGGCGACTTTGAGCGTATCTATCTATCTATCTATCTATCTATCTATCTATCTATCTATCTATCTATCTATCTATCTATCTATCTATCTATCTATCTATCTATCTATCTATCTATCTATCTAGCCGCCTACGATTTTGTGCTCTCCTGGCCGTTTCGCTAATGGGATGTACGAAAATTTGTATGCCACAATATGACTGCATGACGAACATAAGTGACAGATCGCAACATGAAAACCATGACATGCATGTCATGAGCGGCATGATTTCCATGCCGCGGTCTTGGTGCTCTGCTGGCCGTTTCGTTAATGGGATGTATACGAAAATTGGCATGCTAACAACATGACTGCATGGCAAACATAAATGACAGATCATAACATGAAAGTCGTGACATGCATGTCATGAGCGATATGATTTACATGCCACGGTCTTGGTGCTCTCCTGGCCGTTTCGTTAATGGGATGTATACGAAAATTGATTTGGCACAACATGACTGCATGACAATCACAAATGACAGGTCATAACATGAAAATCGTGACATGAATGTCATGAGCGGCATGATCTACATGCCACGCGTTTCGTTAATGGGATGTGTACCAAAATTGCTATGGCACAACACGACTGCATGACGAACGTAATTGACAGGTCATAACGTTAGAATCATGACATGCGTGTATGAGCGGCATGGTTTACATGTCACAGTCATGGTGCTCTTGCGGCCGTTTCGTTAACTTCATATGTACCAAACTCGGTATAGTGAGACAACAATGCAAATGATCCATTTTACATTCCTGATGCGTGCTTCGCATTTCCTTGATTCCCACTGCACGTAGCATCTGCCAACTTTTTTTTTGCCCCCTGACCTTGCACCCCTTCACCAGCGGCCTGGCAACCTCACCGTGCATGACGTCACAGTTGTATCTTCCCTCTCTCTATGATGCACGAAGTTACCGTTGAGGTGGTTGTGCTCGAGGAAAGTGGGTTGCCGCCTCCTTCGAGAGATGGCGCAAGGTCCTCTTCAACAAATCTGTTGTGCCGTTAGCGACCCATTTCATGCTTACATCTACTCTTCATTATGGGACAGCAGCATTTTATTGTCTCTGTGCATAGTCAGTTTTTTTACGCAGGCATTTTGGGTGCCGCCATCTTGGGCTGATAACTAGCCGTTTTGTATTTGTATCATGAACGCTGCATGTTTCACACTTCACGGCGCGGCTAACTTCTGTTGCACACCTTAACAAATTTCTGGGCGGAAATATGTGAGACATGTAAGTACGAACAATGCTGGAACATTACTTTTTTTTTTCGGTTTGCTTCGTTACAGCCTTCCTGTGAGGGGAAATACCTGCAAAAAAAAACAAAACAAATAACTGCGTACGTCATAGGGAATACAAGCACAAGTGCTCTAGGACGTACCTCAATTTTCCAAAGTGTGCTTCTACAGCGGCAACAATCGTCATAGCGAGAGATCACCCAACATCGACGTACACCCAAAAGCAAAAGCTTACGGAATGCTAAACTCTCTAAAAACGTATATTACCGCTTCCACTTGGAACAGAGCCTCCAAATAAACGCTTCAAGAAATAGAAGTAGTTCCGCCGTACAGGCTGAAACACTTAATTCAAGGCCATGTTGTGAGGCTAAGCGGTAATATAGATGTTTCGAGAGCTTCCCATCCCATAAACTTTTACTGTAGGCTGTACACAGTCACTGATACCTTCAGGACGCATATTCGACACGTTGCACGAGTGCTTTCACGCCATCCAGCGTCCTCACCTGCAGAAAGCCAACATGCAAGGTTCAGTCACATTATGCATGCAGCCTTGCCGTCAGACTACACGTTGGCAGCAAGATCATCCTCGCCTTTGTGGTGCTTACGTCAACCCGAAGTGTGCTTCACAATCCCAGGAGCCACGAAAAAAAAAAAAAAGACAAGGATATCAGTTGCACTGAAACAATCCACGTTATTCCATTTAGATGAGGTGCACGATGGACGCATCTATGTACGGATGGTTCAGTTATAGTTAGCAGCTCAGCTGCGGTGGTATTAGTTGTGGCGACATCCGACGGTGCCAGCCCGACGAGGTCAGCTGTGTCACCATTCTCCTTTCAAGATCCGACGCAGCCAAAGTGCTTGGCAACTACTAGCACGTCAACTATATAACGCTCGACCAGTGGAACTGGCCTGCATTTTCAAGCGGAACCCTTCATGCGTTGGACCCCAACTTGCAACTACGCATCCCGACCGACCTCTCACGCCTTCCTTGTCCGTCTGTGGGCTGAAGAGTAGCCTTCTCCAATGCGTACTTGTTTGCCATTAGAATGGTGAGACACCATTGTCTGAACTTTGTGGGTGCAAAGAAAGAATCGCGCACCTTCTCTGGGAATGCGCACGTTTCAGCTCCGAAAGCGAAGCCATTTCAGCCGCACTTGGCGAGCTAGACAACCACCCGTTTAAAGAAGACAAGAGTCTAGGGCCTACAAAGTCTTCAACGCGAGTTGCTATCAGGGCACTGCTGCGATTTCTTCGAGAAACCGAACTTGCTGAGAGATGAAAGGGAAAATTTTCATCCACCCGTTTGTAGCACAAAGCTACAAGGTTCTTTAAAGCTACAAAGTTCTGCAAGCAATGAACAGATCGCTAAACGCGATTTAGGAGAGGGAACGTAGCAGGAGCCAACGTTTCGACAAGTGGACTTGTCTTCGTCAGGACTGCGACTCGCCGTCCTGATGAAGACAAGTACACTTGTCGAAACGTTGGCCTCTGCGACATTCCCTGTTCTAAATTGTGTTTAGCGGTCTGTTCATCGATTCAAGCCTCCATATTCCCCTGAGCTTCTCTTCTAGTAAGATTCTACAAGTTGATTCTGCTATATGACAAGTGGCATCAACATTTATTCGTCGCCAAAGTCTATCCCTTATTTCTCTCTTTCATTCTCCCTCTCCCCTTCCCCAGTACAGGTTAGCCGATCGGAGATCTCTGGTTAACGTCCCTGCCTTTCATTCACCTTTCTCTCTCTCGCTGTCTTCTCTTCGCAAGAACTTAACTAACGGTACTCCCGTAGGATTACGCCCCGCCGTAGTAGTCTAGTGACTATGGTACTCGGCTGCTGATCTGAAGACCACAGGATCGAATCCCGTCCGCGGCTGCTGCATTTAGATAGAGGCGAAATGTCGAGGCCCGGGTATTGTGCGATGTCAGTAGGATTGAGGCCTTGCAACCTCATCCCACACTCACTGACTCAACCCACACAATGAATACGACACCCACACTACGCCCGCATGCTATGCGGTATAAATTTGTAAGCACATCAGTTAAATCGGGCGCTCGTTCAAAACAGCACTGAATGCACCATAGGAAGTCCGTTTAATTCGACCGTGCATTATAAAAATAACGGGCACCACGTGTATAACATCAGATAGTTCTTACTCTTATTCCTTTCTTTATTCCTCTTCATGACTGCACGGCAGCCCTGCTCACGTCACGGCGCTACACGACAACACACTCTCCCTGATAATGTAAGCGTAAGCGCATGTTAATAAAACGCTCAGGCCTGGCATTATCGCTATCGCTTAATTAGGACATCTTTGTAATTGGAGCTTTATGTTTGCAACCAACTATGCATGAGAAAGAGGGGGAAAAAGCATTAAATTCTACCGCTGCATGGTCAGCCTCTTTTATACACGCTCTTCTTCGCTGTATATATAGCAATCGATTGCGCAAAAGATTCTGCGCCGCGTGCGTGCGTGCGCGCGCGCGCGTGTGTGTGTGTGTGTGTGTGTGTGTGTGTGTGTGTGTGTGTGTGTGTGTGTGTGTGCGTGCGAGCGTGATAATGGTTCAACAAAAGCATAATGTAACGGGTCGGCGCCGCTGACCCTATTACTATTTTTCTGAATTCAGCATATGTCTCCATGAGTACGGCAGTTAGACGTGAAAATTGCTTTGTAGGACAACTCCTGGCATGGCCCTATATTGTTACGTGAAGCTTGAGATGCTTGAGATGCTTGAGATGTGTAACGATGTTGTGCCCATCCCGCTTTTTGTACGGCTCGTTGGCTCCGTGAGTTTTAAATAAGCTCTGCGGTTTTACGTGTCAGAACTATGACACTATTACGAGGCACGTCGTAAGGAATACTCCGCATTATGATGAATGCGGAAATGCACTTAAAAGATGGAGATGAAAGGTGAATTCAAGGGAGACATAAGCGCAACTTTCAACTGCAGTCACTGCTTCGTGTAGGGCGGTGATTAAGACACTTGCATCCCGAGCGTAGGATCTCTGGTTCGAACCTCGACAAAGCTTTTTGTTTTTTCCTGTCCCCTACTGCAATCCCAGGGTGCCTTATACGTCGATCAAACCTCCCCGTTCTCCTTTCATGTGCACCGTCTCACAGCAATCTTATTTGTCGGCGCGTCATCGACTGAACCCTTGGCGTCAATTCAACCCCTTCGCTATTGTTGTGTTCTTCTTTTCTTTCCTCTCCGGCTTTGTCACGTGACCCCTTTTATGACTGCACAGCTCTGCATAAACAGCTTGGCTGTAAAATAAACCAATCATGGAGTCAGCCATCGTCGTCACATAGTCCCACTTAGCATGCTTTCAGCGCCATAGGGTTAAGGGGTTCGTGCCGCAAAAAATCCGGCGTTGGAGCATCCTGCACACAATAACACATGTTCACGCGTGCAGCAGGTGCGCCACTTTTTATCAATGCTCAAAGAAAATCTCACAAAAAAAAAAAAAACAAGACGATGCGCCCATAAATATTCCTACGCCCAACAGTATATGACTATAACAAATTAATTACATGGAAGCTTAACTTGCTGATTATCTTTCGATCTGCTATGTCGCACGTTGCGGCGTCAAGCTTAGGGTGTTTCGGTTCAATTGTGCCACCTTTTAAAAATATCCACGTGCGCGTTACAGGGCGTAGCCAGCTTAGTATTATTCACTGTCGTCTTGATCAAATGAGGCTACTTTTAAGTGACCTCAGGTAATTAATTAATATTAATTAAGCCAGACGGTTTTGAAGCAGTGCTTTTGGGAGAGAGGTTTATTTACAGGAAGGCAGAGAGGGTCGGTTTGAGCAGTAATTTGCTTTGACCTGCTACTCTACGCTGGGGAAGGGGAAGAAAAAGAGCGATGAGTGATGATGGTGAGATGAGGAGGTCCGTGTGCACAGGGTCATGCGATAGGCGGGCCACTCTAGAGTCGTCCGTCAAGTCCAGTGGCACGAAGGAAGGCTACCGTAGTGCCAATGACCACGGAAGCGCTGTGGACATCACGCCAAGGGCCTGACTTCGACAGCGCATCCGTGGTCATTGGCTCGCTCGTCGGACGGTGGTATTTCGTCAAATCTGCAACTGGTGAAATCATGGTCTGTCGTTCCTGCCCGCACGCTGGGCATGTGCAAAATATGTGTTCGAGCGTGTCTGGCACTTCACAGTGCTCACAATTGGGATCAGTGTCGCTGCAGCCGATGGGGTGTCTATAACGTCCCGTGAACGCAACGCCAAGGCGAATCCTGTTACTCATACTCGACAGATTTCGCTTCAGTTTATGAGGCATGCGGAATCTCATTTCCTGGTCCCATTTGTAAAAGCGCTTGTGCAGTCTTTCTGGCTTGTTCCAGTGCTCAAGTGTGTAGTTGTGCATCACTTGACGAAGCACAGCGTTGGCGTCGGTTCGTGAAAACGCGATGCTTACTGCGGGTGCATTTTCTATAGCTGTTTTAGCTTCAGCGTCTGCCAGTTCGTTACCTATCACGACACAGTGTGAAGGTATTGATTAGAAATTTATGTGGTGGCCCTTCGTTATGGCGATGTGAAGGAGCTCTACGATTGCAAGAGCTAAATTTAGTAAGGGCCTCTTCTCAAAACATGACCAATGGCTTGAAGAGCTGGTTTTGCGTCGCTGAAGATAGGCGACGTGCCAGGAGGCTCACTGGAGACGAATCGTATGGCCTCGCGGAGTAGCAACAAGTTCTGCCGCAGTTGATGGTCAATCTTGAATCTTCGAGCGATGATCTTTTAGGGCACGACAAAGCTGCAGCGGAGGCACAAGGTGTGGTAGATCCATAAGCGTACACATTCGTGGCATCACTGTATGCTGAAAAAATGTGTAATGTTTTTAAACGAACTTTGTGGAATGGTGAAGTTGTAAAGCATGTTAATTAGTTACAGGTAATGTGTTTATACGATAGTAAGTGAACAAACCTTGATTCTTTCAGGCTTCCAAGAAGGTGTGCGAGATTTGAGAAAGTGCTATGTGAATAACGCTTGCACGCAGCGCCAGTAGCACCCTCATACGCGCTAATTGATTTCTGAGGTGTTACGTCCCAAAACCAGCTATGATTATGAGAGGCGCCGTAGTGGAGGGCTCCGGAAATTTTGACCACCTGGGTTTTTTTAACGTGCACTGACATCGCACAGGAACTTACTCATACATGCTAAGAACGAATCATCGATAATGCATGGAAACCGCAGGCATGGAAGGCCAATCCGGAAAGGCAAAAGGTACGGCCACCTCTTAGCAATTTCCCTTGTGACCTATTTAGCAAGGTCTGTCTGCGTTCATTATCGATGGTTATTCGATAATTATCAATGGTTATCGATGGTTAGTTCTTAGCAAGTTTGAGGGGCAAATGTCAGGGCGCGCAAGCGCCTAGTTGCATGGTACTTTTCAAACTTTGCGCAAACCATCGCGCTCATTAGCTTGCAAATATATTATTTGTGCATCGAACAACTTCTTTACAACTTCACCATTGAACGTATTGCGTGTGAAGCAATTGTTTAAAAGAGGTCATTTTAAGAAACAGTTTCAGGCCTAGACGACAGTGAATAATATTAATCTGTTTGCATCCCCGTAACGAGCACGTGGATTTTTCTTGAATGGTGGCTCAAGTTAGCTGAAACACCCTGTATGTGATGGGGCATGGCTGATAGTTGTGATCAGGCGATCTTGCAGCTTTAGATGACGTAGTGACTGTCGTAATGCTGAACTACTCAGGCAACAGTCGGCTTGTTCCTCTACAGCACTATGTTTTAGGTAACATATAATTGGTCTAACACGGAAATGTCGGCAGGTAGTGAAATTTTGCAATTTGGTGTTCCCACTCAGCTCCCAAAGTCGTTTTAGAGTGCTCTTTCATGTCATTTGGTGATTGTATTACTTTATATTACGTAGTTCTTGCCGATGCCTACGGCGCTACCTTGTGTTGATGGGATTTCCCGTTTAAGCCCCTCTATGGCGCATAAAAAAGCTTACCAGCGCCAGTGGGACAAAACGAACGCCGAGAAAAAAAAATTTCCCCGAGAACGTACTAAATGAGCTGTTCCTGAAAACTTCTTCTACATCAAAGCCTGTTTCAGCATTCCAAGCTTATCGGTCAGCTTAGAGCGCGTAGATTCGTTCGTTAATGCTTGAGAAGGAAATTTCCAATTCTCTCAGAAAAAATAAATGACGCACGCGTTGAGTTGAGCTGCAATGTTCATAACTTAGAAGAGTGTATTTGCCCAATAAGGTTTACCCGGAAGAAATAAACGAAACTAAGGAAAACGGAAGAGAAGTTAAGACGACTAAAAAATCAGCTCAAAAGGACAGAAAGTTGAGCGAGTTGGTAACATTCCATAATCAAAAGAAGAGGCGTGCAGGACACGGACACAAGAAGAGAAGTGAACACCACGAACGCCGACTAGCAACTGATGCACAGCACAGAGGCGAAAAAGAAAGAAGACACACAGCTTATCTGCGCATGCTCGGAATGGTAGCGCCACCTGTCAATCGGTTACACGTGCCCGCCTACGCGATAGACAACTCCCAAGGCATTCTATCTCCTCCCTGTTTAAGCTAATCGACGGTTGACTCACGCATGCACTTCCACTAATACTGATATACCAGGCCTCAACCAATAAAAGCGTATCTTCGTTCTTATGCCTGTACAGGATTTCGGTATTATCTAACTCGGGCATGCAGCTACAGACCTGGCAGTGCAAGGATAGATTGGACGGCGTCCCACCTGATAGCGACCTCCTGTGTTCAATTAATCTTTGATTAATACAACGCGCAGTTTGACGCGCAATTTTGACTCCAAGCATTCGAAAGTAGTAAAAAACGGAATAGCCTTGTCCTGTTTAAAGTCAGCCCTATCGAAGTCGTGCGTGCACCGTTTGACCATTAGCTTTAATGCGCAGGTTGAGCGCCTCTTAGATGCAGGTTACCCTAGACTAGCCATAGCCACAGTAGCTGAGCGTCTTAAGAAGTCGATTTCGACCGGAACAAAAGCGGTAGCAGAGAGTAACATTAACAAGAAAAAGGTCGTGAGTATTCCATACATCCACGCAGTTTCGCACCGGCTTAAGAAAGTGGGAAGTAAATATGGGGTTAATGTTGTGTTTACGGCTCCCAATAAGTTAGGAAGGGTTTGTGCTGCAGTGCATAGAAGAATTGAGCAGAAGGAAGGTAAGAAGCGAACCGATATCTGTCCGGTTAAGCACCTAGCCAAGAACAATTTCACCGACTGCCGCATGGGTGTAGTTTATAAGATTCCTTTTAGCTGCGGACGGTTTTATGTAGGGCAAACAGCGCGTTGTATTAATCAAAGATTAATTGAACACAGGAGGTCGCTATCAGGTGGGACGCCGTCCAATCTATCCTTGCACTGCCAGGTCTGTAGCTGCATGCCCGAGTTAGATAATACCGAGATCCTGTACAGGCATAAGAACGAAGATACGCTTTTATTGGTTGAGGCCTGGTATATCAGTATTAGTGGAAGTGCATGCGTGAGTCAACCGTCGATTAGCTTAAACAGGGAGGAGATAGAATGCCTTGGGAGTTGTCTATCGCGTAGGCGGGCACGTGTAACCGATTGATAGGTGGCGCTACCATTCCGAGCATGCGCAGATAAGCTGTGTGTCTTCTTTCTTTTTCGCCTCTGTGCTGTGCATCAGTTGCTAGTCGGCGTTCGTGGTGTTCACTTCTCTTCTTGTGTCCGTGTCCTGCACGCCTCTTCTTTTGATTATGAAAAAATCAGGATTTACGGTATAAGCTGGACCTCATGTAACAGGGGACGAAGCGGTCGAAATAAAGATATATTCTACAGAAACTTATCGTGGGTTCATGATATTTAACACACACACACACACACACACACACACACACACACACACACACACACACACACACACACACACACACACACACACACACACACACACACACACGCACACACACACACACACGCACACTACAAGGAGCTACTGAGGACCTCTTTCTTTTATCTCTTTCACTGGCAAGATGGGCGCAAATATGAGAAAGAACGAGCCTATTAATCATTCGCTGTTGCTCGTACAGTGGCCGCACCGCAACTTGCGGTCTGTGCAATCGACAGCGTAAAACATGCAATGTCCTCATACGTGGGTTAAATTTGTCCCTACGACCTGACATTTCGTATCCTACGCACGTGCTTTTATCGAGGCTATTCACCCGTCTTTAAGCGCTCAATGTAATACACTAAAATAAAACATGAAAGTAGGCCCAAGTGCTGGCGTACGTAAAGTAAATCGCCTACCCAATTGGCAATAACAACCATCGAAGGAGAACTAAGCAACGGTCCCGCTTAGCCAATCATGTGCGATGTAGTGCATGAGAGTTCATTACATGCACAAATCGGTATGTTTTATGACCTGGAATAGGTTTTGCCCATTTCTAAAAGCTAAAATTTTCGCGATGGCTTGACGTTTCATTTCCAGCGTTTAACGGAAGAAAGAAAGAAAGAAAGAAAGAAAGAAAGAAAGAAAGAAAGAAAGAAAGAAAGAAAGAAAGAAAGAAAGAAAGAAAGATAGATAGAAAGAAAGAAAGACATCAGATAGATAGAACGCGATAACTGTCGTATAATGATGTTAAACTTTATTCTTCATAACCTTCGTTTTGTTATCTTTTCTCTAATGCATACATTTGTCTGTGCTGTAGTAACTCTTTTCCCCCTTACTCTGTTCCGTTGCCTTTTAGGTATTCGAATTAAGTTCGCGAATAAATAAACGAATTTCTTGTTTACTTCATGTCAACACTGCGCCATTTACACTGTTTTTAGCGCAAACCACCATGATGCGTGCCAGTTACGAATGCCGGAGTCAACAAATGCGCCCCTCAAGTAAAGTTGCACTAAAACGTAGAAGTTCTTAACGTAAACCCGCATGCGTTCGTCAAAAGTGCACTGGCGAAGAGTCGGCTCACCACACGATTCCTACACGTGTGCCTTGCAGGGTTGCCAGAGACGTCGACAACCTGCGTGGCCCTGGCGGCTTCGGCTCATGGGCAGCTATTGCAGTGTACGTCGGAGCCGAAAGAGGGCCTCTGCGACGGCTGACAGCGCGGACACGGCAGGCACACGCTGGCCTTTCCTAACCGAGCGGCTGGAGCAGCACCAGGGCGGCATCAACTGCCTTTCAGGCCTAGACGACAGTGGATAATATTAATCTGTTTGCATCCCCGTAACGAGCACGTGGATTTTTCTTGAATGGTGGCTCAAGTTAGCGGAAACACCCTGTATGTGATGGGGCATGGCTGATAGTTGTGATCAGGCGATCTTGCAGCTTTAGATGACGTAGTGACTGTCGTAATGCTGAACTACTCAGGCAACAGTCGGCTTGTTCCTCTACAGCACTATGTTTTAGGTAACATATAATTGGTCTAACACGGAAATGTCGGCAGGTAGTGAAATTTTGCAATTTGGTGTTCCCACTCAGCTCCCAAAGTCGTTTTAGAGTGCTCTTTCATGTCATTTGGTGATTGTATTACTTTATATTACGTAGTTCTTGCCGATGCCTACAGCGCTACCCTGTGTTGATGGGATTTCCCGTTTAAGCCCCTCTATGGCGCATAAAAAAGCTTACCAGCGCCAGTGGGACAAAACGAACGCCGAGAAAAAAAAAGTTCCCGGAGAACGTACTAAATGAGCTGTTCCTGAAAACTTCTTCTACATCAAAGCCTGTTTCAGCATTCCAAGCTTATCGGTCAGCTTAGAGCGCGTAGATTCGTTCGTTAATGCTTGAGAAGGAAATTTCCAATTCTGTCAGAAAAAAGAAATGACGCACGCGTTGAGTTGAGCTGCAATGTTCATAACTTAGAAGAGTGTATTTGCCCAATAAGGTTTACCCGGAAGAAATAAACGAAACTAAGGAAAACGGAAGAGAAGTTAAGCAGACAAAAAAAAACAAGAATTTACGGTATAAGCTGGACCTCATGTAACAGGGGACGAAGCGGTCGAAATAAAGATATAGTCTACAGAAACGTATCGTGGGTTCATGATATTTAACACACACACACACACACACACACACACACCACACACACACACACACACACACACACGCACGCACGCACGCAGACTACAAGGAGCTACTGAGGACCTCTTTCTTTTATCTCTTTCACTGGCAAGATGGACGCAAATATGAGAAAGAACGAGCCTATTAATCATTCGCTGTTGCTCGTACAGTGGCCGCACCGCAACTTCCGGTCTGTGCAATCGACAGCGTAAAACATGCAATGTCCTCATACGTGGGTTAATTTTGTCCCTACGACCTGACATTTCGTATCCTACGCACGTGCTTTTATCGAGGCTATTCACCCGTCTTTAAGCGATCAATGTACTACACTAAAATAAAACATGCAAGTAGGCCCAAGTGCTGGCATACGTAAAGTAAATCGCCTACCCAATTGGCAATAACAACCATCCAAGGACAACTAAGCAACGGTCCCGCTTAGCCAATCATGTGCGATGTAGTGCATGAGAGTTCATTACATGCACAAATCTGTATGTGTTATCCCCTGGAATAGGTTTTGCCCATTTCTAAAAGCTAACATTTTCGCGATGGCTTCACGTTTCATTTCCAGCGTTTAACGAAAGAAAGAAAGAAAGAAAGAAAGAAAGAAAGAAAGAAAGAAAGAAAGAAAGAAAGAAAGAAAGAAAGAAAGAAAGAAAGAAAGAAAGAAAGAAAGAAAGAAAGGAAGAAAGAAATCAGATAGATAGAACGCGATAACTGTCGTATAATGATGTTCAACTTTATTCTTCATAACCTTCGTTCCGTTGCCTTCGTTCCGTTGCCTACTCTGTTCCGTTGCCTTTTAGGTATTCGAATTAAGTTCGCGAATAAATAAACGAATTTCTTGTTTACTTCATGTCAACACTGTGCCATTTACACTGTTTTTAGCGCAAACCACCATGATGCGTGCCAGTTACGAATGCCGGAGTCAACAAATGCGCCCCTCAAGTAAAGTTGCACAAAAACGTACAAGTTCCTAACGTAAACCTGCATGCGTTCGTCAAAAGTGCACTGGCGAAGAGTCGGCTCACCACACGATTCCTACACGTGTGCCTTGCAGGGTTGCCAGAGACGTCGACAACCTGCGTGGCCCTGGCGGCTTCGGCTCATGGGCAGCTATTGCAGTGTACGTCGGAGCCGAAAGAGGGCCTCTGCGACGGCTGACAGCGCGGACACGGCAGGCACACGCTGGCCTTTCCTAACCGAGCGGCTGGAGCAGCACCAGGGCGGCATCAACTGCCTTTCGCTGAGCGAGGACCACTCGCTGCTCGTCTCCGGCAGCGAGGACGGCCGCGTGCTCATGTGGAGCAGCCAGTCGACGCCCGTAGAACTCCTCGGCACGCTGAGCGGCCACGCAGGCTACGTCACGCACTGCACGGTGCACGGAAACTTCGTGCTCACTGGCTCTGCCGACGGCACGCTGCGAAAGTGGTCCATCGTGGACTCGAAATGCGTGCACGTCTTCGTCGGCCATGGGGCCCGAGTAAACCGCGTGCTCTGCACGGGCGACCTCGTGCTCAGCACGTCGCATGACAAGACGGCACGCGCCTGGCGCTTCAACGCCGACCTGGATGAACAGGTGACCCAGCTGGCCCTTATGGGTGTTCTTTCTCTTCAGTATAGGACATAGGTGGCGACTAAGTTGAAGATAGCGGGGAAGGGCACTGGCTTTCCTTCTTAGTTTACTACCACACTGTCAAATTTTCAAGTCTGTTCAACAAAGCTAACGAGAACATTGTTGGTTCACGTGTGCCGGGATATCTGTTAATCGGCAGGTTCGCTTGTCTCTCGTAAATCTTTAAAATGAGAAGCGTCACAGGGGGAGAAACCCGGCCTTGTTGATAAGACATGAAACGATATTTAGTGCGAATAAGGAGGAATAGGGAGCGCACGTGTGGACAAATAGGGAGACGAATAGAGATCGTGTGTTGTGTCGTCCCTATTCGTCCTTGTGTTGCTTTGCGCCAAATATCGTTTTAAGGATAAGCGTATTTAGACAAGTAGACTGGCGCAGGTGGCTCATCCGGTTCTGTAACCTAAACACTCTGCTATTATTATCGTGAACAGATTGTGCGGGTAGGGCTGGAACACACAGTATGTTGGAAATGCAACACTTATAATGTATTCAGAAAACCGGACTCGATAAAACAAATGTTGTGATGGTATGAGCATAGTTTTACATAGATGATAACTGTGTGGTGTTAAATGTTCACATTTATTCGCCCCTTAATTGTGGTAAGATGGTTAGGGTGATCGAATGCAGACCAGGAGGACGCGGGTTCGATCCCGACCGCGGTGTCCGCGTTTCCAATGGCGGAAACGCTAGAGGTTCGTGTACTGTGCGTTTCCAGTACGTGTAAGAGAACCCAGGTAGCCGAAAGCTGGCGCAGTGGAGCGGGCCCTACACTGCGTCGTGCCTCACAGTGATATCGTGGTTGTAGCACGTAAAAGTCTAGATACCACTACTTCACAGCTTAATTTGCAAGCACTTTCACTTCTGAAAACCCCGCATATAACACGAAGGGATCCTTTGGGGCGAAGTCCTCTTTCAACATGTGAGATAAGGTGACCAATTGACGTTTCCATAGTATTGCTTCTTTTCGGAGCGTATAGGCAGCGTTAACTACTCATGAACAATTTAATTATATGCCTCATATTATCAGTTACCCAATCATCGTTATTGGTATGCTTAAGTCAGGACCATACAAAAGTAACTATGGACTCCCCAGAATGAGACTTGGTCGGCCTAACTTAGTCAAAGAATCTGTACCAGGGTGGCATTGGCGAGTTCATGCAGGCTCACATTTCTCAAGGCCATATCGTGGGACCAATGCGATCACCACGGTTACTTGGTGTTGCTTAGGCGTAGTGCTGCTTGCAAGAGTTAGCCTGCAGACTGTGTTCCAGAATCGTCCTATAGTCGTATTCATACTCATAAAATGCCTCTTTACGGCCTGCAGCGACACCGTCGTGACGTCATTTTTTCGCTGCGCTAAACAGACATCGTGGGAACGGGTTTGTGCCGGTGTTCAGCGCAGATCATCATCATCATCATCATCATCATCATCATCATCATCAGCCCATCTTATGTCCACTGCAGGACGAAGGCCTCTCCCAATCCTCTCCATTCTTGCCAGTCCTGCGCGAGCTGATTCAATTTGGCGCTCGCGAACTTCTTAATTTCGTCCCCCCATCTTACTCTCTGCCGCCCACGGCTGCGCTTATCCTCTCTTGGTATCCATTCCGTCGTTCTAACTGTCCATCGGTTATCTAGCCTTCTCATCACGTGTCCTGCCCATGTCCATTCCTTCTGACGTGCACGTAATTTTCAAAACCTAGCTGCGAACAACGTGCTTCTACAACGTACTCCTTCGTTTCAGCCAACGGTATCATCGCGGCATCTGGCGGCGTCACACGAGTCGCCGGCGCTCTATTACAGAGGCTAGCACTGCCGAGGCGGGCGACCTCAGTGAGGATATCGGGGCGCTATGTCACTACGGGAGGCTCTGCAGAGCGGCTGACACGGGAGGCGCTGTCGTCGCTAGCGCGCACTCCGCAGCAGATCGAGTTGAGGAGGAACAGCAGTGGTAAGGAGGAAGACGACAGAAATAAGCCCATAGCTGCCTTAGCGCATTGTGCTTGGCTTTATTTATGGTGTGAATGATTTCGCAATTGTGTTGCCTAATCAGTGACGCAATGTCAAAAAAACGTTTCAGGGACCCTTTAATATCGTTCATTATGTCGGCGACCCCCGTTTGTTCTCTGACGCACTCGGCTGTCTTCCTATCCCTTAGTGTAACGCATATCATTTTTCGTTCCATCGCCCGCTGCGCGGTTCTTAACTTCCTCTCTAGCTTCTTTGTAATTCTCCAGGTTTCTGACGCGTAAGTGAGTACTGGCAAGATGCAGTAGTTGTATAGTTTCCGCTTGAGTGATAGCGGTAGGTTTCCGTTCATGAGTTGGGAATGTCTCCCATATGCGCGCCATCCCATGTTTATTCTGTATACGGTGGATTTATTTGATATGGGTTGGTTCTCCTGTAAGTAGCTGTCCTAGGTATGAATGCGCACAAAAATATCGGAGGTGGCTGAACGATCACTAGGTCGCTGTTTGATACGTGAGGTAAAAGAAAACGCCTGGCGTTCGTCTGTCGTCCTATTCTGCGTCGCTGCTATGCAGCAAGTGAAGTGACCCGATTGAGCGAGTGGCGCTTTGTTTTCTTTAAGCAGGGCACAGCGGCAGCTTGCATGCTTTTTTAATACTGACATGGCAACATTTCGACAGAGTTTCCTGTCTGGTTGGGTTTGATTAAAGTGAACTGGGTGATAACTCCGAACAGTATTTTTATTTAGAGTTGATGGCCGACGCTTCGGAGCTCGCTATAGGCTCCTTCATAAGGTAGAAACGGGGGATGGGCTCGCTTGCAGCCCTCCACCTCTCGCCCCTGCAAGCGAACATGGGCCCAGTTGCCCCCTGATGAGGGAGCCCAGCGGCCTCCGAAACGTCGGCCATCAACTCCGAAAAAAAAAAATATTGGTTGTAGTTATCATCCAGTTCTCTACAGCTTAATATTTCCTGATATTACACACCGTCGATGGGGCAACTGTGTTTACCAGGCTTCCGACAATATAAGCCTGGTAAACAATGACGGCAATTGTATTACCGGCAATGCGCTGTTTGTAGTGGGCGCTGTCTATAGTTAAGACGTCAATCATGTTAATTAGTGCCTTATTAGGCATTTCTGTGCTAATAGCTTTAATTTTTTCGACTTCTTATGAAAGTGAGCGTGGTTTGAAAAAGTGCAATGGGACTAGGCGTTTGTGCGCAGCGACATACGCGCCCTCAGACGTGCACGAACAAATGATCGATAACGCACGCAGGTCGATGTTACTGAATGGACAACCTTAAATGGTAAGTGTTGGTGCCACCATTCGCCCTTTAGGTTATAGTTAAGTTTGTTCTTCAGTGTGTTCTCCTTGATCTGGATCGGGTCCGTCAAGGAGGTAGATGATCGTCGTTGATGCACCAGGGGGCAGGTTAGAGGTAATAAACTTCAAGATATTTTGTAGCGAAATATTTACAGTCATATCTACAGCTTGCTGAATAACACTGACGATGACATAAATATTAACATCGTCTTACTCTCCTACATAACTTTCTTAAGTTAGAGCCTAGAGCACTGTTACAACATATAACGAACCACGTCTCACTGTTCGACCACCAAGTGGTTATGGCCCAGACTAATGTTGCATCGTATACGGAGACTTCCTGATCTATCAGCTCAGTGTTTACAGCCTAGACTGAAGGATCGTGGGTCCTATACAGTCTTTAATACATTGCGGTAAACAAGGAAAAGGGGAGGTGACCACTGCTGGTACGCCTCAACATTCTCTTAGCCAATCCGTTTACCATTTAGCATAAGCCACTCCTTACTGGGCTGCACCTAATCTCGATAGCAGTGTTTCTACACTTTCGACAGGCGTTTTGGCGCTCTTTTTCAATATGGCTCTCTCGGCCCCGCCACGGTGGTCTAGTGGCTATGGTACTCGGCTGCTGATCCGAAGGTCGCGGGATCACATCCCGGCCGCGGCGGCTGCATTTCGATGGAGGCGAAATGTTGAGGCCCGTGTGCTGTGCGATGTCAGTGCATGTTGAAGAACCCCGGGTGGTCGAAATTTCCGGAGACCTCCACTACGGCGTCTCTCATAATCAGAGCTGGTTTTGGGACGTTAAACCCCACAAATCAATCAATCAATCAATCAATCAATCAATCAATCAATCAATTAATCAATCAATCAATCAATCAATCAATCAATATGGCTCTCTCTCTCCTACCGCGCTCTTAGCGGTTCCTCGCTGCATGGACGCTTTCAAAGTTGTTTACACGTTTCTGTGCCGTGTGTCCACAGGCCCCCCACTCACCGACCACCCGAAGTGACAGCATAACGCGTACCATTACCGCTATTAATCGGTGTTGCCGTAGTCCCCACATTCGGCGAGTCGGTAGCGGTGCCGGTCGTTAGAGTAATTGTTAAGAGACCGCGCACTCGGCGAGTCGTAAGCGTCGCCGGTCATTGGAGTAATTGTGGACAGATATCAACTGACCCTTTGGACGGTTACGGGAAGCAAGAGGTGATTGTCAGTCATCGTTCCCCTTGCACGGGACCGCGCGTCGCCGCGCCACGACCGTAGACAAGAGCTTTCGTCAAAAAGGGCAAGGTCACATAACCAAAGCCGCAGAGGGCTGGCTCCCCGCCGCGCCCGAGAGGAGCCTTCCAAGGAACCCCATTGCTTCCACCCGAGCCTGCCTTCAGAAAGCAATAGCAAGGTCGCGTTAACGAAGACACGGAGAGCTGGCGCCTGTCCGCTCCGGAGACGAGCCGAATGAGTAGTTTTATAGCGCACAGTGCAGTGTTGTATACTCTGCCCCATTGACATACGAGCAGCAGAACATAACAGTCATTTCATGCGTGCAGTCTGCGTGCATCGTCGGTGGTTTTGTTCGTGGGATGTTTGACGGACCTAACAGCTCTGCGGACAAACTCCTGGTCACGTCGTAGTTTTTTCAAATCTCTTGTGCTTTCCTAGAAGCTCCCCGAAATTCATTTCGTGGCGTCTATTAGCACTCAAGCACATTATGATGACACTAATTTACATGTCATGAGGTTGAGATAATTAGGAAGATAAGAATGGGGTGGAGGTGCATTTGGCAAGCACTGTCAAATAATGAATGGTAGCTTACCATTGTCTCTGAACAGGAAAGTGTGTAACAGCTGCACCTTACCGGTACTTCCTAAGGGGCAGAAACTTGGAGGCTAACTAAGAGGGTTCCGCTTAAATTGAGGATGACGCAGCGAGCCATGGAACGAAAAATCGTAGGCGTAACCTTAAGGGACAAGAAGAGAGCGGAGTGGGTTAGGGAACAAACGAGTGTTAGAGACATATTAACAGAAATTAAGAAGAAGAAATGGGCGCGGGCGGGCCACGTAATGCGAAGACAAGACAACCATTGGTCATCAGGGTAGATTCCTAGAGAAGACAAGCGTGGCAGGGGGCGGCAGAAAGTTAGGTGGGCAGATGAGATTAGGAAGTTTTGCGGAGATAAATTGGGCCCAGTTAGCACAGGACAGGGATAATTGGAGCTCTATGGGAGAGGCCTTTGCCCTGCAGTGGGCGTAGACATGATGATGATGATGATGATGATGATGATGAATTTACATGTTTGACAGCTTTTCCACTGGACATTTTGCGTTTAGAGCAATAGTTTAAATGTTGACTAAGTAAGTGAATTAGTCACCAGAGGGCACCTTGAATACAGTGTCAGTAGGGAGCCTACATGACTAAAGCAGTCATGTAGGCTCCCTAAGTGTCAGATGGTCAAGATGACAGTAAACAATAATGACTTCGTTGCATCCTCCTAATGCGCTCGTGTATTTTTCAAAGCATACCGCAAATTAATTTATTTGATTGAGTTCTGGGGTTTAACGTCCCAAAACCATGCTATGGTTATAAGAGACGCCGTAATGTAGGGCTCCGGAAATTTTGATCATCTGGGGTTCTTTAACGTGCACTGACATCGCGTAATACACGGTCCTCAGTACTTCGCCTCCATCGAAATACGCCCCGCCACGGTGGTCTAGTGGCTATGGTACTCGGCTGCTGATCCGAGGGTGGCGGGATCGAATCCCGGCCGCGGCGGGTGCATTTCGATGAAGGCGAAATATTGAGGCCCGTGTACTGTGCGATGTCAGTGCACGTTAAAGAGCCCCAGGTGGTCGAAATTTCCGGCGCCCTCGACTACGGCGTCTCTCATAATCATATCGTAGTTTTGGGACGCTAAACCCGAGTAATCAATCAATCAAATCATCGAAATGCAGCCGCTGCGGCCGGGATTCGATCTCGAGACCTTCGGATCTGCAGCCGACTGTCATAGCCACTAGACCAATGTGACGGGGCCAAAACTGACGTTGACAAAGGATGTGCGACTGCATGGACGCTTTGAATATCGCCGCCATGGGAAGGCAACTGCTGCGGCATAAATCTAAGCCACAAGTGCATAATTCGCGCAGGAGATTTACCCTAGAAGAGCTGGTAGTAAAGCATACTTTGTAAAGGCTATAGCTGTGCATCCTCCCTTCTTGCGATAGTACTAACACATTTGCATTTTCGCCTGTTGAAATGAATGGACCATGTTTTATGCTGCGCCGCCATATTGCGGCGACTTCGTCATACTACCTTCTGATTCTTCCTTCAGTACGCGTCCATGAAAAAGAAAAGTCTGCAACCACTGTGGAAACGAACTCATATACATACAATAATGGGCTTTTGGCAACAGAACGCCGTAGTCGGGGGCGGTATCAACCAGCTTGCGAGGTTCTCCAATTTCTGTCAAGCTTTGTAGTTCCGGCGGCTGTGCTTGTATTTCGGAGTCCACTGCACGCAATCCTTTTCTACTGCAATACCATGCATTTCGCGAAAACGAGGCTGATTTCTCAGCTTTGCAGCAAATGCATCGATTCCACGTGCTTTAATATGTGTCGGTTTTCTTTGCTAGTCGGCCCACATGGCACTAAAAGCACTTTTGCACTTTTTGAAGATGACAGGTTCGCGCGAACGCCTTTGACAGTTGAACTTGTCCTACAACGTCTATTTCATTGTTCCCCTTCTACCTCTCTCTCCCATCTTTCTACTCCCCCTTCCCATTCCCCCAGTGTAGGGTAGCCAACCGGACTCCTTTCTGGTTAACCTCCCTGCCTTTCTGTTTTCCCCTTCCTTCCTTTATTCCTTCCTTCCTTCCTTCCTTCCTTCCTTCCTTCCTTCCTTCCTTCCTTCTTGTGACAGCTTTCTTTTGTATTAATATGTTCAGAGCCGAACGAATTATTTAGGCCGGGAGCTTGTTTTCTCTCTCCCTCTCTCTCCACAGGAAATAAAAGAGCAACGGCTGCTGCGTCAAGTTGCGAGTAGCGGCCGCAGCAGTAGGCGCAGCAGTGCCGCCAAGAAGCGGACAGACAGTCAGGCAAGCACCGTGCAGAAAGATCCCGTAGACGACGACACATCGACGTCTTCGGGGTTCTCAGAGGGGGCCGACTCCAGATCGCGCCTTCACAAAGTCGATGACCGCATCACTGTCTTTCGAGTAAGGGAACTTGGTGAACTTCTTCGCCATGATAAGCGCCTGGGGACACCGGCGTATCGGTGGTCAATAAAGCGATCGGCTCTCGTCCGTCCACGGGGCAACAAATGTCTCCAGCCGTAGCAATAACAATTGGTCGAAAAGACGGCGAGAATTCGTACCAGTTGATATCCACTGTTTACACAGGAGTGTTGACACACGCCCTCTCTGAACCGCTGAGGACAAGCGAAGAACTCTCACGCTGCTGTTTGCTTCCCGCTTGCAGCGCGCCCTTAAGGCGACGAGTTAACAAAATATTGCGAGGCGACGAGTTCTCCTTGGACAGCCTTTTCGGGGGAGGTCTACCACCTATAGCACTGAGTATCGAGACTATGTGTTGTTTACTGCATTTACTAGGTGGGAAAACACGCCACGGAAAGTGCGCTGTACCACCAACTCTTGACTAATATGCGGACACTGTGTAAAAAAAAAATAGAACGAGGAGAAAATGAGTTGCATATATCTTACGGGACGCTTAGGTATAGTACTCGGCTCTCCATACCATGATTAATATATGAACGCTTTAGTTTCTAAGCCATCTTCTCATACAGGCCTTGTATGCAAAGTGATGGTTCTTGAGGTCCGTTATATGGTCTGTCGGGTGCGACTGCAGCAGAAGTGTTATGTTGTTTTTGAAGCAAATATGAGTACGTTTCTATCGACATGTCAAGGGGAAGGCGCGAAGAGCAAAAGCTCACGTAGGGAACTGAAGGGCGCGGCTAAGACAACATAAACGTATTCTTGCGGCACGCAGCTCATCGTTTCCGGATAACACTGCTGCTCAATTACGGGACATTTCAAGGCGCCTATTTATTTATTTTTCTTCTATCGCACACTAAAGAAATTACCAAGCTTAATAATCTCTTTTTTTGTTTTTGTTTTTTATACGTGGATTAGGAACAATATCGCGCGCTAGGGAAAAAATGCAATGTCCACACACTCGAATTTACTGTACTTCGTGATGACATACGTAGTCAAGGCCGCAGCATGATGCATATCTGGCCTTTTAAGCTAGGTTTCTAAGTTTGGATGTTGTTCAAATATCTCTTGCAATGTTAGTATTGAATGATACTTTCGCGTTTTCAGTTGCTTTTGCCTGGATCTGTGCCTGTGTGTGCGTCTGTGTGGCGGCGGGGGGTGGGGGCGCTGAGGGAGGGGGGTACTGCACATTCTGTGTGAAAGTTTTGCTAAGAGCACATTAGGATATTTCAACAGCGGTATCTCTCTCGTTGCGCACAGAACTGCGTATTTAGAGGGCGTGCACTTGCGAGTACAGCTATCTTGCTTCTGCATTTATATCTGTGTGTTTTGCTAGCACTCTCAGCTTACTGCCAATTAGTTGCTTCAGTAACTCGCCCTCAAGTAGGTTATTTCACTAAAAGTTAGTTATGCGCACCAAAATCGCGATATGGCTATGAGGCACGCTGTGGTGTAGTGCTCCAGAAATAGTGACCACCTGAAGTTCTTAACGTGCACAGTCAACGCCCAGTACAAGCATACCTCTAGCATTTTCGACTCCATCACAAAAAAAAAAAAAAAAGGAACTTGACCGCCCTGGCCGGAGTCGAGCCCGCGTCTTTCAGGTCAGTATAGTCAAGAGCCGTACAACCATTACAGCAGCGCGGCGGACTGAAGTAGTTTATTTCTTATTTCGCTATACATACTTGAAAACGAGTATAAATTCGCTCGCGATTATCCGAAGAACTTGATCCGTTCGTAGTTCCACTTCTTTCTGCAAAGAAGTTACCTGCATGTTTCAACGCGATAGGGTTGAGGAACGCCTTTCGCAGAAAATGAGTTGACGGCGTTGGATACAGAGGCTGAAAGTGGATACAGAGGCTGAACACAGGTTGGAGAAGGGTCAGACTCGCGCCAAAATTTTCATGGAATGTCCTGTAGACAAAATAATGTAAGCGGTTTGAATATAGGTTGGGTTTGGGGGGGGGGGGGGGGGGGTGTAATTGAACCGGAGCCGTCGTACGGCAAGCAAGCGTGCTCCGAATGCGCCACGCAGGCTCATTAACACAAGTGCAGTAAACGAGGTATATAGTTAAACGGGCGCTCTACGTTGCCGCGCATTCTGCTCACAAAAGGCTTTTAGACAAAGCCCAAGAATAACGACTTTTGTCCGGATAGTAGAATTCCACCCCCTTCCCCTCTCTGTTGGGTATTAGCCATAAAAGAGAGGAGAGGAGTAAGAAAAGCTCTCCCGCTCTTTCGTCACCTCTGATGGATTCGGTGGCGTCTAACAGTGCGTCTGTCGAACACTGATACGTTTCGCGCATAAAGAGGAAGCTTAAGGGTCCTCCAGTTTTTCTCGCTACAATGAAATTGTGGTTAAGGTAATTAAACTGCTAAAATCAAGTGGCCGCCAGCACTATATTACCATGCACGAAAATGATTAAAAAAACTTCAAAAGCGTGTTGATCAAAGGAGTTCTTTTTTTATTCTTTCTCATATTGGTGCATGTTTGGTGCGAGAGAATTAATCTTACAGAACGACAGAGCCTTGACAATAAAAACAAACAAACGGTCACGGCATTAACACGACCTCATCTCGACAAGACACCGAAGGATCAAACTGAACGGATCAAATGAAATAATCGATTAAAAACTCGTCGACCCTCTCCAGCGCGAAAAAGATGGCAGCAGAAAACAAACGATATTTCAAACTCTTAATGGGTGCATCACAAGAAAGAGAAATAAGATAAGAGAATTCGCAGGCCCACAGACGTGTGTTGGATCTTCTGAAAACCTTCCTTATCAAGCATTTTGATACCAGCAGCGTACGATAAAAGGGAGGAGCAGGCACTCTTCAGAAGAGAAAAACTTAGTTATTTGCGGCTGAAATGGAGTTCACGCGGCTCCATGTCATCCCTATTTATTGGTACGTAAATTATTTCTAAGTTCAAGCGAGTGCTACATCTCTTGGGCATATTACTTAGGGCCTGAAAGCTGAGTGGTAATGTTTATCTTTAGAAAACAGAAACGGAATTAGTCAACAGCGATCTCACAAAACAGGCTTTAATTAGCCAGAGGACAGAATATTTCCGCACAAGGACTCGTTCTTTACAGCGTAAGCTGTTATGAGATCGCAACAAGGGTCGTTTTTGCGCAGTAGTTGTCCGCCGCCGCCGGTGTCCGTAACCACTATCGCTGCAAATTTTAGAAAAAATAACCAGGACCGAGAAGTATTCCAATTTGTCCTCTGCGTGGATTCGAACCCACACTCTCTGCGTGGTAGTCGAGCGTTCTACCAAGGCAACTTCGGGCACAACAGACAGCTGCTCAGAGAGAAGTCGAAACGGCAGCTCGCCGTCGACGCCGGGCCGAGACTTCGGTTCGTTCTCGGGAAAACGATGCCAAGAGACTCTCTAAGATGTTCAGTTATACAGATTTGCACGTTACAATGCCGCAGTAATTATGGCGTAGTGGGTACTTCCCTACTTGGCGAAATGATGAGAGTTATGGCGCAGGGTATACCTACCACATCTAGTTGCAGTAGTTTCCCCAAGCGTTTAAAATGGCATCTAAGAACATCGGTCCTCCAGCTTACGCTGTCACTGTCCTGCGGTTCCGCGCAGGCCTGGCTCTTTTTTTTTTCTTTAGACCGAGGTTTGCTTTGTTCGGCCAAAGTTGATGTATTCAGGCGGATGAAAGAACAGCGCGCAAGCGTGGGAGAACAGAGCAAAGAATACAGGAAAATTTGGCCAAGTCTGCATAGTCTAATGAACCCCATTTGTCGTTTTGAAGGAAATAGGCCTTTCCCCTAAAGCGTGGTCCACGTGAAGTGCATAATTATAACATCCTGTAAAATTTCCGGGCGTCAAAACATCCTTATAGGTCCCGAAATTCCTAAATTAGCAGAAACAAATGGGCCTGCATTCGCAAACACCTTTTGCGCTAGAACTGCTCGTAAAAGAAAATCTCTGACTACCCCGCTTTTATTTAGCGAAGCCGGCTCGTCATTAGCGCAAAAACACTTAGGAATGAGATTTCCTGTGAATTCGGTTCGTCTACTTAGAAGGTTTTGTAAGTTCCACTAAAGACCAAAATTGTTTCCTTTGCCCCGTGTTTCATCTCCCCCCCCCCCTCCCTTTTTTTTTTTTGTCAAGAATAAGCTTTCCCTTTCTTTCTCAAGTAGTAAAGTTGAGGCAGGTCACTGCCCTTTGCGCAAAGTGTTAGTCATTCTTTTTTGTCTTACTTGTGGACTCTCATACCTGCATATATCTGACGGGTGTTCCTTTTTTCCCAGTGACCGTTTCCAACCGACTAAATATTGTTACAGCGTTGGAGGCAGGCGCATGCGACATCCGTATGTACCGGGACCGTCTCGTGTGTCACCACTGATTTTATTGCGAAAGAAAATTCCCGCAGATGCGACGCAATCTGCTAATTGGCATTGCGCGAAGCACTTAGCAAGAGGATGTCTACGATGATGCCGCGGTGGTATACAGTTCGGCCTCAGGCCCGTGCTTCAGATTCTGGCTGCGGCGTGCCCGTTTTAATGGAGGCGAAATGATAGAGCCCGTGTAGTGTGCGTTAATTGTCAGGGCACGTTAAACAAAGCACGTGGTCGAAATTTTCGGAGCCCTCCACTACGGCGTCTCATTATCACAGATGGTTTTAGGACGTGAAACCCCAGCAATAAAAATAGCTTCATATGCCTCATTACAGTGTTTTGGCAGCGGTAGATTACCGTACGGTAAGCACACTAATACCATTCCCTCGCTGTCGGCACATCGCTTTCTTTTTCTTTTTTAAGTCTGAAGATCTTTATCAGGTACCTTGAACATTTTATTTCGTTACTGTACGCATTGCGCTATACTAACGCATGTGTTTCCAATCTGAAATAGAAACGCGACGGCCACGATACGTTTCGATTACCGTACCGAAACCACGGTAAGCCACCAATGCTAAACATCCTATTGTTCGACTTTTGCGGGCGCGGTGCCAATAGCAGCGTACATTCGGGAATCTGCGCCTCTGTTGCTTACCATGGAATGTGTTCTTGTCCAGTGAATGTCTTCACTCACAGCAACCTATATCAACTGTAAAGCAATCAGTAAACATTCGTCTATCAATTAAAGTGACGAACATGGTGTCACTTGACACACGTCACCGCATCTGTCACTGCACAACCTTGAACGCTTGCTATCACCATGCCCGTGTGATGAACAGCGCGGACAGGTGTCGGAAAACACTTTGCTTTGCTAATCTCCGTAGTATCTTGCAGGCTAGTAGGCTGAGACTTCGATAAAGCTATTACAATAAAGAACCTATCAGCAACTTCATTCACTCTACTGTCTCTCTCGGAGGGTCTTTCCACTTCCTCACCCTAAACTCACTCGTCCGCAGTCTTCGGCCTTCAGGATGCTCCAAACGGGGTCTTTCCCTTCGCGAGGCAGGTTTAGTAACTTCTCGCCCAATGTTGAACCGCATTGTCCGAACTGCGGAGAGGCTTACTGCTCACTAGCTCACATGCTCTGGCAATGTCCTGCGTTACGTGACACAGAGTTCAGCAAAGAAGAGGACTGGGAGGAAGCCCTGAGAAGCGGCGACCTTTCGGTTCAACTTCGGGCTGTCCAGAGAGCCTGCGAGAGGGCGGAGGGCCACGGTCTTCCTGTCCCTGCGTGGGAGCGGCCCGCAACTGCTACAGGATCCCCCTAAAAGGGGACGTCCAACTGCAGTTTTTCAGGACAAAAATAAAGTTCTGTGCCTGCCTGCCTGCCTGCTGCGATCAAGGCGTTTGATCGGTTTAGTTTGTGAGCTATCTTACGTGCTTTCTAAGCCCATAAGTTTCAGTTTCAGTTTCAGTTCATTGAACGTGCTTGGGTGGGGGGTTACAGAAAGATGTCCCTTAGTGTAAACACTTCAATGGGGCCTCTTGTTATAAAATACATAAAAGAAAAGTAAGCCGCCCAACGAAAAGAAAAGAAAAGTTGCCGCCCTGACGAAGACAAGTCCGCTTGTCGAAACGTTGGCTCCCGCGACATTCCCTGTTCTCAATAGTATTTTGCGATTTGTTCATCGATTCAAGAATCCATCTTCCCCTGAGCTTCTCTTCTAGTTTGGATAAAAGAAAAAGAAAATCAGGAGCAAAACCGTGAGATACATGCATACAGTGCGTATGAAATATTAGAGGCAGCATGGGATGGAACGACAATAAGATTATTCGATACGGAAATACACAAGCAAAATAAGATAGTAAGCAAGCAAAGGCTAGCATAGTGTCAAAGAGACAATATTTAAAACTAAAAAAAAGTGCAATGGACCTAAATAAACGATACACGAAAAGCACTGTAGAAGTGAGGAAAAAGTAACGAAAGTGATCATATATAAATCAAGGATTCAAAGAATGATTCAGATAAGGGCGAATTAAATGTTTGAAAGCGTAGAGTGACGGTGAGGTTTTCACCTCCATGCGTCAACAATGCGGGGCGCCTGCCTGGTGGTGTAGCTGAGCTAGCTGGCAAAGAAGAGTCCTACGCACTTCACACCTCACACGCCTATAAGCTGTGCGAGAAAATAGCGCGCCTAACCCTACCATCCTTCTGGCTCACTGAGGCACCTTGTTCACTACGTACAAGGCATACGTCTCAACTTATTCGACAGGATCTTACCGCGTTTGAAATTTACGCTCAACGGGACGGCGACGGAGAAAACGCGATGCAGTCGCTCATTGCAATAATTTTCATAATGGCACAAAGTTGCATATCGTGAGATAGACCGCTGTAATTGCAAAAATGAGAGTATTAACTGATATACCGATACAATACAAGAGGATAATATTACATAAAACATTTATTACATGTTGCGCACAAAGAGCAAGGAAGCTATATAGGTGAATAAGATAAAAACACTTCAAATGTATCAATAAATCAAATTCTACTAACGTCTAAAGGCAAAAAATAACGCAAATGTTCTCTACTGGCAGCAAGTCGCAATAAACTTCCACAGGATAAACATTGCGAAAGTTTATTGACTAAAAGGAAATGTTCAATCAGACATTCTTCTAGTGTGCACTTATCGCCTTTATATTATAAGGGTCAGCTTTTAAATTTTGTGAGGCAAGGTTCACAAATGAAGTTTCATTCTTGTGCATTCATATATGACACGTGAAGAGAAAGCATCGTTACTTTTTTGTTTTACTTCATACAAAACCACCCGAGCACCGTGAGGTATCAGGAAAGTACAGTAGTTGCGCTGGTAATATTTTGATTCTACAGATAATTCAGAGGGCCGGTTTGAAGGATGGAAAACAGCTCTCGCCTAGGGGTGTCATACTGGGCATTTGTTACTCTTTACCACCAAAGCTTCCTTTTGTGTAGTACGCGACGCGAGGCTACGAAACGTTCGGTTAGGAAAGAAAAATTCCGCAGCTACGTCGAAGGGGCGTAGCAATTCATGCGATAGCAACACATTGAAATACTATCCGAAGTAAGAGCAGGAGGATTAGGGGCGCTGTGCTTCCGCTTTGTGCTCCCAAACTGCGGGATCCTGTCGACAAACCTCCGGCGCGGAGCTGCGGCACTCTTCACGCGCAGCTGCACGTCGTTCCTGCGTCTGGACACGTAGTACGTGAGCGTGCCGACGATACGCGAGGTACGTGGCGGGAAGAACGTGGTCTACGATGCGCTAGAGAAACGCCTGTACCAACCAACGGATAGGTTATAGCGTTTCCGTTATAGCGGGGCGATTACCGTTGCACCACCAGGAGCAACGTCGCCAGACATTTAGTCGGCCTGATGTATCTCATGTTCGAATTAGACATTTTTGCGCTAACAAAGCCCCTTTACATTTCCAAAACATGGAAGAAGGAAGTATTGCAGTAAGGTAAAAAATTTGGGCGAGTTAGTGATTTTAGATCATACCGCTTGAGCGAAGACACAAGAAGGCACAAACAGACAGGACACTTGCTGCACTCGTGCATTGAATGTGCATTAAATGTTGAAAGTTTCCCGCCTTGCCTGTCCTTTCTCGTCCAAATTTGCTTCGTTCTAGGGTCACACGAAGAGCGTCTTCCCAATCATCTTCGTGCCGTCTGATGGGTTCTCAGATTCGGACACCGAGGACATCGTCGTCACCGGCTCCCACGACTGCACGGCTAGAACGTGGGGCCTTTTCTCCGGCGATTGCTTAAAGGTACGCACTTGCGCGCAATCTCAAAGCTTCAACAGAGTCAGACTAGCAGCGCCTTGTCCGCAGGTTTCAACAATAGCGGAACCTCATGCAATATTGTACCAGCAATCCACATTTTTTTTAATTTCCAATATTGCGTCTTAATTGTAGCACTCTGCCGGAAACGTTTCCGACTGTAGAAATGAATTTGGGAGGATAATTACACCACGTTTACATGTCTTTTGAAGCACTGCCCAAAGCTTCATACAGTTTAAGGAGTCATCGTCAGCAACAAAAACAGGAACACATTTCATGCCTCGTGGCACGCGCGTTCCTTTTTTTTTTAGGTATTCAAGCTATTAATTTGAGGAGTACAAACACGTCCTTCAGACACAAACACGTATCTAAGTACCACATTAAAGGGGCATACAATTTAGAATGCCGGTCGGCGTAGTATGTGACATGTTTAAGAACGGCCTTAGAATCATTCCTTTTGCCGATTCTTCTAGGGTGCTCCTTCGCTTCGCTCTAAAGTATATAATGCACAGAAATATTAAAATAGAAAATTGTGAAAACTACAGAGCTCTATAAATTACACTACTGTTGTAGCTTTGAATTTTTTAAAGAGCAAAATATTGTGTCTATACTAAATATTCCTGGCTAAATTTATCATATTTTCTCGGGTTTCACGTTCCAAAACCACGATATATAATCACGACGCACGGCGTAGCGCAGGGTTCTGCAAATTTCTTACTGACATGGCACAGTACGCAGGCTTCAAGCGTTTGGCCTCCATCGAAATGCTGCCGTCGCAGCCGGGATTGAACCAGCGCGTTTTGGGTCAGTAGCTGAGCACCGTAGCCAGTATGCCACCGCACATCGTCATAGTTAAATTATCGTTAATTATTTTATGCACCGAGTCGTACATATTCTTTCTTATAATTATGCGTCCTGCAATTTAGATAGTGTGTAGTCACATGAGCCGTCCCGTCGGCTATGCACTCTACTTGGTGTCCCCACCTTTAGGCTCGTCCATGGAATGACTTGCTTGTTTACACCACCATGTGTGTCTCTTAGCGACGTTTTACATTTATCAAGACAAGCCTTTATTTGTGCTCACAACCTCCGAAGTACTCGTTATACCTGGCTGTTTGAATTGATGCTCAGATTTTTCGTGCCTTTACCTTGGTTTGCGCTGTGAAGAAAATATCAGGCACTAGTGAAGCTGTACACATCTATTTTAATGCGATATACAAAAAAAAAAAATCTAAAGACTCGATTGTTTGCCTCTCAACCACCCGATACCTGTACATACAATAAGACCATCCAGGAAATAGCAGGAGAACTCACTGTTCCATTAAACAACTTGCCTGTATATAGAAGTAGTTGCAATGAGACCTTCCGCATTTCGCGTTACCAGTAATCGTTGTGATAATAAAATTTCTGAATCTGATTCTGCAATGGATGGAAGCGTACTAAACGAGGTGCGGAAGACGTTTTTTTCCTGGACACGGCTTCGTTCTAAGGAACCAAGTCCTCGAGAGATAAACTAGACCCCAACATCTGCTAAACCTCGTCTTCAACATATGTGCCGTGCCTCTTCTCATTTCTTTTTTCTTTTTCTTTAAGCCAGCTCTATGCTCCTTGCGAACTCTTGAACCCCTCTTGCCGCGGGCAATTCGAAAATTTCCCGTATGCGAAGACTGACCTTTTTGCAAGTCGCACTGCCTCAGATTGCGCCCTTGACACCGAGGTGGCACAATATTTCACCGCGGCCAGGGCACGTTATTCATGGCGGGAAGATGACTGTGGCGATGACCCGGTTTCCCGGGGTTGAATACCTCTTTCGGACAGACGGCCACAAATCAGTAGCTGTCTCTCTCTCTTTCGTCCCCTCGCTTCCCGAAATTCCCTCCTGCCACGTCTGGACGTAGGTCATCTGGTGCAGACTTATGGACGGACAGTGTAGGGAGACCCGAGCAGTTTAAATTTGCGCCGAAACGTTTCAGCGAAAACGCGATGACGCCGCGGATCGCCACAGTTTTTCGCCGCGCTGTCCGCACTTTTCGCCGGGAGATCAATTGCGGCAGCAACGTCGCCAGCAGTACAACGCAGAAGCTGCGTATAGATGGCCGCCCGCGGCCCTTGTGTAAACCAGCGCGGCTCAGCGCAGGCGGAAACATCCTGGCTGCCAAGTCGGGGATCGCAGCTTCCTGCGGAAGACAGTTGCGAATGGCCGGATGGGGACGCCGGACATGCGAGCTTCCGAAAGGCGTTCGCAGAACGCCAGGAGGACGCGTTTTTCGTCGACGACCCTCCAGCGCTCGTTGCAGTGTGGGCAAAACGACGCGGGCAATTACTGCGACGGCTAACACCACGCTCCGCTGATCTGACGCTGCCAGAGTGGGGGCGGGGGTTCGCTGTGCTGATAGCAAGCGGAGCCCACGGAGAAAAAAGGCAGGCGGGCGAGCATTTGGGTCACCACGAGTTTCCCGGAAACCAAGCACGACAAACATCGGGACGCGCTTTGTCGCACTAAACCATTGCGTACAGCGCCGACTTCCTTGTGGTAAAAAGCTAGATAATCTTCATCTTGAGTTGCGTTAGTAAGAATGTTGTATCCTGGTACCTCTTTGGCTTTTAGAACGAAAATCCATCCTTACAATTGGTAAATGTAGTGTGAGCCGCTAAATTAACTCTTCTGCTCTTTAGAACACATTATGTTCAAAATACTAATTTATAAGGGACAAGGGAACGCGCTCTGTCAACACGTGGCAGTATAAAAGTTGGAATGAGTGATTCAAAGAATTCAAACCACGTTTATAGATAAACTGCCCCTTTTGGTGTTTCCGTTTCTTTGCAAACTCTCAAGACTTCTTTTAGTCTGCAGAGTTTATTTACAATAATCCAGTGGTCGTTGGTTGGTTCTTTCTTCGTGGCGGGCGGGAATGAGAGGGAGAAGGAATTAATGCGAAGCACGGCACCCGTCCTTTAAAGTCCTCGGTGAGAAGATGATCTCTTCTTCTATTTGATTTACTGTTTTCCTTCGCACAACTTACTGTTTATAAAAAGTTGCACGATTTTCTTTTTAACCAGCTGGTGACCATATGATTACCGTGCAGTAGACTTGGTCCTTGAACTCGATGTCTGCAGGCTGCGGTTCACCCACAGTCAAGTCGCGGCCGCATTGCAGATTCTGCGTGGCCACACTGCGCCCATCAACGCCATGGAGGTGGACGCTGAAGGAGTCTACGTGTTCACTGGAGGAGGGGACGGTGTAATCAGGAGTTGGCACGTACGCAGCGGTGAATGCCAGCACGTACTCACGGGACATCAGGGACCCATTGTTTGCCTGCTCGTGAGTGGATACCACTAACAACTGTACGTTTCTGTCGGATCGCGCAATGTTAGCTTGGACACAACAGACGTGGCTGATTGGTTGACTGGTTGATTGATTGATTGATTGGATCATTGGTTAAAACAAGAAGAGGGCTATGCGTGAGCTTTAGAACAATTGTGACCCCTCGGGTTCTTCACGTGAATCTAAACCAGTGGTGTGGGCGTGAAAAATGAGCATTTTGAGAAAATCAATAGAAAACGAAGCACTAGTCACATTTGGGTGTGAAGAGTCGCAGATGGTTGTACTCATACGCACTCACGAAAACTTAGTAGGCTGGTAGGTTCTCAAGGTACTAGAATGCGATCATTCTTGCATACGTCTCATTTTAGGGTGAACACAGCAAAATAATAATAATAATAATAATAATAATAATAATAATAATAATAATAATAATAATAATAATAATAATAATAAGGAAAGGAAAAAGGAGGTGCTCAATAATTTCAAAGTTGATATTTCACTGAAATATCGCATTAACAGACAGAAAACTCGGCAGATATGGTAAATAATTGCTGTAGAATCCAAAAACTTTTTTTTTTTCAGAAACGAACTTCTTGATTTTTCTTTTTTTGTAAGGACCCATGTCCCCCTCCCCACCCGTCACTTTCTCTTACATTGGGGCTATTGTCACTCCGCAAGTTAAACTAGTAGACAGAAAATCGATGGTCGATGCACTGCAGCAAAAACGGTGTGCCACGCCTTTGGGCCTAAAAATGCACATGAAAAAGCCGCATGCCTCCCCCATAGCGACGTGATTCAT
The DNA here is from genome assembly GCA_013339685.2 of Hyalomma asiaticum. Classification (NCBI taxonomy): domain Eukaryota; kingdom Metazoa; phylum Arthropoda; class Arachnida; order Ixodida; family Ixodidae; genus Hyalomma; species Hyalomma asiaticum. Next base: position 334,923,562 of record CM023481.1, read on the forward strand.
AACCATGTGCCCGCTACTCGCAGCCAGCCAAAAAACCTTAAAGGTACAGGCATAACCAGTGCAAACAATATATATATATATATATATATTTATATATATATATATATATATATATATATATATATATATATATATATATATATATATATATATATATATATATATATATATATATATATATATATATATATATATATATATATATAAGAAACAAGTTAATGAGCAAACAGACAATGAAGCCTAGGAAAGCATAGGGGAAGTTACTTGTGGTATTTTAATTGTGGAGAAAGTAGAAAGGAATTAAAGTGGACGAAAAGACTACGTCCACTTTAATTCCTTTCTACTTTCTCCACAATTAAAATACCACAAGTAACTTCCCCTATGCTTTCCTAGGCTTCATTGTCTGTTTGCTCATTAACTTGTTTCTTACAAATAAAGAACGAGCCCTTGACCCCTTCCCTTTCGTTATATATATATATATATATATATATATATATATATATATATATATATATATAAAGGTATGAGCCGTGGCACTTCAGTGATCTTCCATGTATTCGTCTACGTTTCTCTCAGGCCCTGATAAAGGTCAGGCCCTGACCGATGACCGAAACGTCGACCGTCAAATAAAGTATGGTGGTCGCTAGCTATAGGTCAAGTCCCCATCGATAACGAAGTAAGTTAACCACCCGTAGTTTCCCTTAATAGTTTAACTGCCTCAGAAAGGCATGTGAAATTTATAAAGGACTTAGCAACGTTGTCGCAACGCATGGCAGAATTTCGTGAGCGCGCACCTGTTTACGCAGCTCTCTCAATGTCTCTAATAGCATCCACAGCAGCGGCGCTCGCACTCTAGCTTGGCCTGACGGCTGCCTTTTTGACGTGAGAAAAAGTACGAACTGGTGCGCAGGCACACAGCAAGATGCTCTACTCGGGCAGCTCGGACAACACTGCCAGAGCGTGGGTCATGGAGTTCGGCGAATGCACCCGCGTCTACCGGGGCCACCAGCACACGGTCGACTGCCTCTGCTACCACGACCGGATGCGTACGTTTTCCTAAATGGCTTCTGTAGCATACGAAAACCGATAATTTTAAGCTGCGTCTATACACAAAGGGACAAAGTTTTGGTTTTTCCGCAGACCACTTTCTCCGTGGACTTAGTCCTTCAACGTTTTCCGTAATAGTAAAACCAATGAAGCTCTCCGCTACCCATTTGTAGAATCCACAGAAAATTATATGAAAATATAATTAAATGATATAAAAGTTTTATTTTCTTTTTTCGAAAGGCAACTGCGTCATATCAAAATCACACCGAGCATCTTTCCAAAATAGACCGACGTGCAATAGAGAGAGAGAGAGAGAGATGAAGAAAAAGGCAGGGAGGTTAACCACATATTAGACTCCGGTTTGCTACCCTGCACTGGGTAGAAGGGGAGAGGGGTTAGAACCTAAACCTAAAAACCTAAAACCTAAAACCTAAACCTAAAACCTAAACCCTAAAAATGTGCGATGTAATGAAATGTATTCTCTCCAAATAATAATAATAATAATAATAATAATAATAATAATAATAATAATAATAATAATAATGACACTTTCTTGATACACATCCAGAAAACACATCAGGAAACGGGCCTGTCTAAGTCTACGGAGGCTTGTGTGACTAGGCCCCCGTGCAGAGTCCGATACAGCGATGTTGTTAGGAAGTGGCATGATTACCGAGAAGTGACAACGATCAGACGAGCACATGTGTGTAATAATGCTTATACAAAGTCAAATAAATCAAGAACAACCATAGACAACTTGAATTCCACAAAAAAAGCAAATAACAAGTATAATTCATAAATCCGCAATGAACTTCTTTTTAGAAGTAGCAGAAAAAAGCTCTTAAGGTAACGTATTGAAACTTTTAGGAACATATACACTTCTTCTTGCTTTCCCATATCTTGTAGAAGAATAGGCCGCATTAAAACGCTGTTTAGGGTACAATCGCTGTTTTTAATGCCTTCGGGGTAGATGTTTGTAGTTAGAAAACCATTCAACATAAAAAAGCCGTATGTCTGCCAATTTATCAAAATTTCGTCGCAGTATGGCGACGGAACACTCACCTTATGCCTGCTGGTTTGCACGGTCGAAAGCTGAAAATAATTCTTCGCAGGTTATCATTCTACAACGTAGGCAAAAAAAGCGGACGCCTGCACTGATTGCTTGTGGGAGCACTTGAGCCTGTGAGATTGCGTAGTATTTGAAAAACGCCTGAACAAATTATTGAACATATTACACCTGGCTTCTCTGCAAAACATTCAAACAGATCGGTATGCGTGAGACTCCTTCCTCTTGGATTATTTATTATCACCCAAGTCATTGCCGGACTCTTGTATGCTTGTTTAAGTCTATCTAAAAAGTACCGACGCATCGTTGATCTCAGGAGAGCAACGATCCTCTTTCTCGGAATTCTTTATTGCGTTTTGAAACCTTGATTTTGTGCGCTCAGGGCATCTTGGTCAGTGCGCTGAGGGCGAGAGAGGGTCGAACACGGCAGTGCGTAGTGGGTCGAAGGCAGGAGCGGGTTCCCTTCATTTTTCTTTCTTTCTCTTTCTTTGCATTTCGCGCTATGGAAACGCACTCGCAGCTAAGGGGGATCAAGCCCGCAGCTTCGACCTAATCCCTTTCATACACATAATCGCACGTTGGCCTTCGCATAATCGCTATCACGTAGCAGTGAGCTGAAGGCAAGAGTGGGCCGATTCCAGCATTGGGGAGTAGGTTGTGGGCAAGAGTGCGCCCGCTTTTCTCTCCTGTGTGACAGGCATTAGATCGGACACAAGGCACAGCCTCGACCAAGAACTCTGGCGCGTGTAGTCCAGTGCCTCCAGAGCAATGTGAGCCGTTCGAGAACTTTTGCTTCTCTAAAACTGTAGAGAATCCCTGTGCCGTGTCGAGATGGCGCTGATGTCAGCATGCAATATGGGCCGTGTTGTTCACATGTCCAGAGTGTCCAATCCATTTCCCGTCCCTCGATTTGCCAGATTGCCGCTTATGCATTCCATAACTCCACGAATATAGGTTTCGCTTTCGTGTTATACTGATTCCTATGACAGAGGGATCAATCACATCTTTTGCATCACTTCACTGCCGCCATGTAACACGGGGGCTAAGGGAACCTCAAGCTGCCTCATTCCAGCTTTTATCTTAACCTTGACAACAGTTTCCAATAGAAACATATTAAGAAATAAAGATGTTTCCAAAGCACACATCGTGCACGCTTTGAAAACAATCACCAGAAACTTACATTAAAGTAAAAAGCGATACAGAAGAGGAACAGGTGCCAGCATCATAAAAGTGCCACGGGGGGGGGGGGGGGGGGGGGTCACCAGGAAACTCGACAGAACTTGGCGACTGAATGGTAGGTCATGCTACGAAGTAACATTGGCTCACGCGTTAGTGCAGAGACATCTGTTTTATCGAAGAGAAATGCAGACTACGGTGCGCTGATGTGCGTATCATGAGCGTCGTTCGTTGAGGCATTCCTACAGAATCGAGCAAAGTTGGCCAAAATCATGCGGAGTGCTACTAGAACATATGCGCCGTTTATGAAATTCCCCAGCTGACAGCACTTAACACACACTACAAGCGCATCTGACGTTACAGGAGAACCATCATCACAAGCGCTGGTGCGTTAGGTTTATTCCTATGTTTACCGTGTGGAAGGAGCCGCCCAAGCCTAGCGGTAGCGTGCTTGCTTGACACTTCGGGGGTGCGGGTTCGATACCCACCTATCGCTTCTCTCGGTATAGGTTGGGTTCGGATATTACAGCGCGTTCGTGTGTATCTCCGTGCTTGTTACGTCTTCATTTCAATCTCATGCTACGACATACGGCATGACTTTGTTATTTTCAAGTGTGTTCTAATCATATCTTACATTACAGTTTTAGTCGGCCCGAGATCAACATGGGTTGTATAAAATTCAGAGACTTGTGGCGCGTACCCGAATGTCACGGGCCGTGGATTACCGATATGAGCCACAAGTGAATGCAGTATCGTTAATCGTGACGTACATGACGAGTATATCATGTTAGTAGTGCAAAGATCAATCACTCATGTTCGTCATGCAGTCGTGCACTACCATCCAAATCTTGTTGCATATCGGGTGAAGGAGACAGCCAGGAAAGCACAGAGACGCAGGCGGTTAGATAGATAGATAGATAGATAGATAGATAGATAGATAGATAGATAGATAGATAGATAGATAGATAGATAGATAGATAGATAGATAGATAGATAGATAGATAGATAGATAGACTGCAGGCAAACAGGTCGAGAGGACGAAAGATGACGCCACATATCTTATAAACTTCTCTTGTGACGTGTCCAGTGCTGTCTGTCTGCGTACAACATCGATCGCGCTGTCGTAGCATGTTCGAGAGCGCTAACGTCGCAAGTGATCAATCTTGGGCCCGTTTTTATTTCTAATTTATATAAATGACTTTCCTCAAAGTCTAGCATATTCGTCCTGTATACTCTACGCGGACGATACCATTATACTACTGCAGATAAAGAGGTCGACTCGATGTTATTTAAATTGAATACCGACTTGATAAACGTTGTTAGATGGTTCGACAAGAATAAATTAAATATAAGTGCTAAAAAATCAAACTTCGTTGTGTTTTCGTCACACTACCGTATTATACCTAAGAATCCTTCTGTCTATGTACGAGATACTAAAATTCACGCTACTTCTGGCACAATGTTCCTCGGGGTCGAACTCGATGAACATCTGAAGTTTCATTCCCATGTGCTACTGATTACGCGGAAAGCGGCATATGCCATTCGAATTTTGCTAAAGGTTCGCCCTTTCTTTCGATTCGAAATTCTATTATCACTCTACTACGCTTTCTTTCAGAGCAACATAATCTATTGCATTTCATCATGGGGAAGTAAGTATGCCACTCACTCATCAGCCATCCAACATCTTCAGAACCAAGCATTGAAGATAATAACATTCCGTAGCTTCATGTCAAATGCGTCATCTTTACTTTGTTCACATGGAATTTTATCAGTTCAGAGCCTGAACAAACACTTTCTTGGCATTCTTATTTATAAATACGTAAATGGAAAGCTTCCCATTCCTTTACTAAACTCAAGTCAGTTTCCTCAAATGTCATCGACTCGTTTTGCAAAGGCTAACAACTTTCTCTTACCCAAACCCAGAACTAATTATGGCAAGTTTACCACAAAATTTTCCTCTGTATCCTTGCGGAATTCCTTGCTAGGGATATGAAGAATGGATCCCTCGATATGTTTAAAAAAGCCCTGCGTCTTCACCTATTACGTTCATAAAGCTTTATGTTGTTCATAGTTACGGTTGTCACATTTTAGTGTATATGGTTTTTTTTGCGCTCATCTGTACATTTTTCACAACTTATGTTTGTTGTTTCGTGCATATATGCAAATTTGTATAATTTATTTCGATCTTCATCACTGTATATCATAGCGTTGTTGCTCTGACGCATGATTTTATAGGAGGTCTCACTCACAGTCTCGCGACTTTGAGACCTCCTTCTGTATCTGCGTATTTTTCACATACAATGTACCATGTATTTCTGATAATAAATCAAATCAAATCAAATCACTTGCGACATTGTCGCACTTTAGATATCTGCGACATCTTCCGTACGTTCTTAGAATCCTAGAAAAATTAAAACCACTGCACCTGCTATTATGAAAATACGCTACCCAGACCCTAATCAGCATGCTAGAAAACTTCTCCATTGAACATTTCGCGTCAACAGTTTAAAACTTGATTAATTAATTAATAACAACAAATGTGGCCTGCATGGGTGTCCGTTAAAAATTTTAAAATTCATTTACAGGAAAACTAAATGACTTACAGCCGCCTGACTTGGCATATATTTTTACAGTACAGAGGAGAATATATATTGAAAGTTTCATTGAGATCAGTGGACACTGAAAAAATCGCCGGAGTTGCCCTTTAAACAATACTGAGATGATTGTATCCCCGTAACGCGCACGCGCCTTTCTTTTTTTTTTTTTTTCTCGAATTCTGGCTCAAGTCAACTCTAACCCTCTCTACTTGTGTGCGCTTGTGTGCTGCGCTGTGGCGGTGACGTAGAGATCCACAAATGGTACAAAGTATACAAATCTGAAGTCGGCGCCGATTAATACTGCAAGTCTCTTCCTTCTTGCCGCTGACGACTTGCGCCACTTTGATAAATTGCGGAACTCTTAACTGCCCTCTCCTGCAGGGCAAAATACTGGTGCCTCTTTCACACATTATTTCCCCCTTGCGAAGCGTTCTTGGAAGCACGCCCACGTTTTTGTTCGCACTTCCCCCAGGAGACTTCAAGCTCTTTGTCCGCTTACTGGCTCGCGGGCAGAAACAACGATAGGGCCATGAACCTTCCATTGTCCACACCAGCCGTGGTTCTTTTGTCAAGAGCTGGCCCATTCAAGAGTCTGTATACGGCCATCCTCGAACGGTATTTATTGTCCCCGAAACTATTAAAATCACCCACCCTCCCCGATGGACTCGTATCACTCTGCGATGTGAAAATCGCACAGTGACCTGAGCTTCATTCCAAAATGTATCTGTTACCAAATCATTTTGCAGGGTCAACAATTTAACGGGGATAGCAAGAAATAAATGTTGATATAACAGTGTTTCGCTTTCACCTTTCGACTATCGCTCTCGAACTGATTTACGGCGTGCCACACCGCTTAGGCATTTTTTATTTAAAAAGTAAATACCACTGCGGAAAAGAACGTAGATCATAGTACTAACTTAAACAAAAACAAAAAGTACACCCAACACGAAACAAGGAGGAACTAAAAACAACATAAGAAACTAGATAATACCATAATTAGTATGATGCACCGGCTAAAACAGCAGTGGTGTACGTCCGGCTCACTGCCGTCTAGCGGTCAGTGAAGGCAAAAAATATCTGAATTCCTGAAATAACTTGAGTCATAGTGCCAGCGGCCGCATTTAATAAACATTCCTTTCGCCGTATACGATTCTTTTTGTTCTTTAGCATTGGCTCACGCGTAGCTATATGCTCCCGTTATTACGATATGTATCTGCCAAGGGTGGACACATGCCATATTACATCGCATCGAATCGTAAGGGGAAAAAAAGCTTCATAAAATGTGGCTGGGACGCTTTCAGTCCGCTTTGCGCAGTGTCTTTCACACGCTGCACGCCTTAATAACGTAAAACTATGCTTAGTGTAAGAGAAGGCAAACGCTATATATTGGTGGTTACGTAAATCCGCAAATATTTATCTCTCTTTGTGAAAATATTTATGCCACCTATTATCCGTTGGATATCATAATATAGTCTTAACGTGCCTCGTTTTTCTCCATGTACAGTTTTCGTTAGCCGAAGCGGCTGACCGCGTCAATTACGGCGCAGAAAGCGGAGAAACTGCAATATTGCTGCTAAACGGCATTTTTTTTTTTTCGCAAGCTGTTCACGGCGTTTTCCCTTGGACGGCGAAATCCCCTGATCTTGAAGAAATATGTAATTTTATCATTAGCGTGTGAATATTGAACTTACGATAGAACGTAGAGGTGAGTAAAGCCATGCGCCTTGTAAAGATGGTAAGGGGAAAAGCACATGCACCCTTTAAACACGTTATAAGGCGGATCTGTTCTTCTGAGAACCATAACTGGACGGTATTGTGAAGACCGGTGTTATGAGAAAACTCATATGAAATGATTTCGTTGCCTTGCACAATGGTTTCCAGACCTTTTTGACAGCGCGTAGTGCAGTCTGGGATATCGCAAATCCACTGAGGAATATAATAATAGTGCGCGATAAGATCGTTTTACAAGATAACACCCCACCTCTCCCCGCTTGTTCTCCGGCGCTTAAAATGTAAAATGCATAACTTCATAGCGCGTAAAGTTAGAGAAGCACTTGTCCATAATCACTGTAATCCGAAAAAAAAAAAGTCATCATTTCTGAAACAAATAGCTGTCTTGCCTTCTTTTATTTGCATCGAGCATTCGAATATTTATTGTCACATTACTGCTTATGTGAACTAATAGTGCAGTGGACTGGCTTTAACATCGACGACTATATTCATCTTTCTCGAGTTGTTCGTAACGTTCCTTGTAAGTCGACACAATTACAGTGAATGTAAACGCGTAATATATTTAGAAGATCTATCGCCAGGTTTAGGTTAATTTGGGCTTTTGTGGGACATTGTGAGACTTATAGCGCATGAAAAAGATGAGGACGAAGAAAGATGTGACTCACACAGGCACTAACTTTCAACAATCTTTATTAGGAGCAAAGCACCCATGCACATAAACAACTTTTCACACACATCATCATAAATATGCTGTTTGCAAAACTTGCGCACCATTACGAAGGTAAGCTAACTCTTTGAGGGAGAGGGCAACTGAAGGTTTTGAAACAGTTATATCCGAGCCTGTCAATCATTTCCGCTTCGCTTCCATAATTTTGCAAGCTATCAGGTCGGGCTCTCCCCACGACGAAGAAGTCACGGTAGCCTGAGGCACACGTCGATTGGTCAGTGTCATGAACACCGGCAATACAAACGATTCTTGTAATGCCTGCAGTGAGCACCAAGGAATTTACCCCGATTTTCCTTTACGTGATATAGGTGTTCCTTCAAACGCTCATTGAGGCATCTTCCACTCTGTCCCACGTAATGTTTTCCACACTTTAAAGGAAGGTTATACACAACTGCTCTGCACATGCAACAAGCAGTTCCTGGTGTTTCTTTTTACACATGGGCTTCTCGGACAGGCCTGGCCTGGTTAGTCTGCCCAGACATTGTAATTTGTAATATTGTAGACACCGAAAACACAATCTTAACCTTCGCACGTTGGCCTATTTTCTTTAAATGGTAGCATAGGCCGTGTGTATACGGAATCACAGCAACGCTCCTCGAATCTGCAGACCGAGGCCTTTTTTTTTTTTGAGGACTTCGACTTGAGCAGACCCTCAGCAACGCCGACAAGAACATGTGTAGGGTAACCTGCCAATCTAAGACGGAGGATATGATCGCTAAAGATTTCGGTCATCTGCTCAGGGCATGATTTTCGTAATGCATTTGAGAAGCATGTCTTCGCGGCTCCCCTCTTAACTAACTTTGAGTGCGCCGACTGATAGGGGAGCAGTGGCTGGTTCGAACGAGGCTCGTACTTCCAGCGCACATGGTCGTATTGCAGAATAAAAACTTGATGTCAAGGAAACGTATACATCCGTCAATCGGCAGATCATGCGCCACTTGTACAGGAGATAAACATTCGCGTATAAACGAAAGGGCGTTAGTGGTTAAAGAATCCAAACAGTCAGAGCTGCAGTCAAGTAGAACTAAAAAGTCATCGACGTATCTATAAACTTTAACGATCTTAAATTCTGGAAGCCGACGACTCATGTTCCTGCCTAGTTCTCCTAAAAATGGATCACTAATAATGGGAGCTATACCCAAGCCGATGCGAATTCCCTCCTTCTGTATATATGGCTGCCCTTCCCACAGAATGAAAGTAGACCGAAGCCTGTGCGTATCACGTCTTTCTTCGCCTTTCTCTTTTCATGCGCTATAAGCCTCACAATGTCAAAAAGCAGAATACGTTGACTGCGGGCTGTTGACAGCGTCCACGATGTATGAATCGACTTCACGACGCGAAAAGAACCGTGACCTTGATACCAAAATTCGTTATCTGTATTCCTTCAAAAACGAATACAGATGACGAAAGAAGATATCGAAATTCTTTATCTGTATTCCAACTGCGAGGGCACACGCCCTCGTAAAAATAACGAGCGACTTTCCTGATGTATGCGCCAGTAATTGTCGGAACAACAATTTCATAACCATGCCGCAATCATTATCAAGTTCCCAACTGTGTATGTCTTAAGATGAAAGCGCTATCAATCTGCCCAAACGCAAAAACGAGTGGCATCGGCGCCAACATGAATGGCACCGAAAACCTGATGACGGCAAACAGGGTCGCCTCGTGCCCCGCCACGGTGCACTCTAGGGGTTGTGGTAGTGCTCGGCTGCTGGTTCGAGGGTCGCGGGGTCGAATCCCGGCCGTGGCGGCTGCTTTTCGATGGAGGCGAAATGTTGAGACCCGTGTGCTGTGAGTGTTAAAGGACCCCAGGCGGTCTAAATTTCTGGAGCCCTCCACTACGGCGTCTCTCATAATTACAGCGTGGTTTTGGGACGTAAAACCCCAGAAATCAACCAAAGAACATTTTATGACGATGTACTATGGCTTTCGCGGTCAAACCACCTTCGCATGCGGTAAGATACCGGTCAATTCTGAGCGCTTCCGGACGAAAATTCAGTTTAAATAAAAAAACATTACGTTAGCCTATTCTCGTGTATTATTGGGCGTTGGCGTATACTGTATACGTGTGAAGGAGTGCGAAGGTAGGCGAACAGAGGGGTCCAACTTTTTTTAGAACTACTTGAAATGGGTGGACGACGACACCAAAGAAAGGATATGTTAGTTTTAGCGCCCACTCCACATACCAGCCGGCAAGCGCTAGTACTGTAGGTACCTCTGGCTTTCATCAATCTGAAGCCGACCTTAATTAACTCGAACCGCGCACGCGACCACAGCACGTAAGCCTCTCAGACGCCAAATGGAAAGCTTAGCCAACCACTGGAGTAAACGGAGCAATGCTAATTAGCAATATTCGTACACACACACGTCTGCAACCATAGCAACATTCACAAGCCCACCCGACACCAAAAATAACGCGTCGCTTTCTTATAATAGACAGTTTTAGCGTATCGTATTCAGAACATTGGTGGGCGTAAAGGTTAATGGAGAACACCTCGGTAACCTCGGCTTGGCTGATGACGTTGCCTTGCTAACTCAGGGGATGAATTGCAAAATGTGATTACCGAACTGGACAGACAGAGTGGAACGGTGGGTCTGAAGATTAATTTGCAGAAAACTAAAGTAATGCTTCATATCCTTCGGAGAGCACAGCGGTTTGAGATAGGCGGTGATGTAGTGGAAGTGGTAAGCGAATACAGCTACTTAGGTCAAGTAGTGACCCCTGATTCGAACCATGAGGCTGAGATAATTAGGAGGATAAGAATGGTGTGAAGAGCATTCGGCAGGCATTCTCAGGTAATGATCGGAAGCTTACCATTGTCTCTGAAGACAATAGTGTGTAACAGCTGCATTTTACCGGTGCTCACCTACGGGGCAGAAAGTTGGAGGCTCACTAAAAGGGTTCACCTTAAAGGGTAATCTCGGCGGTTTTTTCACCATGTTCTGATATCAATGTTTTCCAATGGTACCGAGAGTCCCGTAACCATCAGGGTTGTTCACTTTGCTCAGAAAGGCACCAATAAGCCACTGAAAGTCGTCTTTAAACCGAAACGGGTAGATGCTTCGTGGAGCGTGTGCGGCGACGTCACAACCTTCCCGTCACCAGAAATATGGAACTGGCGCCGAAGAAATGCCAGTGGCGAGGTCATCCAACGATATATTGAGTTATGCCAGATTTTTTTATCTTTACAGCGACGATTTCAGCGCTGAAGTGTCGCCGTTTTGTTTTTGAAGGCCCGCTGGCTCGGGTAGCCAGCGCGGAGGTAATGACTTCAAAAACACAGGTGGCCTGCGTGAGAATCCGCTAAAAATTTTCAACATTCAGTTGCAGGAAAACTAAATTACTTATATCCGCCTGACAAGGAATTCATTATTATTATTATTATTATTATTATTATTATTATTATTATTATTATAGTACCGAGGAGAATATATATTGAGCATTTTATTGAGATCAGTGGACACTGAAAAATCGCCAGAGTTGCCCTTTAAACTGAGCCCGGCTCAGTGAGCAACGGAAAGGAAAATGACAGGTGTAACATTACGAAACAGGAAGAGTGTGGAGTGGGTCAGGGAACGAACACGTGTTAGGGACATATTAGTAGAAGTTTAGAAGAAAAAAATGGGCGTGAGGAGAGCATGCAATACGAAGAGGAGATAACCGTCGACCATTGAGGGTAACAGAGTGAAGCCCTATATAGAGAAGGCTAGCGTGGCAGGGGGCGGCAGAAGGATCAGGTGGGAAGATGGGATCAAGAAGCTTGCGGGGATAAATTGGCCACACTTAGCGCAGGATTAGTATAATTTGAGATCCATAGGAGAGGCGTTTGCCCTGCAGTGGGCGTATACATGATGATGATGATTACCGGACCGTTGTTTCACCTCCCGCTCCGGTCAGCCAGCTGGCGGCGGCGCCAGTGCGCATGAGCACGACGCTCAGACGGGACCGCGGGACTGGACCGTAGAGTTAAGGCTGAGCGGAGCGCGCCACCGTAGCGAACATAAACAAACAAGATGGCTGCCTCCGGTGCCGCGAGTCCGATGCGCTCCGCTGACAGTGGCTGTTCGATCCGTTGGCAAGTCCCCGCGGTGCATGAAGATTTGTGAGGACCTGTGTTTTTCATTTGAAAACACTCACACGTGGGAGAAGGTTTTGCGAAAGGGGCCGCCTTCTCGTGCACGCCTCGGGGTATCGGGGTGCGCCAGTAAACTGCAGGTATCAAGCATCTGTGTCACACATGCACATTTAGTGGTGTTCAACAAATATTCAGATTAGTCTCTCTCCGAATTGCGTGCTACTACGCGGCCACATTCGCGATCGGACACCATCGAGATCGAAATGATCGCGATTGCTATCATTCTTATCGATCACGCCTTGCGATCAGGTCCCCATGCGGCGATTTGGCTGACATCGGCGTTAAATACGATCCGAATTAGTTTGGACCATATAGCAGCGACCGCGTGGATCGCGCTCAAGTAATCCATTCACGATGGGCGCTAATCGCGATTAAGGACGCCCATGTGACTGCGGTATTAAGGAGTTGTCAGCGTTATTGTAGACGGCTTGTGACGCTACCTGGTGAGGAGCAAGGGAAGTGCTCTGGCACAGAAAAGAATTAATACTAACTTTGAGGCGCATCGGATGCCAAAATAAATCATTCAAAGTGTATTAAAATGGGATTTTTTATATTCACGAAAAAAAAAGTGCCATTGTTTACTTTGATCCAAAACGTAGTTTCTTATTTCATCACCAGAGGGCGCGGCAGTCCAAAAAGAAATATTCAAGCACAGAGCGTTATGGGGATACAATAGGTACGAGGTGCTTAGGGGTCTGTGGAAAGGGGTAAGGGTACCGGGGCTTACATTTCGGAACTCAGTGGTGTGCATGAGAGCAGAGATACAATCAGGAATGGATGTGAATCAAAGAACTGTGGGACGCCTCGCGTTGGGTGCTCACGGGAAAACGACAAACGAGGCTGTAAAGGGCGATATGGGATGGGCGAGTTTTGAGGCAAGGGAAGCGCAGAGCAAAATAAGGTTTGAAGAGAGGCTAAGGAATATGAAAGAGAGTAGGTGGGCAGTGAAGGTGTTCTGCTATTTATATAGGAAGAGCGTTGACACGCAGTGGAGAAAGAGAACTAGGAGGCTCACCAGTAAATATACGGCTCTAAGAGAACTGACAACAAAGAGCGTAAAGGGAAAAGTCAGAGAGGCGGAGAAGATTTACTGGAGGGCAGCGATGGAAAAAAAACCGACTCTGAATAACTACCGAGAGGGCAAAAACGAAATAAAGAGGGAGGCATTTTATGATGATTCAAGAGGAAGCGCTTTATTGTTTGAAGCGAGATCGGGCTGCCTTAGAACGCGTATTTATAAAGCGAAATTCAGTAAAGAAAAAGAAAAATGCACATGCTGTGAGGAAGATAGGGAAACGACGGAGCATGTTCTGATTGAATGCGGAAATATCCACCCAGGTGTACGTTTGGGGCACCACCCTACATGAAGCCTTGGGTTTTAGGGCGAACAACGGGAAGCTGAACATAGCCGCGATTGAAATAAGTAAGAGACGGTTAGAATACTGGTGGCAGAAAACTAGAGAGAACGGACAAAAATAATTATAGGGGAAAAATATGGACTTTCTGCCATAAGGGGCAGGGAACTGGGCTATGAATTTCCGTTTTTGCTATAGTATGATCGATTAGATTGATGTAGATTTAAAAGGCATGAGGACAATTTAAAGAGAGAAAAAAAAAGTTCTTAAGCTTTCTTACGAGCCTGGTGGCGCACATGTAACCGCCCCGTTACAAAGGGGACGCTCATAGCATCCATCCATCCGTCCAAATGTACAAAAAGAAGGGTACAACAGGTACGAAGTAATTCGCGGTTTGTGGAAAGGTGTGATGGTGCCACGACTTACATTCGGAAACTCAGTGGTGTGCATGAGGTCAGAGGTACAATCAGGGCTGGACGTGAATCAGAGGACGGTCGGACGTCTCGCATTGGGCGCCCATGGGAAGATCACAAATGAGGCTGTTAAGGGGGATATGGGATGGTCTGACTTTGAGGGAAGGGAAGCTCAGAGTAAAATTAGGTACGAACAGAGATTAAGGAATATGAAAGAAAGTAGATGGGCAGTGAAAGTATTCAGGTATTTGTATAGGAAGAGCGTTGACTCACAATGGAGGAACAGAACTAGGAGGCTTACCAGTAAGTATACAGCCAGTAACGAAACGGATGGGACGAAAAAGAGCATTAAGAGCATGGTCAGAGCGGCGGAGAAGTCGGATTGGATAGCGAGCAATGGAGAAGAAGCCGGCATTGAACAACTACAGAAAAGGGAAAGACGAAATCAAGAGAGAAGAATTTTACGATAATTCAAAGGGAAGCGCTTTGCTTTTTGAAGCAAGGTCCGGCTGCCTGAGAACCCGAAGTTATAGAGCGAAATTCAATAAAGAAGGGGATACATGTACGTGCTGTGGAAAAGCTAGGGAAACGACAGATCATATTTTGATTGAATGTACAGATGTCCACCCAGGTGTAGCTCTGGACACTACTGTACAGGAGGCCATGGGTTTCAGGGGTAACACGGGAAAGCTGAACATGTCGGCGATAGAGATATGTAAAAGGCGCTTAGAGTATTGGTGGCGCAAAAGTATGGAGCAAACAGAAGCGCAAGGCAGTTCGGGTAAGATTGTTACATCGCAGCGGAACGATAATAGATAAAATAGGTAGGCGAGGAGAAAAATTAGTTGTGAAAATATGTGTGATTCGGGAAAAGAAATGTTTGTAGAGGAAAAAGAAATTAAGCTAGAGCTTGGTAGCCCGGCTACCGCCCCGTTATAAAGGGGACGCTCCTAATATCCATCCATCCATCCAAATGAACATAGACGAGGAAGGAAGTATAGCTTGGGAAACGACCATAACGCATAACTTTGCGAATGGGTTATGTAGACTGTAAAGAAAGCATTAGATTAAAGTCGGGCAGCTCTTTTCTAAACGAAAAACTAATAAGCAATATAGGCGCACCAGTCGAGGACATAGTGAACAGAACAAAAGACAAAGTGCGGGATTATAATGAGCTTCTCCGTCTAATAAGGACTGAAATTACGAACGATCGAGAAACGAAAGACTTACTGGAGGGGAAAGCGAAAGCCAATACGATGGCGGAACAGAGAAATTCCAGACGCAATTGAGAATCTAAGGGAAACATCACGAACACATAGGCAGGCAAATAAGGAGCAGAGGCCACAAGACGAAATCAAGAAAAAATGGAAACCATATCTCGAGAAAAAAACCCTGGTACAACGTTTAGTTGAACCCAAGATTAAAGGCCAATGCGAACGGCGGATGTCGGACATTCTTGAAAAGAAGGCCGCATCTAGGCTTTTCTAGAACCACCTGAAATCGCTGGGTAAGCAAACCGTAACTATGCAACGGCACACTGCGGATGAAGAAGGAAATAAATTGGAGGGGTACGACGCACTGACTTATATTCGAAACGCAACAGCCGAGTTCTTTAAGAAGAATGACGAGCCTCCCTTTACGACGTGTAACAGTAGCAATGAAAACCAAGTGGAAGAACTAGTTCTAAAAAATTCCAATTGGAAGAAGGCGGGAGAAAAGATTCCGAAACGCATAGCCACAGGATTAGATGAAGTTGGCGTTAGTATAATAAGTGAGCTCGGAAGAAACAGCAAAGAAGCCATGCTAAAAGCAATTGAAAAAAGGTTACAGGACAGGCGAATACCGGACAGTTGGCGTCAAGGTAGGATGAAGTTCATTTATAAGGGCAAGGGAGAGAAAAATAACATTCGCTCCTATAGACCACTGACCATTACATCAGTACTCTACAGGTTGGCGATGCAGGCAATTAAATTAAAAATGCAGATATGGACAGAGCATAATGGCACTTTTGGTGAACTCCAAAATGGACTTCGAGTCGACAGGAGATTAGATGATAACCTTATTGCGCTTACGCAGTGTATAGAAATAGCCGGAAAAGAGAACAGACCTTTACACTTGGCATTTTTGGACATTAAGGGTGCGTACGACAATGTAAGTCAGAATATCCTATGGGATATAATGAAAGAGGCTGATATAGGGGACGACATGTATAAAACTCTTAAAGGATATACAGTGAAAATACAGCATGTGTGGAATGGGAAGGTATAGCGGGTCGTCGATATAGGTAGGGGGTTGAGGCAGGGATGCCCGTTGTGTATTTTTAATGTCTTACATGAGGAGAATGGAGAAAGCATTGGAGATGAGCAATATTGGTTTTAAGCTGTCACACAAACAGGCAGGTATAGTGGTAGAACAAAAGCTCCCTGAGTTGTTTTATGCAGACGATATTGTGCTATTCGCAGACAGTCGAGCGGATCTGCAGGTTCTGATTGATATATGTGGTCGGGAAAGTGAAGATTTAGGACAAAAATTTAGTGTGACAAGTGCGGTTGGATGATATTCAATGACAGCAACGACCAGACCATATCAATACAGGGCGAGGAGATATCCAGAGCACGAGAGTACAAATACCGCGGGATATGGATAAATGATGGGAATAGATACATATAGAAGTACAAGGAAAAGCTATGGCAGTTAAAGGAAAGAGGAATTCCGCAATAATGAAGCATAGAGCGCTGTGGTGTTACAACAGGTACGAGGTAATTCGAGGTTTGTGGAAAGGTGTAATGGTGCCACGACTTACATTCGGAAACTCAGTGGTGTGCATGAGGTCAGAGGTACAATCAGGGCTGGACGTGAATCAGAGGACGGTCGGACGTCTCGCATTGGGCGCCCATGGGAAGAACACAAATGAGGCTGTTAAGGGGGATATGGGGAAGCAAGCGATTTCAGGGGATAAAATAAGTGCAGAGCTTTG
The DNA here is from genome assembly GCA_013339685.2 of Hyalomma asiaticum. Taxonomy (NCBI): domain Eukaryota; kingdom Metazoa; phylum Arthropoda; class Arachnida; order Ixodida; family Ixodidae; genus Hyalomma; species Hyalomma asiaticum. The sequence goes on from CM023481.1 coordinate 334,940,790, forward strand.
TGGCCCGCGGGCTACCTCCTCGTTATAAAGGGTACGCTCCTAACATCCATCCATCCATTGTCTGCCGGAGCGGGCCGTATAATCGGTCAGCTAAAACTGTCTGTTACCGTTATGCGAAGTGCATTCTGGCGGGCATCGTTCATGTAGCGCGGGGATCGCGTTCCACTAAAGTGAACTAACGTGTAGTATCAAACTGTCGATTTATTCCTGCGTGGTACATAACTACACCAGCAGACTACGGCGCCCATACGACAATGCACCTCGAACTCCCACCAAAAGGAGCTGTACTTTCCGGTTAACTAACGCGATGCTGCCCATGCAGTTATCTTCCTTTCTTTTAAATCTTCTTCTCTGGACTCTGAACGTATAATTATATAACCGTCTTCCCATAGTTGGCTCAAAAACCTATAGAAGGTTGCAAAACGAGTGCCTATGCAATTTACTATAGGCTAAAGGAATGAGAAATATTCCTTCAGGAGATCTCACGTATTGTGGGAATCGATGTTATGGCAATCAGCCTGCAGGGAAACTACCTCTATGCTGCATTGTTGGCATCGAGCCAAGCGTCGCAGCAGCAGAATGCTGCAGCCGATTTGTTGTGGCACTCCATGAAAGAAGGGTACTTTTTATGTGACTCAGTTAGGTCCCTCTGTGATCACCCAGCGCACTCCAGTAGCACAAAGTGCACCGGCCGCCACAACGTCCGAGTATCACGTTTCAGTCGCTGAGCACTGCACACTGAAGTCAGCAGCTACAACTTGCGGTGTGTCTTTCCCTTGTGTCGCGGGTCCGATGCCAGCCGCAGCGGTGGTCTTTTCGATGGAGGCGAAAATGCTAGAGGTTCATGTACTGTGTGATGTCAGTGCACGTTAAAGAACCTGAGTTGGTCGAAATTTCTTGAGCCCTCCATTACGACGTATCTCACAATCATATCTTGGTTTTGGAAGGAAAAACTCCAGCAATGACTATTATCATCTTCCTTGACAAGAATTCGTAACAAACTTGGGTGTGTTTTTTTTTATAATTTTGCCAAATGGCTTATGTTTCACTGCAATTTCACAGTACAATGGTACTTCATATAAATTAGGGAAAATTATTTCGAAGAAAGGGTAAACTTGGAAGTTAATATTGACCGAGATTCATAATAATCAGCTTAACTTTGTCTGCAGAAATGAAGTCCTGAATTACAGATATTTCGGTTCACATGGCATATATTTGTGATTTTTTCTTCAGTATTGGTTCACTGGCAAGTGTGATAAGATACCCACGAGGTAGAAATTCACTTATTCTATGTTTATGAAAAATATTGCGATAGTGCACTATTTCTTTGCCGACTTCGCTCAAATTCCAGATGTCACAAAATTGGCGGGAAAGTCTTCAGAGGCCGAAATCTCTGTACTGCCCCGCCTCGGTAGTCTATAGTTGCTATGGCACTCGGCTGCTAATAAGAAGGCCGCGGGGTCGAATCTCTACCTAACACTAAACGTCCGGCGTAGCCTAATAAGAAAGAAATAAAAAATGTGTAATGAAAGGAAGCTATGGAAGGCCCTTTCTACGCGTGCGCAAGAAAAAAGAAATTCGTCTCGTTTTCGTCACTTCTTAACTTCACACGCTGTAATTTATTACCCCGCCACGGTGGTCTAGTGGTTATGGTACTCGGCTGCTGATCCGAAGGTCGCGGGATCGAATCCCGACCGCGGCGGCTGCGTTTCGATGGAGGCGAAATGTTGAGGCCCGTGGGCTGTGCGATGTCAGTGCACGTTAAAGAACCCCAGGTGGTCAAAATTTCCGGAGCCCTCCAATACGGCGTCTCTCATAATCAGAGCTGGTTTTGGGACGTTAAACTCCACAAAACAACAACAAAATAAGGCATACCGCGAACTTTTTGACAGTGCATGCATAGTAGCGTGGCATTGAAATAGTACTCAGCTCCTGCTGCTATACTTCAAGCCTCTGGTACACTTCCGATACCTCCTGCCACCCATCTGTACTTTTCGCAAGCTTTCAGCGACGTGGAAACGCAAAGCAGCGTAATATCTCAGCAATCGTGTGGCCGCTGCATATTTCCTTTGAGCCAGTGATGTGTTGCTATGCAGCGAGGCGGACTTACGGGCTGGCACCTGGGGCTACAGGGAACGCTCAACATTATTTTTTTTTTGTTCTCGCTTAAAAAAAAGCACTCCGACTAAACTTCCACGAATAAATTTCCCTTGTATACTTTTCAAATGAGCACAAGCGCGTATTTTTACTTGGACGGCCTCACCAATGTAAATTCGTCTGAACATGGGGGACTTTGAACATTTCGCGATGTTTGCACCCGTTCCACTTCGAAACTGCTGGGTTGTCGGCTTCAGTATTTTTTGGACGGGCCTAATGTAAAGTATCCAACAAATAAATATGTAGTTGTTTTATGTTTTCAGGCCTTGGAGAATATATAAAAAATAATTTACAAATTGTCACAGAAATGCTGTTTTGCTTCACAGCCGAGCCTATCGTTGGACAAGGTAGCGGCACAAGGTAGCGGCCTCCATTTAACGCTCCTCCATTTAGCGCTATTCCTTCTATATAAAATAGGCGATATGCCAGGCGTTCTGTGCAGTGCAGTATTTTTATATACGTATCTTTTCCCTACTGCGCCAACATTAAAAGCACTGTAATGGACAGATTTTTTTTTTTTTTCGGGAGAACGGGTTGTCTAAGATTTTTTACAGTAATATCGGAGAGGGTCGAGCGCAATATCTCGGGCGTTTGGGGTCAATCCACCCACGTCTATTTTAAAACCATCACTAAGATTAAGGTACAAGGAAATGCTGCAGCTTCGACACGTTTTGTGGGCCCCACGAGATATCACCTACTTGCGAAGAACGCGTGAAAGACGGTGAAGAGTGTCTTGTAAATACTGACCACGGCATGTTGCACCGTAATCTCAGCCTTTGTCGAGCTCGCTCAAGTTGTGAAAATTTGGACAGCTTGAACCTCAACATATATTCCTTCATCGTTTTGCATGTATACGAGTATAATGAAATTTCACCTCGTCGATGTCCGATTACAGACGAAAGCATCCCACTCATCCGATGCAAATCTATGAGTGAGGGCATCCGTAAAGGTACCACATCAGGTTCGAATTGATCATCAGTCAAAAGGATGAACGGAGGAGAGCCAAGTCGCATGAATCCATGACACAACCATACACAGGCACACAAATGACTGAATACAGGAACAATAGTTCCGTGTAGGCCACAATTAGCGTCACCTTTCTTGTTTTGCTTGTTTTCGGAATTCGTAGGAACAGATGAAACACAGCGGATGTTCACCACTCAAGTTTCAAAGGGCCGAAGGCCCATCAAAGATGTTCCGCTTGCGTTGCCTCATGGCTCATTCCCAGCGGCTGCAGCTCATGTTCAGGAATGTTTTCGCTTGCTTTCACGCCCGTCACACACATCCAGCACACAAAACACAATAGTTAAACGCACGTCATGAGTTCGCAGCGCGCAAAACGTGGCTTAAATCAAAGGGACAAAGAGCAACACGGCCGCAACCGCACCCAACCGCTTCTATTTCAAACACTCTTCCCAGCATACATACCGAGCGGTGCAACTCTGAGGAAAGATGACCCCACTCTTGTTTCGCTAAAGCTGAAGCGACGCGGGAGGACGCAATTTGTTGTGCCTCATACCGAGCACAGGCGTCATTTGTCCACGCGCCCTTACTGGAGCGGCTGCCGCCCGCTGTTTCGTGAATTTAGCGGTACCTTTCTTCCGTTCGCGCTCAAGTGTTGCGCGCGCCTTGTACTTTGTGCTGAATTGGGCGGTTGCTGTATATTGAAGACACTTATTTTTATTTACGAAACTAATGGCGATAACAAATTCTAACGCATTATTTCGTGAGTCTTAGAAAATATTCCTTTTTGTCGTACACAATGGTTCGTTGGTCTCCTGGCCACCTTCATTCTGGCGTTCGTCGAGGCACCGTGTGGCATTCCGCTATCTGATCCACACTGTAAAAGCTACTTGGTTTTTGTGCTTCTATTCATGCCTGTACTGATGTTGTACGCGATGCTCTGATAAGCCTGTACTGGAAGCAGGTTCAACTTATTGAAGTGTAGCGCCAACTGATACCACCAATTCATTGTCGCAGTATTGCACGGCGTATAGTTCTTGCTAGTAAGATGTGCTTTCAGCTGTCAAGAGGCGTTCCATGTGAGGTAGATCCGTTGTTCAGTTACATAAATGCAGCTTGAATGTGACTTTGTGCGAGCCTTCAAATTCTTTGTGATATTTCGAAGCTTCAGCGTGCTTCGCACCTTGCCATAGTCAAACTGCCTCTGCCCTTAATCGCACATGTCGAAAACGCTAGATCCTGATCGTGATATGACACATTGATCAATAAACTTCCACTCCATTGTGTAGGCCTACCTGACGGACGAGTCGCGGCTTTATAACGTACTACATTCTAAATGTTTCATGACACTTGGCGGTGTGGGATTCTTCAGCCAGTGGTAGATTTCTTACCTTTTTGTCTGCGCTGTTGATTAGTCTCGAATAAAAGTGCTGAGCAGCGGTAAAAACTCTCCTGAAATAGACTATTAAAAACAACATTGTGTAAGTGTTAGACGCGAGCTGTTACAGAAGTCAGTCACTGCACCTATCGCATTTCATCTGGGCGTGTAGAGAAGCATATGGATGACTTGCTTTACCTTGCCTGCCTATTCTCCCAGTGAGCTCCTCTGTATACGTACTCGAAACCACGAGTATCTCTTCTGGGACAGCTGTAACGGCTCTCCCATAGTAGCGTGTGACATCGCGCTGAAATGTACACATTTGTTCTAAACACAGTGCACTGACTTGCGGGTTTCATCCACCTTGACCAATCATTCTTATAGGTGTACCGCGTTGCAACATCGGGGAGCTCAAAACTGCTAAGTTACAGTTAAGAGCACGTGCTCCACGTTTGTCATCATCGACGCTGGCTACATGCACGGTAATTGAGGGCGAGCGTATTCAAGTCGTCCCCGTTGGCCCACAAGTGACCAACACCGCCTGCCTGTTCCTGCCATCCTTCGTCTCCAACGAAGCCCTCATCCAAGCGCTATATCCTTGCGGCAAGGTATATGACGGCACGGCAAGGAATACACCAGTCCTGTGCCCAATTACTCGCGCATATCCGGTCATCGGCCCACGTTCGACTATCGTGGCCTCAAGCGACATGCCGAAGGTGCGGTTCAAGCTGCCACCTACGAGCGAAGTGCACGGCACCGTTTTGTGGTCGTTGCGGCGTACGTGATCACGAACTGAGCGGCGGATGGAACCACCGGTGCAGGCGCTATTTGGATGGCCACCCCACTGGTGTTTGCCCTGTCCGCTGTTCTTACTCGGATGCCCAACTGGGTATTATCCCCCTCTGAAACCTACGTCTACAGCGACGGCAGCGCTGTGTAACATACTGTGTCACATACTCGTACGTTATTGGTGCTTTCCGTGTAACTACTTGTTCGCTCATGCGTGTTAATCTGTAGAACGTTCTGTTATACACGGGGCATACCTGTGTTGTGTCTGTGTTACTGAACTCTGTGTTGTGATACGCGTAATTGGATGTCCTACATAAAAACGTTGCGTTGTAATGCTATCGGTGTTAGTATTCTGTAATATATTTTTTTTTCTAAACACAAACTACGAGCTAGTGTCCGATTTTCTTCTGGACAACCGTACCAGCTCTCCCATAGTATAGTGCGACGTCGCGATAAATTGTACACACTTGTTCAAAACACAATGAACTAACTTTCGGGTTCCATACACCTTGACCGATCAATCTTTATAGGGACGACTTACTGCTCTCGAAGTACTGCAAGCTGCGGAAAGCGTGGGGTTCCACAAATCGCTGCAGAGGGCGAAAAATCAACCGCGGCGTGTTCCATTTTCTAGCGCGGGGAGTGGACCTACTGACTTCTCTCTTATTTAGAACTATAGAGGCCGCCGTTCGCCCTATTGCACTTTCATGTAGGGGCGCCTGCGTCGGTGTCAAATTTAAGTGCAAAATATTCTTGAAGTAGGACTTCCTTGCATCAGGTGGCACTTAAATACAACAAACTGCTGCTCATAGTGAGCCTGCCTTTGAGACACTGCGTCATCTTTTAATAAATGTTTTTGTTCCCGCTGACTCTAGGGTATCAGCAGTTTATTGACATCAATATGACGTCATGGTCGTTTTTTTTTTATTAAGAACATGCGGCGGCAGAAGTCACGTAACGGTTTGCGGCGCCTTCGGCCAGTGACGCAAGCTCGCGCTATTTCGCTCTGCTGTAAACATCTCGTAAAATTTATGAATTACACTTTTCATCGTTGATGCCGGCCGACAGGCTAGGCTTGCTGTTTCTTTCAATCAAATCACGTTCACATGCTTCCGCTGAGCACTTTACTCGGCCTTCACCGCAACGAAGTTCGTTTGAAGCCCCAGCATTTGCGGACCGGTGAGTACAAACCCATTGCTGTTTATTACGGTCGGTTCTGTTTTGTGCTAGAGTAAAGGGACACACAGGAAATGGAAAATTTTCAACCTCTCATACGCGTTCACCGACAGAATCAGCGTTCTCTTGAGCGCCGTGGCTTCGTAGAGGAGCGAGTTGCTGAGTCAAAAGAAATGCACTGGAGAAATTTTTAACGCAATGTCTGGGCATAAAAGATGCCACCAAAAAATTTAACACTCAAATGCAGTACTGACGCCCCGCACGTGCGTCGTAACGCGCCCATGTATCAGCGCATAGAAACATGAGTTATAATTAGAGACCGGAAGTTCGGGCATGAAAGAAACAAGGTTTTAGGCATAGGAATTACAAACTATCGTTTAGGCATATATGGGCCCAATTCATAATTAGTTCAGCAGCATGTTTCAGGACACATCTTCGACCGTCTAATAAATACAGCAGGCAAGTCCTGTGTTATGGTAAAGTCAATTTTATTTGGACAAGAATAATCACTTGAACAGATTTACATGAAAGCTACGGTGATTCGACACTGTGAGAGAAGGTGATGGAAAGCCAGTACTATCTCAAGGTTTTCGGTCTTGAAGTTGTGCCTTCTTTCAGTCAGTATTTGTTTGTATGCGGAGAAAGAACGCTCAACGTCCACTGATGTTAGGGGAGCGTACTTGTAGTGCAGAACGTTCGATGCTCTAATTGCACTTGGAATCTTGTAACCTTCACCACTCATAACCTTGGACACTTCTTTTAGCACAAAAAGTCTGGTATTTCTGTCCAAGACAGATTTAATCTTCGAGATAACCCTGTCAGCAACAGGTCCATTGGGGACGGTGGCGAACCTTTCCTGCACGTCCAAAATTAGCTCAACACTCCGAGTCAGGGTGGTCCCCGAACATTCAAGTTTCTGTAGGCTCCCTGCAAGGAGAGTATAATGAGTACACAAATATGCAAAGTTAGATTTAAGTGTATCGTGATGTACAACAGTCTGGACCCTTCTCACGGCGACGCTTTCTTCCTCTGCAAAGCTGTTAAGAACAGACTTAACATCATCGAAGTGTTTGCTGTAGTAGTCCGCTGCCTTCAGCCAAGTTCCCCAGCGAGTGAAAACGGGCTCTGGTGGAAGAGGCGCATGCGGCAACTGCTCCTTAAAAGCACTAACGCGCGAAGGCGCCTTAAAGAACACCGCTTTGCCTGCAGCTATAAGTTTGTTAACAGAACTGAACGACGTTCTCAGCTCTTCACAAACCGGATGAATCTGACAGGCAAGACAAGTGACGTGCAATAATTAGGGATAAGAGACCTTGAGAGGTGCTGCAGCCTTGCGTGTATGAGGTGCTGCATCTGTGTAGAGCAGCAGTACTCGGTCGTCGTGGGATACCGAGGGATACAGTACCCTCAAGGACGAGTTCACGATGTAGGCGATAGTATCACGTCAAATTTTTTTTTCTGGTTGTTTCGAGTATACCAAGAAAGATGTTGTTTTCTCTTCTACATACAGGTTTCATACTACAAAACATCCAAGTTGTCGTCCGGTCGCATATGCTGTCTTGTCCACTGAAATCCATGTGTATGATTCACCGAGTTCTGGTCCGATTTTTGCTAACGTGCCCTCGTACACTGGCCGCGGGTACTGCTTGCGAAGGGTTGACTCTGATGGCATAGTTTGCTTGCAGTACTTCTCCAAAATTTCTTCAAAGCCTTCTTTTATATCTTCGCCCAATGGTTGTTAGCAGCGACTAATGCTTCGCATAAGTCTACGCTGAATGCACTTCTCTTTCACTGAGCAAAAGTTTCAGACAAGAACGACTGCTTCGACGTTGACGGCCGGTTGAGCAGGGCATTAGCCTGATGCAACTTTTTTTTTTCTTTTTTTCACGCTGTACCTTCAAGAAGGAAAGAACAAACTGCACTAGGAAGGCGCGTTGGATGCGTGGAACTTTCTTAGTGCACTTGAGCTTGTACTACATGTGTACCGTGTGGCCCTTGACAAACACTGAGGAAATGGCGAAGTTAGCCAGTAGCGCGAGCCCACGCGTGCGTTTCGAAATCGACACGCTTATACCTGTATCCTACGGAGAATGCGCCGCACATTTCCTGTTGCAAGCGAGTTCACGGATGCGGATGTAAAAATAACGAAGCAATGCATCCGAGTTCCCCTGAAGTGATCACAAAATGCACGTTGGGCAGGTTTAGAAGTTATTCAAATTGGCAGTAGCGAGTGCTGGAAGCTTTATGCCTTATGCGTGTATCAGGGTTGACGTCAAACGTGAAATATTGTTGACCTTTAAAATGTCTTCTCACCCATTTTCCACACGGTTGGCAATATACCGTTTCTCCATCGACGGAGCACCACTGCGATCAACTGGTTTTTTGCCTGACAAGGAGACTTTTCGGCGTCTTTTTCTTCTGCATTGCTAGGCAGACTGCCGACAGCTGCCGTTACCAACATAAATGACAACGAACCTGACGTGTGGGCTGTAGGCTGCAGCGCTAGCCAAGCCCAGCTTTGGCTCGCTATAGGGTACACTCTTGCCTCGCTCACGCAATTGCCGAGCTGTAGTACTTTCGAATCAAGCGAAGGAGTTCTCTTTAGGGGAGCCCACTAGCGGTAGCCTAGCCTCGCTTTGACTCGCCTCGCTTTGCTCGCTGGTGTACACTCTAGCATCGCTCACGTAGAGGCGCGTTTATAGTCCGACGTTATCCTGCGCGACTTGCGTAGGAACACATCGGCCGGTCACACGTTGGCTGTAGCAGTTCGTCGAACTGTGGTCCGTTTTCGCCGACGCGAGGCAGCGCATGTGCGCGTCTACGCTATATAATCGCGCCTTAACAGGAGCCAAAAACACGAAAGAAAAAGAAAGCATCAGTAAGGCGACATGCGTGTATTGTAGTTTATACCACCAGACTGAGTGCTTCTTGTTTTCCTCCAGATGAACAGCTTCTTAAGCAAAACGTGTACTGAACAAACCCGAAAAAAAAAAGTCATTTTTAAGCGTAGAAAAGCTGATATAGGCATAAACCTCGAAATAGGCGCTTATATAGGCGCAAGAAACGTTTGATTAGAACGTTTCACTTCTTTTAGTTCGTGCTTATATGTTAAGTGGGCTCGAAAAAGACTCCACGAAAAAAATAGGCGTTTTGACTGAAGGCCCGGTCTCTAGTTATAATGTTTGCAAATGTCTCATTTAAAAAATAAAAAAAGTAGGAAAGCCAGGTCCACACCTGCGAAGTCTGGGTAAACAGCGAAACTGAAGTTCTCCTGCGCTGCCTTTGTGTTTATCTGATGACAACAGTGACGGAACACCGTCAGGCGAAGGGCGTATATTTCTTGAGGATGAAAAAGGCCCGGTCAAACATGTCCAACACTGAGAGACCCGTAGTGGTCACAAAACGTTATAAAAGCCTTATTGTTTCGTTGCTACTTTCGCAAGAGTTTATTCATTCTCAAGAAAAGAAACACATAAGGTGACTTTCGTATAGTGCCACAAAGAAACTGGCATTTTAGTCATGGATATATTATTTTTGTGCCACAGCCTTTTGACCGACGCCTGTAGTCTATATTCCCGGCGGATGCATCTCAGCACCATGGGCAAGCAAAATGCTACGTCAGGCACTACAAGCTTTTCAAGGTAGATCTTTAGCGTGACAAATGTGTATGTCTTGTGAAACTTTCTTGCTGTTTTTTTTTACTTCTTTATTTAAAATTTTCTGAGATTGCTAACCGTGAAGGAGTAGCCAGTGCCGTACTAATGGCACCAACCTCTCCTATCCACCACTATAATAAAAAAAAAAAGGTAGATTTTCATATATGCACAACATTTTGCAGTGTACTGAGTAGCTGTGTTTACTGCTACAAAATTTTGTCTTCATACATTATGCTTCTCAATAGCTGATCATTCCATAACTTCTGCCTTTTTTTTTCAGAACTGTCATGCAACGTCAAGCTAACTGCCCTCGAAAACAGCCTTACGAGCACGGTGAAACAATGTACTCAACGTCTACCACAGAAGGTCAACTCGAACTTCATGCTTGTGATGCTGTAATTTGTGGATGGTAGGCATCTCATGGAAGGCTACTTACTAATGGTTTTCCATAGGCGTCAGGTGTCCACTTGTGTTATATATTCTACAGCACAATAATGATGGAATTGAACATAAGCTCTGTACATTAGTCACATCACGTCACACCGCTAAGCCCGACAACTTGCGTTGGATTCGCTCCCATGACGGCCACATTTCCATGGGCGCTAAATGCAAGATCACCTGGGTACTTAGGCTCACGTGTGTCTCAAAAGACCCCATACTATCGCAATATTAAGGATGAGAGTTGGGCTAGTTCGTACGTACTGATCTGAGGCAGAACTAACCAGTGCCGAAAAACCATTGACAGATAAGGGAATACCTGTGGCTTTTCTGTGCGATTGAATTATCTCCCAAACTGTCAATATTAATCCGAAATCCCGAATCATGATGTGCGTCATAATAATATCGTGGCCTAGGCACGTGCCATTCCAGATATTAGTAGTCATATTAGAAGCAAACGCCAGGGCAGTGAAGGGAAGGGTCCTTCTGACATTTAGTGATACCTTGCGATACGGTTTACAAAGTTTGTTGGAACCTTCTTTGGTAATAACTGCATTAAACCGTAGAATTTTACAAAAGAAAAAGGCCGTAGCTTCAACCAGCTACTCAATTCAATTAGCCTTTAAATATATATTTAACACAGTTTATTAAATTGTATGCAGCTAGAGAACAACAAACATTAAATTTGATAAATGCTAGTTTTAGCATAGGAAACGTGAAGGATGTTTACATTATAGGCGAAACTGTCTTCACAGGATGTGCTCAGTTTCTCTTTACATAGCACAGAAATGCCTATAATTAATGTCTGAGCATACTTCAGGTTTGCGACTTAATTAACATGCCACCTTTTTCGTGCTTTGCAGTATGAAGCTGTACAACCTATGAAGAAAAGTCTTCACCATGGTGTTGCGAACAAACCCTAGGAAAGCGAAGATGCTGTTGAAAAATATGCATGCGACACTGCGAGATTATCTATATTCTATTGCGGGGTTTCGAGAATTTGTAAGAACACAGTTTTCTGTTTCCGAAGCACATATTGAAAATGTGAATAACGCAAGAACAACAAACGGATGTGTAGTAAGCGTGACATCTATTTTTTCCTGCAGGTCGAAGCGAACTACTACCTCGCTTTGAACATTGAAGGGAGAAAACTTCGTTGACATCACATGTTGCACGACTTGAAGCGGCAAAACACGCAATCCCTACGAAAGAAAGCACCCGTTGTGCAGACAGACGTGCAACTTCCCAGTCGAACATTCTCGTCCGATGAGGGGGAGTCCCAACGCAGTTCCTCAGGACCTGAATAAAATTTTCTGTCTGTCTGTCTGTCTGTCTGTCTGTCTGTCTGTCTGTCTGTCTGTCTGTCTGTCTGTCTGTCTGTCTGTCTGTCTGTCTGTGCCGATACTGCGTGGAAAACAGCGAAGGCAATGGCTTCACGGAGAATTAGTTCGCTTGCCAAGCCTGGCTGCGTGGCGCAGATGGCCTTGAACTAACTGTCCTTTGCGTATTCCACGTCCCACTAAGTTTTGCCCCTTCGGTGCGAGAAGAATAAACAAATAAATAATAATATAGGAAATGCGCAAAGCAACAAACATACTGATCTGTTGGTTTTTCGTAAACGCTCATGAATAGTCCAAATTCAGTTGTCCAGTCAGCTTTACATAATTCAGAGTAAACAAAACGCATAGAAATTTCTATCGTTATTGCGAACGCTGTTAGTGACGTGCGACCTACTGAGACCATGAACTCGATCGGCTGGGTAGAGTCTGGTATGCTGCATATGCTGTAATTGTGGAGCCACAGGCAAGTTTCTATTAAGCGCATGGGCAGCGCTTAATAGAAATGAATGTTACGCCGGTTGAAAAAGACAGAGGGGAGGGCAGGCACAATAAAAATGGTCCTTCAAGGGAGCAGGCAACAGGCTCAGAAACAGTGCCATCGCGGTTAGGCGTACTCGGCTATATCGTCTTCCTGGCGGTACGCAAGAAGAGCGGTGTGTGTGTGTAGGGGGGGGGAGGCGAAAGTAGATGCAACAACGAAAAGGCCGCTGCTCGTGCCCCTTGAAATAACGGAAATTGAACGAAGCTTCCACAATGAAACCATATTTCGGCGGTTTGTTTTAGAGAAATGAATGTGTTTTTAACAAAAGCGTAACGTCACTTTAGTGCTGGGTAAATCGTGGCCGCTCAACGATAATAACTTAATGCACTTTGAATAATATTTCAGTGACCATTGCTCAATACGTTTCAGCACAAACCCCAACGATAATCGCTGGGAGCGCGCAATATATTGTTTCTTTTTTAATAAATGTAATTTAAGGAGAGGTTGGTGCCCATGTGCGGCGCCGGCTACTCCTCTTCTCTTACAGGGTGGCTTACATCACAAAGTTACGTAGACTTCATCAAAGTTCATCAATACAAGTACTCGGGCACGGACATATATCACATCACATCACACATATAGAGTCACTTTTCCAGTACACATATCACATCACATTGAACAATGTATTTTTTATAGTCTCTCAATACATCTTTTTAAAACCTACTTCTTATTAGAGAGTCATAGTCACAGGAACAAATATCTGCGTCACCGATTATGTCCTCGGTAAATCTCCAAAGGCATTATGTGCTACCACTGGAAGTGCACGGCGTATCAAGAAATTAAGAGGTCATCTAGGCGACAAGATGCGACCTCCCGATGAGAATGTGCCGCATTTCCTTATCATCTGTAAAGAATTTTTCTTGTCTTCTCTAAAGATAAGGTCATTTGAAGAAGTGTAGTAGGGAGGCGCTTTCTAGAGCGAACCTTCTAAATTTAGTGTGAAATGGAACGTTGCAATATACAGTGGCCCAGTTAAGTTTGTTGTTTTGTGGGGTTTTACGTCCCAAAACCAGTTCTGATTATGAGAGACGCCGTAGTGGAGGGCTTCGGAAATTTTGACCACCTGGGGTTCTTTAACGTGCACTGACACCGCACAGTACACGGGCCTCAACATTTCGCCTCCATCGAAATGCAGCCGCCGCGGCCGGGATTCGATCCCGCGACCCTCGGATCAGCAGCCGAGTACCTTAGCCACTAGACCACCGTGGCGGGGCCCAGTTAAGTTTATTTTTAGGCGTCGAGCTAGACAAATGCTTGAGAAGGAGCGCATATGACGAGTAACAGACTTCACAAACATGTTCTCTAAGACTTCTGCGAGCACTCTCTTTTTATGCCACGGAATACGAAAGTTTAAGATGAGGACAGTTCAGACACACGGCTTTGAGGAGCGCAAGTACAAGAATCGGTTTAAAGGTGAACATTTGACAGAGATCTGTCTGGTTGGGACGAAATTATAGGTGAAAAAAGGGGGGACACCAACCAATAAGAATTCTTTTCACCTATAGGAATCGGTTTAAGCACCCTCTTTACTATCGGCTCTGCTCTTTATTATTATTATTATTATCTATAAGCCACGCCGGTACAGCCCTGACGACACGTGACTAAAGGGACTTTCGGACTACGTTGACGAAACACGAAAAGCCGACAAAAAAAAAAAAACAGAACACAGCATCATCGATGGCAGCGAACACGTCTGATAGCTTGCCCTTTGCCTGACCTTCTAGCCTACCCCGAAAAAATGATGTGGGACTGTGACCTACATCTCTCTATTATTTCCAAGTTTGAAAATCATATGATTTAGTGCTGTAGTCCATTATTAATGTGAATATGTTGCCATTTTTTTTTTACTTTCGTTGGTGCAGCTAGTATGGTACGTGTATTTCATACACCACTTTGATTTTATACAACATTCAATGCATTATATTTCATGCAGACTAAATATTTAGTTTAACTGCTTTTCTTAGACTATATGAACTGTTTCTTTTTCTTTACTTAAAAACGTTTTAGGAACAGGGACTTCTGAATGCTTGAAAATCAGAGGAAGTGTACATTGGAAAGCTCTAACAGAGAAGCAAAGAACGAAAAATAAACTAATTCGATTTCATTACGTCCAGGGACCCAGACATTGTACCGAACGTATAAGTAGCAGGCACGGTAAAGCACAAGCGTCATAGGTTGGGGAGAGTGAGGGTCGCTCTCAACCTTAGGAGAACAAGAACAAACTTAGTCATCAAAAGACTGGTCAACGTCGATGTGGTCAGGATAAAATTAGATGAATTCAGAATTGCCTTCACTAACAAATACGACTCTGTCAGCATTTATGATGGGGGTATAAAGGAATCAAGGAACCGTAACTAGACTGATTTCTGAAACCACAGTTGGAGTTGGAGGTAAAGCATACTGGCGAAGAATAAACAATGTGTCTCAAACCACGAAACGCGTAATAAAGAAACGAGAACAGGAGAAAGACACCGCCTCAAGGGATCAAACAGAATTTGTTGAGCTATCATATTTGATCAACAAGAGGAAAGTCAGTAATATACGAAACTACACTATCAAAGAGGTATAGAGGCAGCAGCAAAAGAAGGCGGCGACATCAAAGTAGCTAAAAGAAGGCTCTGTGCCGGAAAGACAAAAATGCACCCATTAAAATATCAGCGCGGCTATGTTATTAGCCATTTCGGTGACATAGTGAAGGCGGCGGAAGACTTCTATTCAGAAATGCACTGTTCGCCGATCGGGGAGCCAACCTTGAGCGATATCGAATTCGATCAAGACACTACAGTCTCAGATATAACTATAGATGATGTTAGAGGGATCTCACAAAGCAGTTCCCGCGCAAAAGCCACTGGATAAAATAGTGTAGCTGCAGATTTGGTCAAAAGTTACAGCATACCTTATATTTAAGTAGCTTGCGACGCTTTGTACATAGAGTTGGAAAACTTCAGTGATATCACTGAATTGTAAAAACGCCAGCCCTATATTAACAAGCAAACATGGAGACGTAAATGACTTGAAGAAATGTAAAATGATCAGCTTACTTTCAATAATATACGAAATACTCAGGAAGGCACCTCTGAATATGTTGAGAGAAATACTTTAATCTAAAAACCCATAAACGAAGCTCGCTTCAAGTAAGGATGCTCTACGAGATTAAGCCACGTGATCAATAAGGTGATTGAGAGATCTGCCGAGTACAACAAAACAATTTATATGTCTTTCATGAACTATGAAAAGGCAATTGTGCGATTAGTTGGACTTGTTGGTTATTCACGATTGTAGGGACAGCGCTGCAGAGACAAGAAGCGGTGCCTGCGTTTTCTTTTTTTCTTTTCGTGTGGTCTCTTTTGCGCTATGCCTCTTGACATTAAAAGGCAATCGACTAAGTAGTAATATCAGCTTTCTTGGGCGCACTGCGTTGCCAAGTGCTTGAAACATACGTGAATACCTTAGTGAACGTCTACAAAGACTGCACAGTTATTTCACTTCCCCATAAATAAGCAAGGAAAGAATACGATTTAGAAAGGGATCAGGCAAGGAGCTGCAATCTTTCTAATGACATTTATAATGACGTTTACAATGTGAGAAGAAGTATTCAAACTAGTAGGTTGCGAACATAGAGAAATGAAGATTAATAGAGAATATCTCAGAAGCTTATGGTCTGTTGACAGACATCGTGCCCTTCAAAAATAATGGCGACTATCCGCAACTAAAGATTGAGACCTGAACCGAATAAGCGACAATGTGAAGTCGAAGATAATTACGCAAAGGAGACAGAAGAAATAGTATAAAGAGGTAATTTCAGGGTGGTTAACCACTTCAGGAGAACCGGTTTGCTGCCCTGCAGATGGGAACAGAATGGGGGAAATTGAAAGATGGAGAGGGAAGAGAGAGCAAGACAGCACATGACACAGCCCACACATAGTCCAACAGCCACAGTCCATCGCTCTTGCCTGGGAGCGCGACATAACTTTCACAGCGGCTTGTACAAGTCTGCTTCTTTTAAAAACATTAGTGTCTTTGTCGCCTTCAGCGGCGATGTCTTCCGTCGACAACATCTAAGGATGGTTTCTACATTAGTCTATTGGTCTATCGTCAAGGTTCTCTAGAGCGGGAGCCAGAGATCGTCTCTAAACATTAATTATATTAAGGACAGTCGCACGAAGTGTGTTGTAGCGTCTCCTCGCCACGATAGGCATTACAAAGAACGCTGCCGGCCATTCCTATGCGAAGTGAATAAGACATCGCAAATGCCGCCCCTAGTCATAAGTGATAAAGCAGAGTGGTCTCCCCACGACGGAGTCCATGGAGTTGGCATAGGGAGCTGCATCAAAGAGGACAGATTGTACTGACGATTGGTCCGGTTGGTTTGGCTGCTTGGTGTGCTTCATGGAGAGAGCTTGATCTCCGGCGCAAACACTCGAAATCTCCTGGCAGAGTCGAAACTTGAAAGTGGTATGGCTTCTCCTTGTGTGCCTTCGAGAGCTTCCCGAGCGGCATTATCGGCGTGTTCGTTCCCTGCGACCGAGCAGGGACTTGGCACCCACGGAAATATCACGCAGTGCCCTTTCTCATGTGATGTATGGCGAGGACATCTAATCTCGAATTCGAGCTGTTCATATGGCCCGTGACACAAAGCTGACGGCACAGATTTGAGGGCTGTCTTATAGTCGCTTGCGATCGACCATTGTCGAGGTTGTTCCCAATTGACTAAACAAAGTGCAGAATGCACAGCAGCTAGTCTGCGGCTGTCGGTGTTGTTGGGGGGGGGGGGGGGTTCAGTTCTAAAGCTGATGGCAGCAGCTCTCGCTGGGACAACCACTGCACCGGACGGACACAGGAGGTTTCAGTAAAAATATGTACGCTGCCCACGCACTTATAGTGCAAGAGAAGCAGGAACAGTTGTTTCAGCACAGGCGACGACAGCTTAGATTGTTTCGATTACTGGTACGATGAGGTGCAGTGTGAGTCGCATCAGACGCCAAGGAGGCATCCGCGGTTTAGATGCAGTGGTGAAGCCCAAAGGAAGCCTGTCGTTGTACTTGAAATCGATTTAGAGAACGACGCTCAGCGCCTTCGTGAATGCACTCTTGCAGGTGGTGACAGTGGGCACGTGCAAAATGTCTGGTGCGCGTTCTCAGGGCTTCCACGGTAATGTGCGTTTGCTTTGAATGGTCCCGAGCAATCGTTATCGCTCTGTTCAGGTACATCTGGGCAAACCAAGGAAAAATCTTGAGTGCTTGAGCTTGTGCTGCCCGCAGAACGCGAATCTTTGTCTTGTAGGTTTTCCTCAGCGTGCTAAGACTATACGTTAAAAACCGAGAAAGAGCGCTCTTTATGCTTCCAGAACTGCGTGTACTGACGTCCCCCACGTCTTTCCTACCAAGAACTCGAATAACTTGTTGGAAATTGCTGTCACGCGCTGTTTTACGTAGGTCACGTGTGGATTCCGACAGAAGGTCTCTATCAATTATTACGCCAAGAAACCTGCAGGTTCTCACTTAGGAAATGATCCATCCTTTGATTGAGATTACATAAGGCGTCATTGGTTTGCGAGGGAATGCCACTAGCGCACACTAATTTTTTTGTGTTATGCTGAAAAAATGGTTACACTGATTAGCTTGCAGTCAAAGTTGCTGCTCTTTGAAGGCACTCTCGTATCTGAGGACGTGTGACTGCCGAAGTACAGACACAGGCGTGTCTGGGATCTTGGTAGTACTGGCAGGTATTCAGCAAGCCCAGTATGAGTGATGTTGAGAAGTCCGCCTTGAGGAATGTACCTCTAACTATAGCGTCGCGTAGTAGGGCCATCGTCAGTTAGCACAAAGAAATATCTCGCACCTAGGTAACTAGCAATCAACATAAAAAAAAAACTCGACCACCTAGGCCAACCGTCGCAAGAGCATCAAGAATGTCCTCATGTAGTACGTTATCGTACGCGCCTTTCACATCAAAGAACAAAGCTCCGGATAGTCGCTAACGGGACCGTTCGGGCTTAACATACGAAACAAGATCAACAACGTCGTCGATGTAAGAACATCAGATACCAGCCATGGAGTTTGCACAAGTCTAGATGTGTTCAAGGTAACATTTCAGGCGGCCAAGGGTCATACGTTCCGTTGTTTTCTACACAGCTGGCCAGTGCAGTTGGGCTGTACGAGGCGAATCAACACCACCTAGATAAGTTCAAGGCCGCTGCAATGACCTCCTCGCCGGCAACTACGTCACTGCTAGCGGATCAAGGCGCGCTACCGCCGCAGCGGATTGACGTAGAGCCACCTAGGAGCAGGCTGAATAAACAGCACAACTTAGTAGCAGTTCGTGTTCATAGTTGGTGTTGCCGGCTTCTTCGGCATCTTTGACTTGGCTATTACTTGGCTATCCTCTCGTGGCTTTCGCTATCACGCGCGAAGACCAGCAGTAAGCACATGGCGCGCACGTGACTCGCTGGACTGGCGTGACTGTGGGCGCATTTTCGCCGGAGACCTGTGCCTGTGCAAGCTGTTCCATCCGCAAAGGCTTCGTTTATATGACGGACCGGGTGTAGCCTCACTTCGGGAATGCCTGGCAGTTGCTGTGCCCCAAACTGTCGGTCAAACTATGGCGGTGTTCCTAGAAGCGAGTGTGTCCGTGTCTACAAGTTTCCTGCGGACGAGGCACGAAGGGCAGGAAGGACAAAGGCTATAGCTCGTGAAAATTTCGAGCCGACAAAGCACACAGTGGTAAGCATTGCTTTTCGTTGTGCTTTTGAGAATGTTTGTGCTAAACTTACGTGCTTCATGTCGCAGTTTGTAACCTACTTGGGAGAGCAAAGCTTTTTTATTTTTAATTATTGCGTCGCTTGCCGGGTTCTGGTTCCCAGCTATTCCGCATGCCGCATTTTTAGCCTGTATTGTAAACATAATTGACCCCCGTTTCACTTGTTTTCTAGGTGTGCGAAAAACATTTCCAGACGGGTGACTTCGTCAGGGTTGCAACGTACACGGACGTGAAGACTGGAAAAGTTGTTGAAGCGCCGCTGGAGCGTGTTCGCCTCAAGCCAACAGCTGTCCCCAGTCTTTTCCCTGGCTGCCCGAAATACATATCTCAACCAACACCAACGCAGGAAGCTCCTGCAGAAAAGAAAGCTCGACTCGAGGGAGTCCTTACGTAGCTCCTCAGGATTAATTAAAGTTCATTGTCTGTCTGTCTGTCTGTCGACTCGAGGCAGCATCGCTCCGAAAAGCGATAGAGCTATCTGTTGCTGCGCAAGAAGACAAAGATCGCAGGAACAAGATTTGCAGTTTTGAGCAACTTTGTCATGCCCTTCCGAGGCTAAAGACTTCAAGCTTCTGGACACCACAGAGTCACGGGTTTTGTTTGTTGACCTCTCCCTCGACTCCTGCAGTGCGTTCGTCAGTGGGTGCGTTAGAGGACCTGTCTGTTCAGGTGTTCCTCGGAGGGTCCCGCCTTCACAATCTTGCGGATGTGCGCGTTCCATCAGAATTGAAGGATTTAAGGGAGCTCGACCGAGTGCTGCAATCTGTGGAAAAGCTGCAAAGTGTTTGTGCTGACAGTGAAAAGGAAAAGGAACATCAGCTACTTTCAACTGCGCTGATGCTCCTGGATGAAGTGAGCAAGGAATATGAGCTCCAAGAACGCCATCCATGCAACCTACAGGTACTTAAGTTTTTGAGAAGCCAAGTCGAGCTGGTATTGAGAAATGTGCCGCGATATCCACCAGATGTGCTTGTGTTCTCGGGTATGTGCTCCTCGGAAAGTTTGAGACGGATAGCATAGAGGACAGGTTTGGGAAGTACCGCCAGCTATCTGGTGCTCAATACCACATCTCGATCAGGCAGATCTATGAATCTGAGAACAAGCTGAGGCTCCAAAAAGTGCTGCCTGACCTGGACGTTATTGCACAGCCAATCCCCGCAATTAGTGTCGATTCACTTCATGCGCAGTTCAGCACAGCAGTGACCGATGCTGATGTTGCTAAAAAATCTTCAGTGATTCCCGCTGTAACGTATGTTGCTGGGTGTTGTGCGCATGCGACACTGAAAAAGCTCTCGTGTGTGTCGTGCAAACCTTATACTGGAGAATACCAGTTTGGACCGGTGAGGACACACTGCTCATTGCAGGTATGACAAGAGGAGGCCTGAAATTTCCGCGTGCTGTTGTTGTGAATGCAGTACCTTTTACGGAAATAGTCCTTGATAAATTGAGGAGTGAGGAGCTTGCATCAAAATTTTTTGCTCTTCCAAATCAGAAAGAGGCCCTTGTTGCTCTTGTGTCATCCGTTCTACAGGATTCTGGAGGCCTTATTGACCTTGAAGCCTGTGATTCTGACCACCTGCCAGAAAAAGTCATGCACCATATTTTGACAGCAGCTGCCAACACCCTTTTGAATAATCTATGTAAGACAAACAACAACAAAACAACTGTTCCAAGAGAGAAGCGTAAATTGCAAACTTGAGAGTTTGCAATTCAGAGGCCCTTTCAGCTCTGCAAACTTGAGAGTTTGCAGAGCTGAAAGCTGATTGTATTGTTTAATGGCAATCGTTTTTCAGTAGTGAACACTTTTTGTACATCTACTTCTTGTACTTTTAGCCATCGTACGATGACGTTTAAATATAGTTTTTTTTGTTCGTTCTATAGAATTGTGGAATGGCTCTGCCTGGTTATGTTCAATATTCGTCGCATGATGACTCCTTTTCTATATTTCTAATAATTGATGTTCAGCGTATTTTGTTATGCTCTTTAATGTATTGTATTTGCCCACTCTTGCAATGCTCTTTATGTATTATACTTGCCACTCATGCGATAGCCATTCGGAGCTGCAATATGTTTAAATAAATAAATAAATAAATAAAATTACGTGATTATGATAGCTCTGTATTAAGCCATCTTAAGCTTTGTGCATGTTATTTTTGTACCACGAAACTACTGCTGCATGTAGCACTGTATTGGGTGAGAACTTGTTTCAAAAATGTTTCGCTTTTGTTGGAGGGACGTGTATAATTGCGAACGTTTTTTTAGTAGTGAATGCTTCTTGTACCCATCATTATTATAGCTCTGTATAATCTATTTTATGTTTTGTACATGCTCTTTTTGTAACAAGCGATTGCTGCATATAGCACTGTGTTGAGTGAGAACTTGTTACAAAATTTTGCCCTTTCGTATGATGAATATGTATATGTCAATTACTGCATGTTGCTGGTTCACACACACGGTGGTGGTGAACAAATTGTACTTGGTTTTTCTGAGCTTGAGTTGCATATCTCACCACGTCACACAACTTGGTGACAGCTTCATTGTATGTTTATGTGTGAAGTGCTGAAATAAAATCTTCATTCCCTGTATTCATTCATATCTCTTCGAAGTCTTTCAAATTCATTTTGACGCATCCAGACAGCATGAAGTAGCTAAAGAATAACATAGGAGGGAAGGTAACTGTAAGCCTGCCGCTAGCAAGGCGCGTTTATTATTATTTTTTTTATAACACTCGGCGACGGGCGACGTCGGTCAGTGGGGCGCGTTTCGCGGCATCGGCTTTTCGTTTGTCGTACCCCGGCCGTATCCGTTAATTTTCTTTACTTTCATCATATGTGTCCTCCGCGTCTTCTGGGGACTCGGGCACCCCGCTGCGGGGCTGTGAGGGGGGATGCTTGGACGGTGATCGCGGCAGGGACGCAGGCGGACCCCAGATGGCCTGGACCTTTAGGATGCCCCGCGGCGCTCCAGGTGTACGTGTATACACGACCTTGTGAGCGCCCGCGCGCGCATGGAGGAAGCGGGCGGTGGTTCGGAAGGCAGATCTTCCGAAATTGACGGACGAGCTGATATGGTAGCCCACTCCCAATGCTCCGCACCGCGGAGAGACAAAGCTTCCACCCCTCTTGCCTGAACGGAGGCCCGGGTGGGCCCCTTTTGTGCGTGAGCACGCAGCGATAGCGGCACTTCGGTCGTTCTGCTAACCGCACCTCGGGCGTCATTACGACGACCTGGGGCGGCTACGCTGAATGTGGCGTCGGCATGCAACATGCCGGTGGTGACAGCCACGGAGACGCGCGAGCCGTTTGTTGTTCGCTGTCGGAAACGCCTGTTTTTGGTCACTGGGCTGTGGCCCGCGCGTGCCGCGGGATGGCTTTGGTTCAAGCGTTCCTTCCTCGCACGCCGTGGGGTAGCATGCGTCTAAGCACAGCGGGGTGCCGATTAAACGGGTCTGAGTAAGAGCCAGTACGGCTCGGCTTGTTGGGATAACCAGAAGCAGGCGCGCGGACGGTCCAACTTCCCCATGGGAAGGTTTTCTTCAAATAATAACTCTTTCGGGCGAATCTTTTGGGCGCCTGCTTGTTTCCGGTAACAGCGCCCGAGCAGACGCGACACGTGCGCAAGTAACGCGTTTCACGTGCGCCATATCTTTACCATCGCCCTTCGACCTTGGGTGGCATGGTCTGCTTTTTATGTGTGTGTCTTGTTTAGTGCAGATGAATATGCTTTTTTTATTATTGTACAAACATACCCCTCTCACCGTCAACAGACTGGGTGGTGATTTCACCAATTGGACCGCCCCAATTGAGGAGGCGGGACAAAAGGTGGAATCGCTGCCCAATGCCAGAGCGAAGTGAATATGATTCGCCGGCTGAGACGTTAAGGCGGAGCGGTTGTGGTAATAAAGATGGCTCCGCCATGGGACAGGGCAGGCTGAACGACAGGCTGAACGGGTGGAAAAAGTGCTACGCACTGCCGGCTACGCCGGAGTAGGGTCGCCCTACGTGTTGTTCAGCTTCAACTTTATTTTTTATGTACCAGTCAACTCCCTGTATTCCCTTTTTGTATACTATACTGTAAATACAAGTTTTCATTTCCATTTCTTTAAACTGAAGTCTCTGAGCCCGTTCTTCATTCGCTTCACGTTTGCCCGCGAGCCTATCGCCGCCATACCAGCGGCAGCCAGCTCCTTCCCAACTCGCCCATGCCGTCTCGGACGGTGCGTTTAGGACGCCGAGCGGGGAGCTGGAATCTCGGAGGACCTTCGACACCACGGTCGCAACTTTACTGGCGCAGTCACGACAGGATAGGCTCGCTAGGCGAAGAGCGAAGAGACGGAGGAATTGAAGGCATCACAGCAAGACGGCTTCGACTGGCAGCACCTCCGGTGACTGCCGCCAGCGCAGCCCTTCGACTGGGGACGCGGCGGAAGCCACAACATCCCATCGCCATCTACGACGGCGACGAGGCACGGCTGGTTTAAGGCAGGCCTCGGAAAGACATCTCCAGCAGCTTGCTCTACCACCCATCAAGGCTCATGGGTGAACCACCGACAGCAGGGACGGAGATCGACCTCGAAATTGAGTGAGTTGCTTCGGCTCCATTTTATCCCGCTCCTGTTGTCGTGTTTGAGCCGAGGGGAGTGTCATATGATATGGCAGGAGTTAATTCCCGAGTCGCGTGGCCACAGTTAACCCAAGTGGACTATGAGTTAGGGCGAACTCGAGAGCTCACAGAAAGGGAAATGGAGCTAAATTTGATGCTGGCTCAGGAGCGCCGCAGACAGTTGCAACTCCTGATAGAGTTGGCAAAATTGAAGCAGGCGAAAGCTTCGCGTGCGGAGCTGGTAGGCAAGGTAATAGAGTGCAGGGCGGACTCGGACCCCGCTGCGAACTCGTTGGCAGCGGAAAAGGCAGCAATGTCTCCAGGCGTATTGCGAACAGAGCGGGAATGTGCCGCCTCGTCAGAGCCCGAGAAGCAAATGCCGGGTGTGTTGCTCACGACACAGGCGGCTGGTCGCAGTGAGGTGCCGTGCTCTGACGTCGTGGCCGGCGATAGTCCCGATACTGCACCTCTGTGTTCGCAGTGCGTGGAAAACGAGACGCACGCTGCATTAACGGCAGCACGAACTGCCGGACTTGAGACAGAGTTAGGCTCTGATCTCATAGCGGAAGCGAATGCTCGGGAGGATACCGCTTCTCCGAAGCAGTATCAGGAGGTATTCGAATTGCAGGGGTCGTGCCCGAGCTTCGACCCGCTTGTCAATAGCTGTAACGGCTATGAGGAAACGATGATAGCGTCATCACCAGGCGCAGGAGCAGTTGAGACCAGCTTAGCGGAACGACCGCGCGGCGGAAATTGTGAAGCGGACCGCGTGTCAGGTGCATATTCGGTGGCTTCCCTGCTAGAGCCCGTTGATACCGTTGGCGCGACGCCGGTGGCTGTCGCAAGTGAGCTGCCCGACTCAATCGGGGAGACGCGGCGCGAATTGGCCCAGATCGGACGTAGCGCAGCTAAGGCAGTGGAGGCAGGCGCCGATACATTTGATGCAGGGACCTTGCGGCGTGGTCGATCGCAGGCACACTGCGGGGATGGCAGCCCCCACGTCCTTCAGGCGCATTCGTTGCTGGCAAACAATGGTTTGCGTCAGTCCGCGGATGATAAGGGAGGCTCTTTGGGCACTGTCGCCGCGACTGAGCCGACGCTAAGAGAGAGAGCGACAATTATGGCCACTCTGAACTATCGAAGCCTCTGCAGTCACAGTTTACGTGTTCTAGCTATTGAAGTGTCCTTGGCGCCTGGAGGTGACCCTACGGGGGCGGCAGGCGTATGCAGGCGGGTGGCCCGTGGCTGCATGTTTAATTTTCGATTCCTGGTGAATTGTTTTGATCCAGGGGGTCAGGGAATTTAACGCTAATCCTTTGGGCCCCTTTAACGTTGCAGGTTATCCGGCAACGACAGCGCTAGCTGAACAGGTTTTATTAGCCATAAGGGGTAGCATTGCTTACATTACGGCTCGACCGCGATCGGCAGAGAGCGGTGGGGCTGGAGCAACTTCATTGTGTGGTTGAAGTGCTGAACTGTGTGGACACCGTGTGCCACTGAGCAATGAACGTTGAACACTCAGTGTTTCCGTGGTGGACATTATCGAACTGTGGTGATGCTTTTGCTTTATGTGTTTTCCCGCGGAACTGCATCATGCGCGTGGCTTTTGATGATGTAACCCGCCAGTGTTTTATGTTTGCTTATCTGACGCGGTTCTGTAGTAGCCGCTGGCATTTGCTTATGGCTGGTTGCATTGTGGTTAACAGGGCGATAGTAATCCTGAGCCTGCTTCGCATGTAGAGGTTACGGTTTGTTTTCATGCATGGGTGTTCGTAACACGTCAGACGTGCCACATATTAAGTGTTTTATTAACTGTGGAACTGACTTGCGTTTGATGATGTTACCTCCTGGTGTTTTATGATTTTATATGTTTCTTTGTCGTTTTTGTTGAGGTAGGGAGAATGTGTACATGTCGTGCTGCGTTAAGTTATTACTGCAGAGCGGACAGGGGCTAGTGGCAGTTACGCCCAGTTTTTGGTTACCCTTGTGGATTGTTTTTTTTCTATCTTGCTTGAGAGTATACACTTGCCGGAGGTATTTAGTGTGCATGACATATTATCGATGGTGGCGGAGCGCAGTCTTTTGCGTGTTAGATTACTTTGCGCTGCGAACAATGTTTCTATTTTGTTTATAGTACATGTCTTTTTTTACATTTGACCAGCGTCATTCCGTGATTTCCGGCTAGAGAAGGAGTCTATCTCTGCATGAAAGGGGTCTGATCGCGAACTATGTGCGCGGTTAGCGTAGTTGCGGTTGTTGTGTTTGCCTCCTTCTGGTTTCTGCGCATTCTAGCGATAATGGCGGCCGGCTTTTTCGTCGTGTTCCCGCTTCGGCAACGCTGTAACCAAGTCGTTGCGAAGTCTTGGGTGGGGGGTGTAAGCCTGCCGCTAGCAAGGCGCGTTTATTATTATTTTTTTTTATAACACTCGGCGACGGGCGACGTCGGTCAGTGGGGCGCGTTTCGCGGCATCGGCTTTTCGTTTGTCGTACCCCGGCCGTATCCGTTAATTTTCTTTACTTTCATCATATGTGTCCTCCGCGTCTTCTGGGGACTCGGGCACCCCGCTGCGGGGCTGTGAGGGGGGATGCTTGGACGGTGATCGCGGCAGGGACGCAGGCGGACCCCAGATGGCCTGGACCTTTAGGATGCCCCGCGGCGCTCCAGGTGTACGTGTATACACGACCTTGTGAGCGCCCGCGCGCGCATGGAGGAAGCGGGCGGTGGTTCGGAAGGCAGATCTTCCGAAATTGACGGACGAGCTGATATGGTAGCCCACTCCCAATGCTCCGCACCGCGGAGAGACAAAGCTTCCACCCCTCTTGCCTGAACGGAGGCCCGGGTGGGCCCCTTTTGTGCGTGAGCACGCAGCGATAGCGGCACTTCGGTCGTTCTGCTAACCGCACCTCGGGCGTCATTACGACGACCTGGGGCGGCTACGCTGAATGTGGCGTCGGCATGCAACATGCCGGTGGTGACAGCCACGGAGACGCGCGAGCCGTTTGTTGTTCGCTGTCGGAAACGCCTGTTTTTGGTCACTGGGCTGTGGCCCGCGCGTGCCGCGGGATGGCTTTGGTTCAAGCGTTCCTTCCTCGCACGCCGTGGGGTAGCATGCGTCTAAGCACAGCGGGGTGCCGATTAAACGGGTCTGAGTAAGAGCCAGTACGGCTCGGCTTGTTGGGATAACCAGAAGCAGGCGCGCGGACGGTCCAACTTCCCCATGGGAAGGTTTTCTTCAAATAATAACTCTTTCGGGCGAATCTTTTGGGCGCCTGCTTGTTTCCGGTAACAGCGCCCGAGCAGACGCGACACGTGCGCAAGTAACGCGTTTCACGTGCGCCATATCTTTACCATCGCCCTTCGACCTTGGGTGGCATGGTCTGCTTTTTATGTGTGTGTCTTGTTTAGTGCAGGTGAATATGCTTTTTTTATTATTGTACAAACATACCCCTCTCACCGTCAACAGACTGGGTGGTGATTTCACCAATTGGACCGCCCCAATTGAGGAGGCGGGACAAAAGGTGGAATCGCTGCCCAATGCCAGAGCGAAGTGAAGATGATTCGCCGGCTGAGACGTTAAGGCGGAGCGGTTGTGGTAATAAAGATGGCTCCGCCATGGGACAGGGCAGGCTGAACGACAGGCTGAACGGGTGGAAAAAGTGCTACGCACTGCCGGCTACGCCGGAGTAGGGTCGCCCTACGTGTTGTTCAGCTTCAACTTTATTTTTTATGTACCAGTCAACTCCCTGTATTCCCTTTTTGTATACTATACTGTAAATACAAGTTTTCATTTCCATTTCTTTAAACTGAAGTCTCTGAGCCCGTTCTTCATTCGCTTCACGTTTGCCCGCGAGCCTATCGCCGCCATACCAGCGGCAGCCAGCTCCTTCCCAACTCGCCCATGCCGTCTCGGACGGTGCGTTTAGGACGCCGAGCGGGGAGCTGGAATCTCGGAGGACCTTCGACACCACGGTCACAACTTTACTGTAACATTACCACAACTGAGGAAAGTGTAGGGGTAAACAAGTAGTTGTAAACATGGGGAAGTCAACATAGTAACGATTTTGTCATTGTAAGAGAACTGACTGGCAATAATGAAAAAGAAACCCATGCCGCAGGTTGGATCTCGGGACATGACCTTCGAATGAATTTGTTAAAGATTACGAAGTTGCTGTAATGCCAAATGAATTGGTTTGTTGCTTCAAAGCTGAGTGCAAAATATAATTTTGGGGAGAAAAAAGAAGCAAGAGTTATGTTCGCTGTTCAGTGAAGCAATTGACAAAGGTCTGAGGCTTCTTACACCTTAATGAGCCTGAAAACAATGGGTCATCCTCACGAAGAGTACATCTATTAATTGGGGCATCTTAAACAATAACAGTTAACTGGCATAAAAAAGGTGGTATCTTCAAAAGCAGCTCGTCTGATAGCCAAGCGAGAAAACCGCGTGCGGTGAAGCTGACTTCCAGGCCGATCTCTAGTCCGTGACGTCATGGAAGCGTGCGGTGGCTTTGAACTTATCTAGGTGGTGTTGGGCGAATTCGAGTGGTGATTTGACCTACTTTAAGAGCGGCACCAAGACAACCATAATCTTCAATAGCCGGGCGAGAGAACAAGAGTTCACATTTTCACTAGATCCAAAACTATGCGCAAGAGTATGCACCACAGTCGAGCGCGATTTGAAGGTTATCGCGCGAGTATCGACCGATTTAGCGCGCCTGAGCCCTAGCGGGCAGTTTCGGAAAAGTTAAAATCAAGATTTTTCGTCCTTCTCTCCCTTTTTGGCTGTCCCATGCTGCGTTGGCTTCTCTACTTGTTTTTCGATGCCAGTCGAATGCTTCCGATCCGGCCGTTTACCACCCTCTCTGACGACTCTTTCTTACCCTTTCCCGTTGGCTAGCGCTCACGCATGCTTCACTGCTTCACCGTCGGGGAGGGGAGGGAGGGGGAGAGAGTAGTGTGTGATCACCGATAGCGTCTTTATGCTGCAGCGAAGACAGCTTTTCTGCTATTGGGACCATACCATCTACACGCGGCACCCTCCATATGATTACTGACCTAAACAGGCAAAGTAGAACGATGGGCCCGAAAATTAATATGCAGAAAACTAAAGTAATCTTCAATGGCCTTGGGCGAGCACAACGGTTTTAGATAGGTGGCGAGGCATTGAAAGTTGTAAACGAACATGTCTACTTAGGACAGATAGTTACCCTGATCCTAACCATGAGGCTGAGATAATTAGGATAAGAATGGGGTGGAGTGCATTCGGCAAGTACTGTCAGATAATGAATGGCAGCTTACTGTTGTCTCTTTAGAAGAAGGTGTGTAACAGCTGCATCTTACCGGTGCTCACTTACGGGGCAGAAACTTGGAGGCTAAGAGGGTTCAGCTTAAATTGAGGACGACGCAGCGAGAAATGGAAAGGAAAAATGGTAGGTGCAATATTAAGGGACAAGAAGAGAGCGGAGTGGGTTAGAGAACAAACGTGTGTTAAGGACGTATTAATAGAAATTAAGAAGAAGAAATTGCGAAGACAAGACAGCCATTGGTCCTTAAGGGTAACAGAGTGAATCCCAAGAGAAGGCAAGCGTGGCAGGGGGAGGCAGAAAGTTAGGTGGCCATATCAGATCAAGAAGTTTGCGGGGGTAAATTGGGCACAGTCAGCACAGGACCGGGATAATTGGAGATCTGTGGGAGGGGCCTTTGCCCTGTAGTGTGTGTAGACAGGATAATCATCTACACGCGCAAAACGATGCTCGTCAGCAAGGCGCATGGAAGCACTAACGCGACAACGTAGAGCGCTTGATACGTTAAGCAGTCATCAGTGGAATGGCCACTGCGAAATGCGAATAAAGCTATTGTAGAGTGCCTCGATGCCAAAAGCAGTCGATTGTTCAAGCGCCGCGTATCGCGTACAGAGAGAGCTACCAAGGAAAAAAAAATTGCAGATCCCACGTGCAGTGGGAATCAAGGAAATGCGAAGCTCGCATCAGGAACGTAAAATGGATTTGCATTGTTGTCTCGCTATACCGAGTTTGGCACATATGAACTTAACGAAACGGCCGCAAGAGCACGATGACTGTGGCATGTAAACCATGCCGCTCATGACACACATGTCATGATTCTAACGTTATGACCTGTCATTTACGTTCGTCATGCAGTCGCGTTGTGTCATAGGTATGCATCCCATTGACGAAACGAGTGGCATGTAGACCATGCCGCTCATGACATCCATGTCAGGATTTTCATGTTATGACCTGTCAATTATGATCGTCATACAGTCATGTTGTGCCAAACCAATTTGCGTATACATACCATTAACGAAACGGCAGTATAGCGCCAGGACCGTGGTATGTAAATCCTGCCGCTCATGACACATAACATCAAAAATTATGAAATGCATGTGATGATTTTCATGTTATGACCTGTCGTTTGTGATACACATGCAGTCGTGTTGTGCCATAGCAATTTTCGTATATCCATTAACGAAACAGCCGCAAGATCACCAAGACTGTGGCATGTAAACCATACTACTCATGACACACATGTCATGATTATAATGTTATGACCTGTTATTTACGTTCGTCATGCTGTCGTGTTGTGCCATAGCAATTTTGGTATACATCCCATTAACGAAACGCGTGGCATGTAAATCATGCCAACCATGACATGCATGTCATGCTTCTCATGTTATGACGTACCTGTCATTTATGTTCGTGATGCAGTCATGTTCTTGCATACCAATTTTCGTATACATCCCATTAACGAAACAGCCAATAGAGCACCAAGACCGTGGCATGTAAATCATGTCGCTCATGACATGCATGTCGTGATTTTCATGTTATGACCTGTCATTTACGTTCGCATACAGTCATGTTGTGGCATGCCAATTTTCGTATACATTCCGTTAACGAAACGTGTGGCATGTAAATCATGTCGCTTATGACATGCATATCCTGATTTTCATGTTGTGACCTGTCACTTATGTTCGTCATGCAGTCTTGTTGTCGCTTACCAATTTTTGTATGCATCCCATTAACGAAACGGCCAGGAGAGCACCAAGACCGTGGCATGTAAATCATGCCGCTCATGACATGCATGTCATGCTGTTCATGTTACGATCTGTCACTTATGTTCGTCATGCAGTCATGTTGTGCCATACCAATTTTCGTATACATCCCGTTTACGAAACGACCAGGAGAGCACCAAGACCGTGACATGTAAATCATGCCGCTCATGACATGCATGTGATGATTTTCATGTTATGACCTGTCATTTATGTTCGTCATGTAGTCATGTTGTGCCATACCAATTTTCGAAAACATGCCATTGGCGAAACGGCCAGGAGAGAACAAAAATGTCACAGTTTCGCCGCAAGGGCGACGCAATGAATGCGATAGCAAGAAACTGTAATGCTATACGAAGTGAGGCTCGCAGCTTCAGGAGCAATATTAATTGTAGCAAACATGCACTATTGATAGATAGATACGCTCCAAGTCGCCGACGTTCGCTAGGAAATGCTTCGCATTTAAAAGTGCGAAGGAAGAAATCTGACAGACGCGTTGTGTAGGAGGGGGACGCAGCGCCTACCGCGTCTCCTAGGCAATTGCAGCGACGCGCTCTCAGACACACGTGTGACGCAAGGAGCCGTACCTTTAGGCAGCGTCGCTCAACGACAACTCCCTGAAACAAGGTGGACCGACCGTTCCCATAGGAGCGAGCGTTAGAACTCGCACTAAACAAAAAAAAAAAAAGAAAAAGGAGGCAGCCCCATTCACCCCGGCGACCCATTTCTTGCGGTTTCCATTTCTTGCGATTACGCGCAGATTGGGTTGCATCTCATCTTCGCAATACGAGGAAAGGGGTGAACCTTGCTAAAGAAACAGTTAGAAGAGTGAGGGCATCTGTCCTGACTGATTTCTGTGGGTTTACTTTCCAAAACCAGCTATGATTATGAGAGACACGTAGTGAAGGGCTCCGGAAAGCTCTACCATCTGGGGTTCTTCAACGTGCACAGACATCGCACAGCACAAGGACGTCGACATTTCGCCTCCACAGAAACGGAGCCGCCGCGGCCGGATTCGATCCCACGACCCTCGGATCAGCAGTCGGGTGCCATAAGCCGTAGACCACCGTGGCGGGACAGGGCATGTGTCCTGCAACCTTCCTCTCCTCGAAAGAGGATTGGGGGCAATGGCTATGTTCCTGGTCGACGCTCCCGTGATAACCTTCAAATCGCGCTCGACTTTACATCTACATGGACTGCTAACAGCTGCTGCTGTTTTAAAAAAAATCCGGCAGATCCCACGCATTGTGAAAACTCGATGTAAATTTAAGAGCCACACAGTGTGTGGTACTCATGAAAAAATTTTGGGCGACTCTCATATCCAATGCGGGTATGAGCCGCAATATTATTTTTCATTAATTATCCTGATGGTAAATGCTCTTTTTTACCATCAGACATGCTCTCATATGATATCTCTGATATACAGGTCTGAACATGTCATATTTCGCACATCTTACATTTTTATGCTTTTCTTTATTTTCAACATTTATTAAGTCAGAGACCAACGAAATAAATTTTCGTTAATTATACCGACGGTTAAGTGGATATTTCGTATAAACGACTTATACCTCGATTTTGTTTTCATCAGACACAACTATCAAAATGTCCTCTTTTCAAGAGCCTATTTAGCTTTTTTTTGTTTTAATTTCATAACGCGAACGGAAGATGCTGCGCAAGAAATAACGGCGTCGCTCGCTTACTCGTCCCACTAAAAAATCAGGGCCAGGCCGCCCTACAAAGCCCTACAAAAGCGAATGATTAACGTCTACACAGCGGGGTTTGCGTGAGGAAGCCGAGCCACGCCGTGATGTATGACTTCTTCACGAGGCGTCCCCTTGTACTTGTATCTCGGGGGCACTTGACGCCTGATGTGCACGTCAATCGCCGTGTCCTCGCAGACGTGCTTAGGCAACCTCTGCACGGCGCGTTGTACGTTGATTTGCACTTTGGCCAACTGGCCTGGTGTGTTGAACTGTCCGCCACCACACGTGAGACTGCGGGTGCACATAAATGGCAGCAGGTGCGAGACCAGCCATTCCTCCACGGCACTAAATTTGGGCAGGTATTCCGGAAACGGAAGGCACGCGTATCCATGCGTTGTAGACAGGCGCGGCATTGCACATCGCAGAAACGTCTCCTTGCACGTAGCACACACTTTCAGACATCTTTTACAGAAAGCTCTGCGCGAGGACACTTTGACCTCCAGCTTACGCTTCGCCGAGTCTCTGGCGTTGCCAATCGCATTTAAAAACGAAAGGGGAATGGCTCAAATGCTCGTTTCTTCGTCAGACAAAACCTAATGAATTCAAAATATAACGAGGCCAAGGAAGGCATAGTGGAATTATTCTATTCTTTAGCTGCAGTGTAGTAATTATGGCATAAATAAAAAAGAATTACAGACGAAAAAACACACTTTCCATCGGTTGCGACCTAACCAACGATTTTCAGATAACGTGTCCGATGCTCTACCAACCGAGCTACGACGGCGGTCGGTTCACTGTCCACTTAATTGAATATTTGTGTGCATTTAAACTTGGGAGTGTTAGCAAGCGCCACTCGTAATCATGGCGGCGAGTGTGGAGCACTATTTTTGCCATAAGTGGTCGTGATCTTAATATGAGCTGGCTGCTGACCAATAAACTCTTGCATGCTATCTAAGGCACCGAGTCTGCCCGAATGGGACGTACGCTATGAAATAACGAAAGGGAAGTGGATGTAGGACCCGTTTCTTTGTCAGAAAGAAGTCATTCAACCATATTTTATCGCAAACAACCACGACTAAACCCTTAGCGTTTATGCAGAGACGCTCAATTTCGCGTACGCTTCTCCAAAGTCTGTCGTCTATATTCCTGCTGATTCACCACGTAAGTGAGCTGCGGCCGCCGCGGTAGCACGGTAGTTACGGCGCTCGGCTGCTGACCTGAAATTTAGGTCCCAGCCGCGGAGGTCGCATTTCGATGGAGCGAAATTATAGAGGCAGTTGGACTGTGCTTGATCAGTGCGCGTGAAAGAGCCCCAGATGGTCGGAAGTTCCGGAGCCCTCCGCTTATGTGTGCCTTGTAAACATACCGCGGTTTTGGCCCACTAAATAAAATCCCAGCAATAAGCGAGCCGCTCTTAGGGAATCTTAACCACGCGTTGCCTCTCCATAGCAACTCATACCCAAAACCATATACTATTGTAAATAGGGTTCTGTGGCCAGTTGGATCCATGTGGGAGTCGGGCCAGTCAGCATGACCAGAAAAGTAGAGGAGGAGGAGGGGGAGGAGGAACAAACTTTTATTGAAACCAGCAGTTGGCTGGGCTTAAGCCTCCCACGTGGGGGCTTTTCGCCGCCACGCAGGCTTGCTGGGTATAGACCCTTTTCATAAACTGCAAGCTAGCTTTCCTGCAATGCAGCTTGCCCTACTAATGGCGGCATTGGCAATCCGGCAAACAACGTGTGCAAGCACAATTTGCTTGCGATAGGGCATGTAAAATGTCGACGTAGCCCTTCTGAGACAAACATCCCCCAAAAACAGGCCGCAGCATGTACAATTTGAGTTTTCACAGCATTTAAATGAAGACAGCTGTCGCCATTAGTAGGGCAAGTTGCATTGCAGGGGAGCTATCTTTACAGTTTATGAAAAGGGTCTATAGCACAGAGTTGAGCGTCGAGGTGGGAGCTGCTCAGGGCGGGTGCCACCTCGACGAAAGGGTCTCGATGTTAGCTGTTGCATACTGGTGTTCACATTCCCACAGCATGCGGGAATGTAAACACAGAAAGGTGGAAGGAAAAAAAAACATTGTGCAACTATTTACATGCCAGGATCAGAGTGAACAGGTCATCATCATCATCATCATCATCAGCCTGTTTAGGTCCACTGAGGCCTCTCCCAACGATTTCCAATCCACCCTGTCCTGAGCGAGTTGGTTCCACTTTATGCCCGCAAACTTTTTAATTTCATCGCTCCATCTAACCTTTTGCCTACCTCTGTTGCGTTTTCCCTCTCGTGGTATCCATTCCGTCGCTCTTACTGTCCACCTATTATCCTTCCTCCTCATGACATGTCCTGCCCAGGTCCACTTCTTTCTTTTAATTGATAAGATAATATCGGCTACTCCTGTCTGTTCTCTGATCCATTCCGCTCGTTTTTTATCTCTTAGCGTTACCCCTATCATTTTTCTTTCCATTGCACGTTGCGTGCTCCTTAGTTTCATCTCTAGTTTTTTCGTTATTCTCAATATTTCTGCACCGTACGTTTGTACTGGGAGAATGCAGTGATTGAATACTTTTCGCTTTAATGAGAGCGGTAAGTTTCCGGTCATGATTTCGTAATGCCTTCCGAATGCGCTCCAGCCCAGCCTTATTCTACGGAGAATTTCGTTTTCCTGGGTAAGTGAACAGGTAAAGGAGGCGTATCTATGCTCGTTTTAAACAGTGCGTCTTCCATAGGTTCCTTGCTAGGGGAACTACTCAAGAAGTCCTTGTCTAATTTGTCTAATTTGAATTTTATTTAGAGAGTCGTTGTCTAGGATGAAGGGGCTAAAGGCAGATGCAACTGTCTGACAAAGCCCCCCTCCCCACTTATACATTGCTTGGGGGGTGGAAAATGATTTGATTGATTTGTAGGGTTAACGTCCCAAAACCAGTTCTGATTATGAGAGACGCCGTAGTGGAGGTCTCCGGAAATTTCGACCACCTGGGGTTCTTTAACGTGCACTGACATCGCACAGCACACGGGCCTCAACATTTCGCCTGCATCGAAATGCAGCCGCCGCGGCCGGGATTCGATCCCGCGACCCTCGGATCAGCAGCCGAGTACCATAGCCACTAGACCACCGTGGCGGGGCGTGGGGGGTGGAAAACACGCAAACATAGTGCAAAAATACAAAAAAACAAGAAATGGTCAAAATGCATGCAACGGGAAATCAAATATGCCAAAAGTTACGATTTACACATACTATAGTAATGCGAAACAAGGAAATATTTATATAATCCCTAATGCTAACCAATGTTACGAAAACATTATACGACAAATAGGTAAAAAAGATCCAGGAGATGCCGTTGTCGCCACCCTTAAAAAGATGTGGTCATGCCCCGCCTCAAGTATTCCTTGGGAAAGGGTGAAGCGATGAGTGCAGCTGAGTCGCCTTGGACAGAGGGAGCGAAGAGGCAAACAGGTGAAGAACCACAAGAAGGTTTTCCACCACACATTGAACACATTTCGCATATAATGGATACTTTCACCGACGAGCCTTCACCGTCTCCACCTTGGTACAGGTGACGACAAGCGCCGTGGCACGCCCCTAAGACGCACGTGCATCTAGGTCGGTGCCGGAGGACTACATGATGCACAGAGTTGCCCACAGTTCCGCCACACTGGGAGCTCCGTAAAATGTTCACAGGTTCACAAAAGGTTCACAGGTTCACAAAAGTTCACAGGTCCACGTGCAAGTAACAGGTGCAGCGAGCTGGATTTCGGCCATTCTTCTCCATACCGAGCGGCACCAGAGTCGAAAAGTGTCCGAGAAGATGAGAAGATTGGGTTCGCCCGAATTCGCCAAAGACGATTATAACAGGTTGCCGGAGGAAGGCACAACAATGCCTAACCGAGTTCTTTGCGGAGTCTCAGCAGAGCCGGCCACAGAACGCCGACCAGAGCCCATAGAAGACAAACCAGGCCGCCCTCCGAAAGAGGGCCGCTTGACCTATAACTATGTAGTACTGTGTGCTTTCCCATCTTTGCCGCGCCTATCGCCCGCGCTGTGCGGAAATGCACTTTATACATTTTGTACTGCGACTCATCATGATCATGAGCGCGTATAACGGCTGACGCAGTGATGGGGAACTACACGTATACGATGCTCACGTCGTGTTTGCCAGTACGCGAAAGCGGCCGTTGACGCGGGGGAAACGACGGTGCTTCATCAGCACGTGCCCCGGAGTATCGGGAGTTTTGGCATGCGAACACTACATTATTACTGTAGCTCCAGCATATACAACTCCGCTGTAAAAATTCAGCCGGAAGGGTTACGTCACGTGTAGGGCAGATAACCGATGCCAGCACGACGGAATGTATACCCGGAGGTCTGAAGGGCAGCCTACAGACGGCAGAGGGCTACATATCAGCAAGAGGGGGAGCAAAGGAAGCAATTTTCAGGTGCAACATAAAAGGAGGCGGGACTTGCAAAATCACAATATAATTACGAGGCTCCTGAAATTTCTGCCTACTCGGGTTCATTAAAACGTGTATTGACATCGAACGGCACACGGGCCTCTAGCATTCAGTCTCCATTGACATACGACCACCGCCGCGGCCAGGTAGAACGATGGAGCCGGCTTGTGCAGGACAAGGTAAACTCAAGGTGATTGAAATAGGCTTTCATTCATTATACGGTCACAAATATGGCGATGTTGGTGATCACAATGATTTTCTTTTTGATAAATATTTGCGAAGAAACATTCGTCAAAGTCATGTACTGAATTGTGAAACATTCAGCTACGCACTCGCTTTTTTCCGTGAGGTTTTGCGAATGGAAGATGACATAGCCAGGCTGTTGCGACATTTTGTCGCTGTTTCTTTAAAAAGACCTGAAGCAAAGTGAGGTTGAATATGGTAACATAAATTGCACTGATTTTATACGAATAATGCACCCAACAGCCGTTCGTGTGTAGAAAAGCTTATCCAAGAAGAAATAAGCTACATCAGCGAGGGAGCGGCCCATGGTAAATGAACGTATTCACAACTTGATAAAGCAGCTAGAAGTTTTTTTCCAACTATTCTTTTTTTTTCGCTCACTTTAGCTTGATTATCCCCGCATCCCACTTCGGTCTTTCGAATAGCATCTTAGTTCGTGCACTATTGGCCACGCTCGGAGCGTGGGTGGAAGGTAATTCAGGCAACATTCGTGTTTCCAGAATTGCTCAAGACTCATTTCCTTCTTTGTCAACCCAGTTATGTCCGCAGGAGGGCGGTGCACGTTTCCCGTTCCCGTATTCTTATCGCTTCTGGAGCTTTGCCTAAAGGAGTACGCAAGTATTGTGAAATGTTCAGCAAATACGTCTAATAAGACGAAGCAGTCACCGAATGTTAATCTACATCTCGGGCTTATCTCGGATTACAAAAACACGTGTCTAGCGAAGCCAGAGAAATAGGGGCAAGTGGGTCTTTCGTACGTAGTAATTACGGTGCAGCCGAGTATATAGGTATATCCCATTAGCGGGTATTACACTAAACATTAAAATACCTGATGGGCCTTTTGGTCTTATTGTTTAGGTTTTCTGCACGCGTCTTCTTGCAGAGAGTGAAGGAAGTACTTGTGGATGTACACGTGTCTTATAATCCACGTACATGTAACTTGCAACTAATTATAAATGTCATGAACCTCTTCTTAACGCAAAAAAAAAGTATAGTGTTATACAAGTACACCGCCATGCACAGTGTACTCGCTCTATATATAACGAACATTTGCGTGCGCGAGCGTTAGCCTTGGTCATTTCTTGTTGTTTTTTGTTTATTTTTTTCGCACTCGCTTGTACGGCGCGATTCGGGTGTCTGCTATTGCATCGGGCAATTACATCAGAGGCGTTTAAATCCTACAAAAAAGAACAAAGAAGCTAAAGAAACGGGAGATCATATATGAACGATGATTGATTGATTTGTCCCAAAACCAGCTCTGATTATGAGCGACACCGTATAGTGGAGGGCTCCGGAAATTTCGACCACCTGGGGTTCTTTAACGTGCACTGACATCGCACAGCGCACGGGCCTCAACATTTCGCCTCCATCGAAATGCAGCCGTCACGACCGGGATTCGATCCCGCGACCTTCGGAACAGCAGCCGAGTGTCATAACCACTAGGGCACCGTGGCGGGGCGATGAGAACGATCGCAACAACTACTTGCAACTGCATATTTATTTCAGCGGCGGGACAGGCGTGTTGTATAAGTTTCGCGTCGCGAAAGGAATCATTAGCTGTAAAAGTCAGTGTTCTGTTCGTCGCTCTCATATCTAATATTTAGCTCTGTCTTTCAGTCCTTTCTCTAAGTTTTTCAGCTGTTACGTCTTTCATCTTCATGCTGCTTCTCATATGCGCAGAACATGGCTTATAAATGACGTCCAATGCGTGGACGTAGATCGTGTACACCAGTGGTAATAGACGTGTGTAATTTCACCGATAACGCGTCTGGCATGCAACACAGTGCCGTCACGTGAAGCTGAGATAATCCGTGTAGCTGCTGGTCCACAACTGCAGCGACGTCTTGCAGAGAAGCGGTAAGAAAAAAAAAATAATCCGCTATGTGTTCGAAAATAACCTGCAATCAGGCACACTTTGTGCCCCATTCCTGCTGTAAAGGGACGGCTGCACGCGATTTGGCGTGCGCCTTCAATGTCACTCTGTTGCGTAAGAGGTGCCGCCGTTTATGCGGAAGACATTCGACGCTAATTTGAGCCTTGAACGACTAATGAGTCACCATTTCAGCGTTCAGTAAATATAGAAATCAAGCATAGATTTATTTTACTTGTTTAACTTTTAACAAAAATCGTTTTATGCCGGTCTCCAGCAAGAAACCACTGACGTTCTTCCGCAACGGAAGTGGATGTCTAAAGAATAAACACACATTTGACAATGAAAAAGTTCCACACGCTAGGTTTACAACCCACAAGCAGCCATGGTACGGCAACAGGAGCAGGAAACGCTATATATTGACCGCATTACCGACCGACTCACAATACGAAGGAAAAAAAAAAAAAAAGAACAGGCCTTATATCTCTACCACACCGCTTTAAATTTTACATCTAACTGATCTCCGGTTAAAGCAAATGTACTTGGAAAGCAAAATTGCTTTTCAATTAACATCGTCTCTCTTTCACTGCGCTCTTTGTTCTCAGCAGTGGTACCGCCATTTAGGAACGATTGACCGAAGTCGTAAATTATGTTTATGTACGCGCAGGCAGTTTGCGCTTGAGTAGTCTCGGCGCCTCTATCGCCGCACAGGTTTTGGCGTCCTACCGGCGTGTTGTTTGGGCAATGTACTACAACCACGGTCGCTATATAATTGGTCTTGTGTAATGTATATGATAGCCAGTTGTGTTGCGACGTGCTCTTCTCCCCGGAACGCAAACACGGCCGTCTACAAGAAAATGACGCGCCTTTCGCACAGCGAAGTGTCCGTTCACAAAACGATCCGCTGGCAAACAGTTCGGTTTTGCTTGCAAGGTTTCACCGCTTGCGGACGCTCCTGGCTTATGGCAGGTTGCTCAGGACGCTGGCGCGTTCAGTGCAGTGTCTCCGGAGACATGTGAGTCGTTCGAGAACTTTCGCTTGTGTTCTATTGTTGAGGAGCCCTGTAGAATGTCGAGGTGCCGCTTCTCTGTACATGCAACGGGTTCATATGTCCAGAGTATCCAACCCATCACCCACCCCTCGAATCGCCACATTTCCGCCTATTTATTCCACAGGTTCGCGAAGATATGTTTCACTTTTGTGTTGTACTGATTCCTATGACAGAGGGATTAACCACATTTTTTTTGTGCCTTCTTTTTGTCATTTTCGCTACCACAGTGTACACGGGCTCCGGAGACAAGGTCGCCCGCATGTTCGAAGCCAAATCGGGCACACTGAAGCGGTCTTTTCGAGGCCACGAGCACGGCGTTGTCTGCATTGAGGTAAGCATCTAATCTGTCATTACGAATGCCGTTGCATGAAGAAAGGAAAAAAAAAGACATTGAGCTTTCACCTGCACCATATGTAACTTCAATAAAAGTTAGAGCATCCTCAGTGACCTAACGTCGCGAAGACTGCAGTTGAGCTGGAGGTATATAAGGTCCCTATATTTTCCCTGCTACTTTGTAGTAGCGAAAACTTCCGCCTCTCTCAAGCCCCCTGTCACGCGCAGTCAGCGTCAGCCGCCGTGTTCTTTCTTCCCAAAGCACGAGCGCTGATTGGTGCGCCGGCACTTGTAACTATACAAACAACCAACTAACTAGCTTACCAGTACGTCTTAAGCAAGTTCATGCGTAGTAGTTTTCATGGAAGGTAGTCCTTGTCTGCGAAGCAGAAAAAGAGACGTCAGGGCAGGACGCTGTCGTGTAGTTTCTCTTCTGTTCCTCGAAAACAGAGGCTCCCTATCCTTTCCTTAGCGAGAACGTCTTGAAAGTTCTCTCGTTGGGCGCTATAGGCACACGCCTAAGTGGCATTTTTTTTTTACGTAATTACCAAAGAACGGAACTGAATTCTGGACAAATGAAGCTATATATAGGAACCGTCGCTCCCGTAATACCCATAATGGGATCTTTCTTGATGGTGGATAAAGCCCTATTGCCTGTGGAAAGTTTGAGGCAGGCGCGTGGTCAAAAATTCAGGCTTCGGAGCGCGTGCACTGAAACAGCGCACAGGCACTGAACTCCATACAGCGAAGTTTCTCATTTTCGATTGTTAAGCATGCGCAATGGCGGAGAAAAGTGCATGTCCTGTAATCCCCCGACCGAGTGCGTTTCTCAACGGCTGCACCGGTGGCAAAGCTTTTACTTGCGCATCCGCTCGGCGCGTTGCGTACTTTGTTCGGTCACTGTACATAGGCAGCGAACGCAGACACGTCCTTCGTGCGTCCTATTAGTGGCGCAGCGAAAGCTAACGATTGCAAAAGGCTTTCTCAATTACAGCGGCGTAGCCTGTTCGTCCCCAAGTGCAATGATCAACTGCACTTTGAATCCTTTTTGTCTGTGTGAGTGCTGGCAAAAAGAAAAAGAAAAAAAACTACACGATTATGTCAATTTATTGCTTTTCTGCTGTGTTCGTATAATGCGGCCATACTCTTGACTAATTAAGGCTTTCTTCCGACGCGATCGTCCTGCTATAATTGCTGCTGAACATCTGAAACGCATCTCCACGAGTCTGTGAAAAGAAAGGTAGCAGTTCACTGCCTTAGTTGCATCCGCTGCTTCTTTTTCCTTTTTTGCCTGAGATTGGATGAGCCAACATGCGTAAACGATGTGTATATTTAATGCGGTGCACATTGCGAGCTTACTCGTAAATTCAGACAATGCGTCGTACACCTTGCTACGACCGTTGTTTCGCCCCGTTTTGTCCTCTCTTGGCGGCCTGCCTGTGAAAACGAAAAATATATAACAATAGTTGGAAGCTTACTTATTGAGAAACTGTCTTTAGGATAGTGTTAATTCGGTTGTGCAACTAAAGAACTGAGGAAATTCGAATAATCTATGGCGGAATTCATAAAGCATTTCTTTAGAAATAATTGTAAGAGGCGCTTCCCTTCGATCGGCCACCTTTGCTATATTATGTCTAACTTCAAGAGATCTCACACCTGCACTTTCAAAATACTTGAGACCAGAAGCTTATACACGGCAGCGACTACCGGCGGTCGCACAACCACTTGCGACTGTCACCGATCCCGAGCTGTAAGGCACGCCCTTACAAAATGCCATATGTGGCTATATCAGGAATTGGGCATATGTAGCTATATATGGCACGTGTGCCTATGTGGCCGCATTTGCCCCAATTGTGATAAGGCATATATGGCAATTAAAGACCAACACGAGGAATGTCATGTAAAATTGTGATACGTACTCGGCAAATACGGCCACATATAGACACGTGACATATATACCCAGATATGCATATATGACCATATATGCCCACATATGCATATCTGGCTATATATGGCACGTGTCCATACGTGGCAGTATTTGCCCAATACAGACCATAGTCTTACATTTCACTTCTCATGTTGGTCTTTCATTGCCATATATGCCTTATCAAGATTGGGGTAAATGCGGCCACATACGGACACGTGCCATATGTAGCCACATATGCCCAATTCCTGATATAGCTACATATGGCATTTTTGTAAGGGCGGGACGCAATCGCCAGAAAAGATCTCACGAAAGCTTGGACAATTAGGTTTTTGTCCCCTTCGGCACACTAGCAAAATGCCAGCAGTGGTTCAAAGACCAAGTCAGAGTAAAAGGCGATCAAACAAAACAAATATTTTCTCATCAATCAGGCAGAAACACAAAACGTGCACCACGGCTCGTCAAACACACACACACACACACACACACACACACACACACACACCTCGACCCAGTACTGTCTCTACGGGTGTGCCTGGGGTCATCAATCCTGCTCACCCTGTCCCTGGTCCATCCTATGCGTCCGTAGCGACCAGGTCGACAATAGCGACCAGGTCGCCTCGCGGATGACCGCTCCGTCGACATTACCACCTCATACGGTACCTCCTAATGACAGCCACTTGCGAACAACCAGGCAAGAACATGCATTTCTTATGTTTCTAACACCCCTTCAACCTTCAACATCGCCGGCCAATGATGTATTCCGACTTATCAAATCAAACATTGATCCTGCAAAAGAGAAGATCGGCTCAGTGACGCTCCGTAAGACTACGTATGGCTTAACAGTGTTCACTAATGACGAACAAGCACTAATGAACTTTAAAAGAGCAATCAAAAATAACACCCTGACAAGCACGTTCATTTCTGTTCGGATCCCACAAAAACGAAGGCCACGAATTAAACTTACAGGCGTCGACCCGGACGTTGCGGTAATGACACTTGTTCAGTGTCTTAATCAACGCAATGATGGTCTTGATCTGAACCCACAAACGTGCCGTCCAATTACCTCATACCGCGAACGATCAGGCAATTATACACATGTACTGGAGGTCGACCACTCTGCCTATCGAC
Organism: Hyalomma asiaticum; assembly: GCA_013339685.2. Classification (NCBI taxonomy): domain Eukaryota; kingdom Metazoa; phylum Arthropoda; class Arachnida; order Ixodida; family Ixodidae; genus Hyalomma; species Hyalomma asiaticum. The sequence continues at coordinate 334,984,360 of CM023481.1, forward strand.
AACTCTTAGCCCGTGGGCGGGTAATGCTTGGATGGACCATGGTGCGCGTCAGTGAAGATCTACACATCCCACTCTGCACGTACTGCGCCTCCTACGGACACACAAAGAGGACCTGCCCCGTATCCGGCCAGCAGGACAAACTTGTCTGTACCAAGTGCGCTGCAAATCATCCTGCGGAGCGGTGTGCGGTGCGGGCGGGGGATCCGGCGGCGCAGTGCAGTGAGTGCGTCAGGCAATCTAGACCAAACAACCATCCTGTGGGTGATCATACGTGCCCCGTACTGCAGGAAAGGGTTGCCCGCCTCAGGGCGAGAACTGACTATGGATAGCATAGAAGTGCCAGCATGGTTGGGGGGGGGGGGGGGGGCGCAGCGACTCACATAGCACGTTACAATACAAGTTACGCAGTCTGAAGCACAGGTTCTCAATTACAATTTTATTATTCAATTTCAAAGTACCTTTTAGTGAGTCGCTGCGCCCCTCCTCTGGTCGCGAGCACAATGCAAAGTGTCCTGACTCCGTGGCTTACTGTGCCTGTATTTCACCTTCCATTTCACTTACTACATGTTACTGTTTACGTCAAATCCAAACGCATCCACAATTTCACGTACTTCATACTACACAGAATGCAACGCTCACAGGCAACACCTCACCTACATTACACATGACAACAAATGGCTAACAACCAACCTCTAAATTTCATTCAGGCGAATCTCGACCACACCTCCGCAGCAACCAAAATACTCATCGAAACCATGTGTCACGACAATTACAATTTTGCATTTGTGAGCGATCCTCATCTACGCGCAGGCACGGTACAAGGCATACCGCACACGATTAAGAAATTCCACGCCCCTCTAAACCCTCGTGTAATGATTTTAGCACAATTAAACACATATGATTACTTCCCCTTTCACCTATCAGAACACATTGTGAT